>CM055957.1:81858164-81895271 GCA_029490685.1 Schizonepeta tenuifolia | reverse complement strand
ATTTATATTGAGATGTTTCTTAATACTTGACTTTTCTACTTAAGAATTTCTAAATATTTTTACTCTTCTTCTTAATCTCTTTACCAAACAATAAAGTCTCAAAATGAGCAGGACAGATGGAGTACATCGTGACCAAAAAAAATGAGCAAAAGCAATATATATATATATATATATATATATAATATATATATATATATTTACATTAAATTATTGCAGGAGATTGCTTCGAAATAGCAGTTTATATGTCTAATTGAAACAACACATGGGGAGCTCAAAGAATTAATTAAGCGAATTAACAACCAAACCCACCCACTTATATGTATATGCCATGTTAATTGTTCATAGATATAGACTATGGTCCAATCCCTCCCGTCTTACTGCTTAACTTTATTCATTTTTTCAATACACTATATATTATTCCCCTTTCCCATGATGCTTCTTGCAGGTACTTTACACTTGAGATTCCACCTTTATCCCATTTTACCATTTTTTTGGTGCATCACTTTCATTTTTTTAAGTGTTGTTTTTCATTTTAATTTTCACAATTTTAATTTTCCTGTAATTTAGTTTGATTTTGTTATGACCGATAAGGATTATTACACCCAATTTCTAATATTTAGTATACATTTATTTAGATCTGATTGTTCCATAATCAGGATATACAACATATTGTTTTAAGTTCCAATTTTTGGTAATTACGAGAGTTAAATATTATAATAATTGCAATTTTTAAAAACAAATATTATTAAAATTGTAAATTTAATTTACTATGAACACAAATGACAAACATGAAAAAACATTGAGATCAATTATCCGAATAGGGTTTAAAAACCACGGTTGGCAGCCACATTTCACAAATATATAAAGGTCAACATGTCTAGGAAACCAAGGCGGTAGTTTCATACCATCACTTTTTCTTTTTTCATATTTTCTTATTATGAATAGCAAATTAATTAGTATTCTATCAATTGTCAAAAGTTGCCGTGCGTATTTTAAATCCCACAACAGACCACTAAACAATTACTACAAACTCATTTGAGTTGGCGGTAGACAAGAGTAATGTCCTAATCCTAATCCTAATCCTAAATCCTAATCCGTTGCCCCATCCGCTCACCCTATATAAATCAAAGCATCTCTCCATTTCATCCATATGTGTGACATGTAGTCTTTGCTATTTCTTCACTCTCCTTAAACTTGGTATAGTTTGCTATTGCGAATTATTCTCGTCATTAATTTATATAGAAAAAAAAAAAAAAAAAAAAAAAGTGTAACAGGTGATCAAATAGATACAAGATGGCGCCCATGGATGAACTTTTCGACCTAGACATGGCTTTGACGCCAGTCGTCGATCAATATGATTCCACCAACGAGCGCCACTCCGTCGACGATCAAGCGGCGGCGGCAGTCGATGAAATGGCGACGGTGGTTATGGATGGCGGCGGCGGGTGTATAGTTTGTATGGAGGAGTTCGGCGTGGGAGAGGCGGCAAAGCAAGTCACCTGCGCTCATATTTTTCATGAAAATTGTATATTCAACTGGCTCTCCTTGCATAATTCTTGCCCTCTCTGCCGACGCCAACTTATTTCTACTTAATTCTTTTTCTCATTTTATTCTTTTTTAGGATTATTTTTTCTTATAATTAAGACGCTAGCTGTGTCTGAATTTTTATATTTTTGTTACCCTCTCTCACGAAAATTATTATAAAAGGAAAATTTTGATCTCTTTCATTTCTCTATCTAAAAACAAACTTCCTATTTCAGTGCGCTAGAACACTTCTCTGACTAGGTAGAAAAATAGTAGTACAGTTAAATTAAACCATACATAGGCAGAACGTAAATGACATTTAATCTTTTTTAGCTCACAAATTAAATTGGATCCACAATTTTATACTAAGATAATTAGAATAAAATAGGAGATTTGTTGTATCGATTCATAAAATATGGGCTACAAATAATATAGAGGAAGCTTTAATTAGCAGCTAATTCAAGAGCAAATATTTGGAATTTCTGCCGTGAGTGCTCTTAGTTCTTACTTTTTAAGTAGCTAAGGTTTTAGGCGGAGTTAGATATAGTATTGTGAAAAAGTCAAAACAAACACACAAAACTTTCATTATATATATTCGTCTACATTCCGTTTTTGGGAAATGGTTCGAGATGGATAAGACGATCCAATAAAAAAAGGGTCAAGATGATGAGACGGATGTAGTAACATTTATGACCAAGGAGGTAGCTAGAATTGATTGGTCATTAAAATGCACTACCAAGTTTTAGGTGTTCATATGAGATAAGGTATATATAGTTTGTAACTATTCAAGTTTAGTCTGCACGAGTCTATTTGTGAATTACATTCTCCACAGCTTCGCCATTTCCATCCTACATGGTAGAGACACCTAAATTATTTTTTGCCATTTTTTTGAGATACTACTATTAACAATCAAATTAAAACGACTTTAATAGTTTTGCCGTGGAGTCAAAAATCGTACGGTACGTGTAAAAACAGTCCTATAGTAGGAATTAAATCAAACTGTTGGTAAAATCTAACAGGAAGGTTTTTTCTGTGTTTTTGTTTGCTTCCACTTGTAGAGACGTATATATAGGCAATAGGTAGGATAATTGATTGAGCAATAAATTGAACATAACTAAACACGCATACCCGACGTAAGCCACCACTACAAACTGTTAGACTATGGGCAGCGGCGCGCGTGCAAGCGCGCTCGCTGCCCCAGCGAGCTTCAATAGGACGCTCGCACCCCGTTGGCGAGCGCGGCGCGCGTGTAAGCGGGCTCTCTAAGCAGAGCGCAAGGGCTGATGAGCTCGCTGACGTGGATGGACACTTGGCGATCGCTGGTTGGCGCGATAGCTAGCCGTTGCGATCGCCAACGGTCACCAGCGAGCTCAAAAATCCCTATAAATACATCATTTTTCTCCCCTAATTCATACACCAATCTCTTCAATTCTCTCTCAAATCTCCTCAACACTTTCATATTTTTGTTTATTTCATTCATTTAAAAAATTATGTCGGGCGACAACGATTATTTCAACGCTAGAATGGAAGAATTTCAACAATTTGGTGCCCAAATTCCCCTCATGTTCAGCAATCTCATAGCGAAGGCCTCCGAAGCAATCACCGAAGAAGAGGAGGAGGAGGCGGCGGGCCGCCGCGACTGTCGCCCAAAGTTCAAAGAGGAAAAGGACGGTGGTGCCTCGTGACCGCCTTGATGCCAAGATCCGTCTTAATGCAGATTACTTCTCTGAGTATCCAACGTGGGGCGATGACGTGTTCCGGCGCCGATTTCGTATGAGCAAAAAATTGTTCAACACAATCTTCAGGTCGGTTGAGGCTCGAGAGCCTTATTTTCAGCAGCGGCCCGATGCAACGGGGAAACTGGGGTTCACGTCACTACCAGAAAATGCACTATGGCGTTGCGGCAACTCGCAAATGACGGATGCGCGGATCAATACGACGAGTAATCTACGGATGGGAGACAGCACTGGTTGGCAATCGCTTGATTAATTTTGTCGAGCGATCATATCTGTATTCGGCGGCGAGTATTTGCGGGCACCAAACACGGCTGACTGCAACCGGCTTTTGCAAATGCACGAATCGAAGCATGGCTTCCCGGGCATGCTTGGTAGCATCGACTTCATGCATTGGCAGTGGAGGAACTGCCCGACTGGATGGAAAGGGGCGTACACGAATCAGAAGAAGGGCACCTCAGAGTCGTGCTTGAAGTTGTTGCCTCTCAAGATTTATGAATTTGGCACGCATTTTTCGGAGTTGCCGGCTCAAACAACGACATCAATGTGCTCAACCATCTGATGTGTTCCAAAATCTTCTGCAGGGAAAGAGCCCCGCGGTAACTTTCTTCGCTAACGGCACTCAGCACAAGATGGGCTACTATCTAGCTGACGACATTTATCCATGTTGGCCAACCTTTGTGAAGACTCTCCCGTGCCCGACCGAGCCGAAGAGATGTTTATTTGCGAGAAAACAAGAAGCCGCACGCAAGGACGTGGAAAGAGCTTTCGACGTTCTCAAAGCTCGTTGGGCAATAATTAGTAGGCCGGCGCGATCCTGGTTTCGAGAGACTTTATCTGACATCATGTATGCTTGCATTATTTTGCATAACATGATTGTTGAAGATGAGGGCGTTTCTGTAACTAATTAGATCCCGGACGAAGAAACAACCTCCCAAGCCCAACCGATTTCGAGTTCGAGTACGAGACAAGGAGCCCCGGATAGCTTCGCATACTACCTGAAGCGAAAGAAAGTCTTCGAGATTAAAGAGCACATGCAAAACTCGAGGATGATTTGATGGTCCCGAAACGAGTTACTGGTGTATGGGAAGGGGGGGAATACACCAGTTAGGATTTTAAAACTTAACCCTGAAAAAACACTTCAACTGAGTAAAAGGACTCAGTTGGAATCTCACAGCTGAGTAAGCAACCTCAGCTGGAAGAGTGAAGCTGTGCGGAATGTGGTGGAAATTAAACTCGTTAAAACAACTCACGTTTTTAAGCTCGGTTGGTCAAGAACCAAAACAGCTCGGTTGGTCAAAAACCAAAACAGCTCGGTTGAAAATGTGCAAATGAGGTTTGTATGCTGGTTAGTTTGATCAGATAAGAATGCAATAAGCAACTGAATGAAAATAAACACAGACACACGGAATTTAACGTGGTTCGGAGATAACCCTCCTACGTCCACGGGGAGATGTGAATCCTCACACCTCAGTCCAAGTTCTTCTGGACAGTTCCACACAGCTTACTCGGGCCTGTGCAACCGTTGCAATAAGTTACGGGTTACTTATCAACCTTAACAGTTAAGTTTGCGGGTACTTAACAACCTATGTCAAGTTTGCGGGTACTTGACGACCTAACTACTCATTTACAGGAAGAGTAAGCTCCTAGCAAACACTTTTTAGGGTGTGGGTGGGTTTTTCCAACTATAGCTCGTCACGAATGAGAGCTGGATCTAAGGCTTGAACGAATAAACACTCAAACTAAGATCTAAGACCAGATTTTCACTCTATGAACCCTCAGCTACTAATGTTCTATCACTCTTGAACTCTCAGCTGCTGATGTTCTTAGAATAGGATTTTTGCAGATTTTTTCTTTCGCTTGATTCTCTTGTGATTGCACTTCTCTGTCTCGCTTCTGTGTTATGTCTCTCGAATGAGAGTGTGCCTCTATTTATAGGCGAAGAGTATCAACTAGCCGTTGGAAGAGCTGTTGATCTCTAATCGTTGAAAGCGAAGGCTTGTCTCTTATCTCTGCAGACCTTTCCCGATATGGCATCTGTGCTCTTCTGCTTTCCATCTGAGAACCCGCCTTGTGTTGGGCCAGATGGGGTAATGACTGAACGGTCAAACCCTCATGTGACAATCCTTTTGAAATTCAAATCTTAACCTTTCTGACAGTCAACCTTGGTTAGTCGGTTGAAAATCTGATCTTCATCTGAGTGGGTCTTCAGCTGATGTTTCTGATCTGTTGAACTCTCAGCTGACTTTGAACTTCAAGCAGTTGATCTTCTTGTTCGAGTTCTACAACTGAGGTTCTGAACTGAACACTCAGTTGTCTTCCTTGTATTTAATCAGTTGAGTTTGAACCTTCAGATGACTTTCTTTTCATCTAATGTTCTCTTCCTCTCTACTGCTTCTCATCTGATGAACCCGCAGTTGGTTTCCTTCACAACTGATGTTCTGAAGACTTCCCCATCTTTGCATCGGAACAATGAACTCCTCAGTTGTATTTTGTGACAATTGATGTTCTGTCTGAGTAATGCCTTGTTGCCATCTTCAGCTGGAGACCTGTAAGATAAAATCTTAACTTTGCTCAAACAACGAGCCTAAATTCTAACATTAGGTTCTGGCAACATCTACTCGATTGGGGTCAGTCGGTTTTTGGAATTTCATCAAAACTTATACTAATAAATTTCCCAACATGATTTGATCGAATAAATTTAGAATCGCTTCGGAGATAACATGTAATTTTTCGCATTTTATCCATGTGTGTTTTTAATTGAAATGAGTAAAATATTAATTTTCAAAAAAAAAAATATATGGGCGAGCGAGCTCGCCAATGCGACTACTGCGAGCTCGCCGCCACGTGGCGATCGAAGTGGGGGGCGAGCGAGCTCAAATGCTCGCCATTGCATACAGTCTTAGACCGACCCGTAGAAATTACTATCTGCTTACAACCATTAATTGATGGTTGATATTATTATTTTTTTAATAAACTTGCATGCTTGAAAATTTAATATCAGATGCTTAATTAATAATTATATACTAGTATATATGATTGATACAAGTTTTAACCAATTTTATTGAAAAAAGAAATCAAATTTAAATTTTCAGGATAGTTTGACTCCAAGGATGTTGTCTCATCCAATACACAGTAAACTCTCTAAAATATATATATATATATATATATATATATATATTTTAGGCTATAAAAAATTATTCATAAATGAAAAGATCATTTTCAAATAAAGTTTATCGATTGGATTTTAAATGGGTGCACAATCCTAATGATAAAATTATATACGTTGGTTTTGGTGAGTGGGCCACAAAATAAAATCATGCCTTACCTTCTTTGTTCCAAACTTGACTAATTTTATTAATTAATAATGAAGTATGCGAACCACAACTACGTTTTATTTTACCCAAGACAAAATCAAATTGGCCTTTATTTTTACGTGGTAGCACGCTGTTAAATGTTAATTAATCCCACCACCTTTCAAAAAAAGAAGATAATAATCCCATTAAATTAAAATAAAATCAAATAAAATAAAATAAAAAAGCTAAGTTGACTCGCCGGCTGCGGCCTAACCCCTATATAAACTGCTACGCGATCGTTTTCATTTCCATTTCATTTCTATTTCAAAGAAGTTCAATTTATATAGATAGAAATAATATAGTAAATGTTGCAATCGCAAATTCCCATCGATGAGATGTTCGACCTCGACTCAGCGTTGACCTTTCCCGTTGACTTAACCGATAATAATCATGAAGAAGAAGATGTTGAAGAGGCGGATGCCGGCCGCCTGCTCGATGAAATTCTGACGGCGGCTACGGCAGAAGGCTGCGGCGGCCAGTGCGCAGTTTGCACGGAGGGGCTCCGGTTAGGCGCGGCGGCGAAGCGGATCCCCTGCGGCCACGTTTTCCATGAAGACTGCATTTCGCGGTGGCTCTCCGTCAACATTTTCCTGCCCCTTGTGCCGCCATAAGTGTACGGCGCCGCCAGGAAAGATTTCTTTTAATTAATTTGTTACTTTTTACGGTCATCGATAGATATCTTAGCTTTTGATTTTTTTATATCCCTTTGTGCTATCAATCTGTGTGTGAGCTATATATAGCTTTTTATAGTTTTTCTTCTTATTATTATACTTTCTTTTCTCATTTTTCATTTTTCCTTTTCCTCCTCTTCGATTTTGCTGCTTCATTTATTAGCCAATTGGTTGTGTTTTTCAGTCAGAGGTTTGTCATATAATTTTTGAAGTAAGTTGTTTGTTGGTTAATGTATTGGTGAACCAAAACAATAAAGAATTCATAACATAAGCTTTAAATCTTTTAGCTCGTTATTTACTTCCAAGTAGTACACTGATTCATACGGGTTCGTATAAGGATGAATTTCTATCAAATGCACAACTCAATTATGTGAGTCACTTGAAACTAGATGCGATTTAGAAATTCCAAGGCACATTGTTGTGAAGTAAGAATTATTAGGTTTGTAAAAGTAATCTTACTATATATATTGTTCTTGTCAACGTTTCGAATTTTACATATATCTAATGGAAAATAGAAAATTAAACTACCCTAACTAAAAAATAAACCCCATATTAATTTGGGATTCCTCTATTTCTTTGGTTTTAAAAACATTATATATTGAATTGATTTTTGATAATTAAATTAACCAAAGACTTTCATGATTTTATCATTATATTTTGTAATGGATCATGTACTCCCTCCGTATTAGTTATAAAGTTCCAATTTAAATCAGCACGGGTATTAAAAAAATTGGTAAAGTATTTTTGAAGGGGGTAAAAGTTAGAAAGTAGGGGCAGTGGTATTGAAAAAAATGTAGTGATAAAATTGTTGGAATGTGGGTCCATCAATGACAAATAAGTATAAATAAGAGAGATTTTTGAAAGTGTATAAGTCCATAGAGTGAAATAAGATTTTTTAAAAAATACATATCAAATATATGAAATGAAACTTTATATATGTAATATGGAGATAGTAAATATTTTAAGTCAGAACATTATAATTGAACATATCTTATCAAAAGCAGTTGAAATTGCAGGGTACACGGCCTTCTCAGTCACTATCAAGATCCAATATTAGTTGAGTTGACTACTCAATAATTTAAACAATACATGTTGATCCGCAAATTAGACCAATTATCTCTTTCGTAGTTTTATAATTAATACTCCCTTCGTCTCGTTCAACATATTTTACCTTTTTTTTGGACATTTGGTTCAACATGTTTCATTTCTTTTTAAAAAAATTATTAGAAAATTATTTTATTCACTTTATATCACTTTAAAAATCATTTTATACCATTTTATGTGACTTCAAAAATATTTTATATCACTTTATCAATTAAAAAATATTTTATACTTCCTACATTCCGCGAAAGATAACCCCTTTCTACTTCAGAAAATAATTATTGCATTCACACTACTTTTACATTTGCATTGGTACTGTTTTTACATTTTTTATTATTTATTCAAACTACTTTTACATTATTTATTAATAAAATATTCCACTAAATACACCCACTACTTTTTATTCTTAATCTCCGTGCCGAAAAGAAAAGGATCATCTTTCATGGGACCGATGGAGTATCACTTTATTCACTACATTAAATACAAAATTTACATCTAATCCTTCTTTCCTTAATCTCCGTGAATGAGACATGTTGAATGAGATGGAGGGAGTATTGTTTTATAGAGATGACTCTTAATTTAATTGTACCAAATTAATTAAGTAATGAATTATAACGATCTGTGATATCTGTCAACAACTGTACCCACATATCATAAGATGTGGAGCATGCATGACAAATGACTTAAAGTCTTAACCCATTAGATTGACTTGTGATCAGCTTTAAAATACATGAACATTTTATAAAAGATCTCAATAAATGAAAGTGGTTCTTGAAAATCAAAAGGTACTGTATAATTTAAGGGATAAGGTTCATATATAGCTGGTCCCTCAAAAACTAGCTGGTCTCCAGCTTGACTAGAGGTGATTGTTTTTCTCTAGCCCTAATTATATTAAGAGTTAATTGCCCATAAATACCTGAACTCTTAACAAATTCGTTTTTGAAGCGTAACTTCAGATTCTATCATGAAAATTTCTAAACTTTTAATTCTTCTCAATTTGCACTTTGACGAGGTAGTCCGGCCAAAGAATCTGCTGTCTTGGCGAGTTTTAATTACGTGGCCTAAACGTGGCTAGATCCCAAACACTTCGTCTTCCATCCCCCTCTCTCTCCCATCTGCAATAGCTTCTGACCCGAAACAGCATTGTCACCCTCCTCCCTCGTCCTCCGTTGCCGCACATCCGCCGCATCAAATGCTTCTTCTTCAAAGTCATCGTCGACGAACACCCCTCCTCCTTCATGCCACCTCATCTCCCTTAGCAACTCCCGCGCCTTCTCCACCGGAAAGTTGAGCACCTCCCCCTGCCCTCATCGAGAATGCTGATCAACATAGAAAAAAAAATTCCCCTTCTTCTCCAACAAACTCAACAAAATTCAAGAATTAAAACCATATTGCTCTCTAGCTAATAAAACAATCTTAATTACAGATAATCAAATAAATTAATGCACATAAATAACATAAGGAATGAATAGAGGCGCGGTGGAGACAAGAGGCGGTGCTGCTGGCCGGCGGCGGAGCGATGAAGACGCCGGGTGGTGGCAGTTCCACCGCCTGTGCCATTGTTGTTGTTGCAGATGCGAGGCGTCGTGGGGGTCGATTCGCTCCTCGTCAGATTTTAGAAGAGAAGAGAAGAAATTGGGGATCTAGAGTTTGGGGCTTCGAAGAGTAATGTATCAGAAGATATGATGGAGAGAAAAAGGTTAGGGCTACTTGTCTGGTATGGGCTGGTGGCGTCTGCAGTGGTGGTGTCGATGATGGTGGATAGGGTTTGGACCGACGGCGGCGGCGGGTCGAGGCTGGTGGCTGCTGCGTTGGTGGTGGCTACGATGATGGTTATGGTGGGCTGATGGTGGTGACGGTTTTGGGCTGGTGGCGACTGTGGTTGTTAGAATATGGGATGGAGCCATGGAGGTGGTGCCAACAACGAGATTCGGCGGGCTTGAGTTGGTGATGGAAGAGAGCAGATTTGAGAGAGAGATTGCTTTTAGGAATTTTTTTCTATTTTTAATTTATTTTTCATCTATTTCTTAATTTTATATAAATAATTATGAAGCAACGTCCTTTTATCTTTACAAAAGCGACGTGGCTTGAGTCGCCGTCAAAATTTGCCATGTGATTATTCCGACTTCCAGCAAGGCAGGAAATTGGGGATTTTTGCTCCGACATTGCAAATCGGGAAGAATCTTAAATTCAAGATTTTTCTTGATAAAATATTAAGTTGAAGTGCAAAATGCGAATTTGTTACAAATTAAGGTATTTACAGGCAATTAACCCTTATATTAATTTGGCTCAAATATTTCCTCAAACGTTAAAAAAAAAATGTATTAACTCGTCAGTGACAGAGAGTTAAAGTTTTTATTCAGAATAATCTGTCTGTACTGCCCAAAATTTTTACTCCATATTATCCATATATATTTGGAACCAAACCAAACCTAAACCGGTTTGGTTCAATGAACATTGTAGCAACCTTACCTGATTATTGTATAAGACTTGGAGGTGCACAGCCGTACAGTTGACCATACGATACGTTTGCATGTTGGGATGAATTAAAAAGAAAGAAAAAGAAAAGGAAAAACTAATAACAAAAGGCAAATGAAAACAAACAGAAGGAATGTAAAGTGTTATTGTCTTAGAATTCGTGGTATAAAGTTGATCTACTCAGGTGTGTGTTCCACTTGGCGTGAAAATGAATGAAGATGAGGGGTTATATTATTTTATCATTTTATATCTTGTTAACTTTCATTTTAAAAAAAACACTGTTAGGATGGATAAAATTTCGCCCAAAATATAATTTTTTACCTATAAAATGGAGGTTTAGTACTATATAGTATCATTTTACATGTCATGTCTTTTAAATATTTCTTCCTTCATCCATCAATTTCATGCAAAATGAACAAGATATAAAAATTATAGTCACCCCTTAAGGGTAAAAATAAATGTATTATCATTTCTACCACACAATATAAATTAATATTATCTCATTATATTATTATCTCTAGATAATCACTATTAGATATAAATTGATATTATCTCATTGTATTATTATCTCTTTATCTAGAAGTAGAAGAAGCAAACACTACCTTAACAGACGGTTAACTCGATTGGGCTTGTTCGTGATTATGTGAGAGCCTATGCTTCTCTCAAATCAAATCCAATCATCTTAAACCAAAGTAATTCCAATCTTAAAACCCAGTATAAAATGTAGGCCGTGGGTCTTTTGTTTCTCATTCTAATTTTCAGAGAAGCCCAATGCATGGGCTCTTGGGCCCATGGACATTTATGGTCAGCTGTTACGTGAATTATAGTTACGAAAATGTTAACTTTTTTGTTAGAAGAATTACGAAAATTTTATTACTAGATAGATAAAGGTATCATTCATTATTCATAAAACCAACATTAAAGGTGTGTTCATTTGGAACTATAAATTTATACCTCTAAATAGAGTTAAATAGAAGGATAAATAAAAATCTCATTCTTTAAATCATCCTTTCTTTTTTAAATCTCTCCTTACCACCATCACAAGGAGAGATAATATTATCCCCCCTAAATTGAAGTGATAATATTATCCCTCCTTATGCTGGTGTAAATGAGAAATGTGATAATATTATTCCTCCTTCTTGTGGTGGAAAGGAAAGATTTAAAAAAAAAAGATAATTTAAAGAGTGAAATTTTTATTTATTCCTCTATTTACCTCTAAATGAAGGTATAAATTTATATTTACAATTGAACACAACCTAAAACATTACATTTTAATACACATACGTGTCACCTGTGTTTGGCTGAACCAATTCAGTTTTCAATGCTCTTATAATTTCTCCCTTTTTTCCCCATATTTATATGGTTTAAAAATGCTTTCTTTTAGGAACCAAAAAAATTTACATGATATAGTGTGAGCTAGTGACTTTTTTAGGATATTTAAAAAGTCGTTTTTCGAATTCAGGACATTAAAGCTGCAGGTTTCATTTTACGGTTTATTAAATTTTCTTTGCTGGGCCGTAGGAATTTTTTTGGGCCCAAAACTCATTATTTCGCACGTGAGCCATACGTGATAGCCACGTGGAGCCCGAATGCGCACGTGGACACCACTTCACCGAGCTAGAGGCTTTTAAGGACATTTAAAAAGCTGTTTTTCGAATTCAGGACAATTAAGCTGCGGGCTGCATTTTGCGGCCTATTAAGAATTATTTGCGTGCTTAGAACTTTCTTTGACCTGAAACTCATTGAATCCGCACGTGGACGGATCGAAGAGGCAGACGTCGTGGTTGAATTATTCTAGGGTTCCAATTGGAAATGCGGCTGAATTCGAAATATTATTTGGGAAATTGAACTTTGGGAATAGAAGTGAGTGTACCTCTGTAGTTTTGGTTGAATTAGGATCTTGAGAGACAAAGGGGAAGAAAGAGAAAAGAGTCTGCCATTTGTTTCTCTCTCTAAAGAGGGGGAAGAGTGAGGGGAGGGTGATGTGGTATCAACGTGCGCATTCGGGCTCCACTTGGCGTCCACGTGCGCATTCAATGAGTTTCGGGTTAAAAAAAGTTCTAAGCCCAGCAAATAATTCTTAAAGGGCCACAAAACGCAGCCCGCAGCTTAATTGTCCTGAATTCGGAAAATGACTTTTTAAATGTCCTTAAAAGCCTCTAGCTCGGTGATGTGGTGTCCACGTGCGCATCCGGGCTTCACGTGGCCATCACGTGAGGCTCACGTGCGAAATAATGAGTTTCAGGCCCAAAAAAAGTCTTACGCCCAAGCAAAAAAGGTTTAATAGGCCGCAAAACGAAGCCCGCAGCTTTAATGTCCTGAATTCGAAAAACGACTTTTTAAATGTCCTAAAAAAGTCTCTAGCTCTGACATAGTAGTTGTTTTAGAAAAGTACAAAACTATAATAAATACATTATAATTTGTTCTTGAGCAGCTATGCTTATGTACCTTGATTATAAGCAATAACTTCTTTATAAGTAATACTTTATTCTACGCGCATAAAATTTAATTGTTGTTACAAATATAAAATGCAAACTTTAAGTAATTTATAATATGGTAGTGTTATTTGGACACATTGTAACCAACCATATAAACTAAAAATGGTAATATATATGCTTTAAAAGTGGAATTATATCCTAATTGGGAAAGCATAAACCCTAAGGGAAAATGTAATTATTTCCATTTTTACAGTCAACGTTCCTTTTTTTCACGCGTGTGACTGAGCACTGTAGTGACGAAGAAATTTATCTTCTTAATAATAGGAAAATAAGCGGTGCTCCCTCCACGGTGCTCTATTTCAGTTTTCCTTAATTCTGATAATTTTGACATTATTAATTTATAATAATACACATATATTATTTATTATATTCATATAATAATTTCTCATGTCTCACATGTATATCTATTATTACTATATATCTTTATATCTTATTCTTCATGTTTTTTTAAAGTTTTGCGTATTATTAATTCATAATATTAATACACCATGTCTCAATTCTTAATAGATACATATCCTCAATTTTTAAATACAAATTATATAAATCATTTTCATTCTTACTTATTTGTTTAATAATTATAAAAAAATATAAATTATTTTTTAAGTTTGTCAACAAATAGCGACAATAAATACTACTCATATCACATTACATGTATGAATAAATAACTAAATAAAGAAAAGAAAAACAATCCTAAAAATGTAAATATATTTTATCGCCCTTTGGCTAAGATTAGAGATATCAATTTACCATAAACCAACGAGATGATTCAAACTAACGAGATGATTCAAATAGATATAAAAAGAATATTTTTTACTAATTTTAGTTAATAATAGTATTAATTTTGTGAAGTTCAGATTTTTGTCGAGTACTATTAGCCAATAGGTTTGTGACGGTTATATACAATAAAGTGTAGAAAAATTTTAAATAAATTTAAATTTGAAAATACATAAATTCAAACCAACGAGACGATTCAAACCAGCGAGATAATTCAAACAAAAATACTTTTTTTTTACAAATGTAAATATATCTTTCTCGGCCTTTGGCTAAGATCTGATATATCACTTTATCATCAACCAACAAGATGATTCAAATAGACATAAAAAGAACTATTTTGACTAATTTTGGTTGATATTATCTTTGTAGTGTTCAGATTTTTATCGATTACTCCCCAACAGGTCTGCGACGGGTATATACAATAAAGTCACAAATTTAATGGAGATGTAGAAAAAATCTAAATAAACTTAGATTTGAAAATAAAGAACGAAAATGCAAATATATTTATCTCGGACTTGGGTTAAGATTAGAGATATCAATGTACTATAAACCAACGAGACGATTCAAATAGACATAAAAAGAAGGATTTTTGCTATTTTAATTAATATTAACTTTGTAGTATTCAGATATTTATCGCGAACTATTACCCAACAGGTTTGCGACGAGTATATACAATGAAGTCACTATTTTAATCGAGATGTAAAAAAAAATCTAGATAAATTTAGATTTGAAAAATACATGATGAATAAGTATCTGGTTTATTGTCATTCATAATTATAAATTTTGATACGTGAATATAATTAATTTACTAAGTTTGATTTATAATTAACTTAAACAACATAACAACTTCTAAATAAATATAAACTATTTTTAAATATAAGTCAGTCTCTGGAGAAAAAATCTGGAGAGAGTGAGGGGGAAGTGTTGCGAGAGAAAAACAAGTTTTTTCAAAGTTATAATGGCGTGATTGGTTTTTGTCGTTTACAAGATGTTTGTATTTCTTCCCTTGCAATTATTGGTGAAATAAAATAGTATTATTTACAAAAAAAAAAGTTTTTTAAATATATTATATAATTAAAAATATAAAATTATTTCCCGTTGAGTCTCGACGAGCTACTTACTAGTTGTTTATGATATGATATTATTTTCCATACACGAAACCAATCGGACTAGTATTTTAATGTCTAGACTTCAAAAATCACGATACTAGCAGCAAACAATCTTTCCTTTTTGCAACTCTACAGCATATATATTATTCACATAGCTGGCCAAACTTTTGTCAATCTAAATAGTCGAATTAATTTGACTTGGACATAGACAAGTAGATGGTGGTGTGTGTGACGATGGAAATTTTGAATTATTTGAAAGGGAATCCACCAAATTATGTAATTATGTATTAGGAATCTTTTTGAATCTCTTGGATGTGAAAGTCAACTGCGTATTTGATTAAATAACAATCACCATCATATATTAATTTGCCAAATAACAATAATTATTCGACTCACTTTTCGGAATCTGAGTTGTATTTTCTCTTTATCTTTATTGATACATGGAAAGAAGAGACAATCTTTCATGTATAACATAACCTACCTACACTACATACTTTCTTAGGGAAATTCGTAAACTAATACTGATGTTTTAAATAATTACGTAGTAATTTCTCAAAATGTTACTGCAAATATATTAGGCGACTTTCACTACTGAATTATGTACATAAAGAAGTTGTGGAATTTATTATATGCTAAAACAAAATTAATAACATTCCACCCCTATCACCATTCAAATTCTAAATTCATTCAATTATATCAACACCATTCGTTCATGATAATCACCTCCTAATAGTTTCGTCAACTCTAGCCAATCTACTTCTCATTATGTAACCAATAGTTCATCGCTTTTCAAAGTGCAGTTCTTAATAAAAGTAATAGATAAATAAATTGTAGTCTATCAATACATTTTTTTTTTTTTTTTGAAGATATCATATTACATATATTACTCAAATAGAACAATACTCTTCTAGAAACGTGGTTGACACAAGGATAGTGAATGTGAGATCCACACTTATTTGGGAATGAATAAAAAATAAAAAAATAAAAATTATACTATTATCCATATCATCCAATGCTACGTAGGGTTGCATTAATTCTCAACACACAAACTTTTATATATACCTGATAAAATGCTCCCCTTTCTTTTGTCCCCAACAAAAACAACTTGTTGTCTAAAATTGAATCAGCAGAAATATATGCTTATAATTCTAAATATAAAGAAGTAATTCTTTATTATTCTATTTTTCTTATTAGGTGGGAAATCACAATCACTACTTTTGGTGTTCAATACTGAATAAGCATCACTTATGTGTAATAATATGCAAACAACACAGAAGAAATAAACTACTACTACTATACATGCATTTGAAAAATGACGTATGTCAAACTCCACATAGTGAAGTCGCCTGTGAAATTCAAGCCTAAAACGTGTAATCCTTTTTTTCTTTGATTTGAATATCGTGAGAGCTGTTATCACCATCATCTTTTTGTTTATATTGAAAATAATTTCGCCTCTTATCCAATAGCCCGTAAACCAACCAATAAAAGTAAACCAATAGTTGTTCGTAACTCTAAAAATCGCTTCTTAAAATCTATTCCATCTATCCCGTTTAATTTGACATGTATTATTTTTTTTGGCGTCCCATCCAATTTGGCATGTTTTTTTCTTTGGCAAAAATTACCTTTATTATCAACAATAAAATATTCTATATTAACTACACTAAATACACCCTTTATAGGGAACAATGAAAAATATTATATTTACTTTATTACTAATAATAAAATGTTTTATATCAACTACAATAAATACACATTTTATATCTAATCATCTTTTTCTTAACATCCGTACCGAAAAAAAGTAGGGCAAGTTCAACGGAGGGAGGGAATAATAGTTGTTCCCATGTTTTGACTTTAGAGCCCATACCATAACATCCATACCACATTTGTATGTTGATGTTCCATCTTTCCTAGGGGAAAAGCTAGTTGACTAATGGCCCCACGACATCCAAAATTCCAAATTAAATATAAATGTTATATTTTGGTAAAATTTGTTCAATTTCATTGTATGACTAGATTAAGTTTTGTCAATTATTCCATCACCAAGTCCAGTCTAGTTTCATGTGTGGAAGTTGGAACACATGACTCCACCTCATATGTATGTGAGATAACTAATTGGTTGTAAAAAATAAAATAAAATGGCTACGGTTCCATAAATAGACTTTATTCTATTTTTCTTTGTTGGCACAACAAAAGTAGCTTTGTTCGTTCAACGTAAATGTCGAAAGTAACGATATCTTGGATCCACATAGAAATGCAATCATTCATCCAACTAATTCGAAAATGGGAGACAAAATAAATTAAAGGAAACAATTTGGTGTGCAGCTTTCTCGACCGATTCGGATATATGAATAGACATTGTAAAAATTCACATAAATTTGACCGAATTAAGCTGCTTGATAGGTAATTAGCCGGAAATAATTTATTTAAGCAATTCGTTACGAATTTAAAATCACCGATAGATAGTACCTCCTCCATTGCCAAAAGAATGCTTTCTCGCTAAAATATTTTGTTTATGATTCATTCATCTCTTTGTATTTTTGGTTTGATTAAATGCTTAATTTATCATTCACCATTTATATCTAAGTTTTGTTTTTTGTATTGATTCGAGATTTAAGAGAAGAGTTGACCCTATAATAGAAATACAGTGCATCTCATTTAAATTAATTGGAAATTTATGCTTTAATTTACTAGTTGTTGTTTATGGTTCACGTCGTAAATTCCTTATTAAAATGTTACTTCAAGTCAATCTCAAATATCATATATCATCATAATATTCTCTTGTTGTAAAATGTCACTCTTTTTAATATTCAGTGAGTTGGTACACAAACATTCAATATTCTTTCAATAATGTCACTATATTAGTTTTTCAGAATGGAAAATTTTACGTCACTCATCGTATATGTGTATATATATATATGGGTCAAGATTTGGCCTAGTTAAAGCGGGTCAAATTCGGGTCAACCCAATCAACTCGGGCCAACCCCTTGATTTTTTGTTTTTGATTTTTTTTAAAACTGTCACCCAAGATGCACCACTTCACATATTCAGATGTACCACTCTATATAACTAGATGCACAACTAAGTGCATTTAGATGCACAAAATTTTCAGTTTTTTTTTTCATTATTATTATTATTATTATTATTATTATTATTATTATTATTATTATTATTATTATTATTATTATTATTTTTAATAAACAGTCACCTAAGATGCACCACTTCACATATTCGGATGCACCACTATGTGCATTGAGATGCACCGAATTTTTCAATTTTTTTTTTAAATTATCAGATTTATTTTCTCCCGTTTTTTTGTTTGCCTCTTCGTTTTTTTGTTTGTCGCTTCTTCTTTGGTCAAGATTCGAGCGAGGGGAGCTGAAAGCCTCAGAGCGGGCCAAAAAAGTCCAAATTGTTGCCCGACAGTTATCCTTATATTAGTAATCGGAGCGAAGACGGAGCCGCGAAAAAACATTTGTAAAAGAAAAAAACTGAAAAAAAATCTGTAAAAAAAATGAAAAAAGAAAACTGAAAAAATATTAGATGCACCACAATGTGTAACCAGATGCACCATACAGTGTAACTAGATGCACAACATTTTACGAAAAAAAGAAAAACGAAAACAAAACTAGTTTATCTTAATGCTTAGCTCATTATATAGCATGGTGCATATGAATACATGATGTAGTGCATATGACCTGACCGTAAAAAAATAAAAAATAAAAATAAAAATAAAAACGAAAAAAAAAAACTTAAAATCTTGTGCATCTCAATGAACTTAGTAGTGCATTCGAATATGTGAAGTGGTGCATCCGAATATGTGAAGTGATGCATGTGAGCTGAACGTAAAAAAAAATTAAAAAAAAAATCGAAAAAAAAAAATCAACGGGTTGAGCCGAGTTTGACCCGCTTTGACCAGGTCAAATCTTGATCCTCCATGTAAATATAATCAATGATAGAGATTAATTTCTAATTCTCACTTTAAGATCTCTTTGCATGAGAATCACCCACTATATATATATTATGGTGTTTCAGAAGAAAATGATGCCGCATTAAAATCCGTATGACAAAAGAATTTTCATGATATCAAATTTGGAATTCGTGATATTATTAGAAAATGAAATTAAAAAGTTAGATACCAATCTCGCAAAAAATATAAAGGTGTGACATTATTGAAACGAAATACTCACTAGTCAAAGGAGTATTGTGATAAAATGGAAGAATGCCTTATCTTTTTTTCAACCAAATATACAAAACGACGTATTCCTTTCGATTCATTCATATTATCACAATTTATTTATTTTGGTATCTCACTAATATTATTATATTTTAGATAAGGAAAATTTTAAACTTTTAAAATCCTTCAAAACTATTGGAACATACCCACTTTATATTTTTATATTATTATTATTGATTTTCGTGTCGAACAATAACATTATATTAATGGATCCGAGAGAGTATTATAAAACACGAAACGCAGTAGAGAGAAATGTACTCCCTCTGTACGCGAAAAAGAAATCTACTTACCTTTTTTATTTTGTATGCGAAAAAGAGTCTCATTTCACTTTATGGAATCATACACCTTCAAGAATCTCTCTTATTTTCACTCATTTATCATTAATAAATCCACCTTCCAATAATTTTACACTACATTTTATCAATACCACTACCTTTACTATTATCATTAATTATCACTACTCTTACTTTTTAAATTTTAATTCATTAAAATTAACTTTACCAACTTTATTAATTGAGATTTTATTAATTATCACTACTCTTACCACAATTGAGATTTTATTTTGCTGACGGGAAGAGGAGTACAAGTACGAAATCCGAAGCGCCGTTGACGGTTGACGCCGCCAAGGTTTTGACGGTTTGTTATTGTTGGCCGACCGCAGCAGACCACACTCTCAAAATTCAAAATTGTGCATTTATTGGTTTTCTGACCTCTTCTCACGCGCTGCCTCAAGAGATTTTAGCGCGTCGGACGAAACGCCATGCTACATGCTGGTATACTACTACTATGTTTTGTTTCTCGCACAAGTGCATGTTGTGAGGGATACAATCGTAATTTCACGCTAAATGCATGAGCCCAGCCCGTTGGTGTATTAAAAAATTTTGGTGTCACAATTTTGAAGTATCGCGGCTCGAGCGAGGGTGCTCGAGCGCGGATCGAGCAGGGGATGGCTCGAGCACCCCGCATAGCAGGCGACGCCAGCTCGAGCCGTGCCCGAGCACTCGAGCGCTGCTCGAGTCCGGTGCGTGGCCTCGACGCGCGGCCCAAATCAATTAATATATATATATATATATATATATATATATATATATGGCGTGTGCATCGCACGCGACTAACGTAAATTTTTTTAAAATTTCGACCGTTCAACGGCTATGGCCGATTTTTACTTTTTTTTTCTTCTACTATAAATATACACTCAATCCTCATTCTTCTCACACCATTTTATCATCCTCTTTCTCTCTCAAATTCAACTAAAAAAAATGTCTTCATCTTCGTTGAGTTTTTCATCTTCGTCGGTGGAATATGTCGAGGGCGGCACCGACGATGAGGTAATGGAGATGCTGGCGGACGCGGATCGCTACATACGTGCACACATAGCCGAGCAGAAAAAGAAGAAGAAGAGTGTGCGGGGGTTCGTCGACCGCGACCGAGAAGCGGCGTGTGCGCTCCTACACGCCGACTACTTCGCCGACAACCTCACCTATGGCGAGCACTTTTTCCGACGCCGTTTTCGGATGCATAAGCATCTGTTCTTGCGCATCTGCAGCACGTTGGAGAAAAACGTCCACTTCTTCACGCATCGACAAGATGCACTCAGGCGTTGGGGGCTGACGTCGGTGCAAAAATGCACGATGGCGGTGCGTCAACTGGCCACCGGTGGTGCTGCGGACGCTTTCGACGAGTACCTGAAGATTGGCGATAGCACGGGGCGACTTTGCCTCAAAAAATTTTGTCGAGCAATGATCGACCTCTTCGGCGAGCGATACCTGCGGAAGCCCAACGCTGCCGACACTGCACGTCTGTTCCAAATGCACGAGGAGCGGCATGGGTTTCCGGGGATGCTAGGGAGCCTGGATTGCATACACTGGGCTTGGAGGAACTGCCCAAAAGGGTGGGCCGGTGTCCACACTCGCGGCGATCAAGGCGTGCCTACCTTGATCTTGGAGGCGGTGGCGTCGCAGGATTTTTGGATCTGGCATGCCTTTTTTGGGTGTGCCGGCTCCAACAACGATATCAACGTCCTCAATCAATCGCCCATGTTCACCGACGTGCTTGAGGATAGAGCTCTGCCGTGCAAGTTCACCGTCAACGGAAACCGCTACGACAAGGGGTACTACTTGACCGACGGGATCTACCTTTCTTGGGCAACACTGATCAAAGCGCCGAGGATTGAAACTGACGAAAAGACGGCGAGGTTCAAGAGGATGCAGGAGGCGGCGAGAAAGGACATAGAGCGGGCCTTTTGAGTGCTCCAAGCCCGATGGGGAATAATACGCGCTCTGGGTCGGTGCTGGTACAAGAAGCATCTTCGAGACATCATATTCACGTGCATTATTTTGCACAACATGATCATCGAAGACGAGCGGGAAGATGTGGAGAATTGGAGAGAAGACTCCGATTCTCCGTCCACAAGCGAGATATCCCAGAGACACTGTCCGATCGCCTTTAGGACCTATCTCGCTCGAGAAGCCGACTTGAGAGATCAACGGAAGCACACCCGACTTACCAATGATCTCATCGAGCACGTTTACCAGAAATTTGGACCTCTACGGGAGTAGTCGAACATTTTTAATTAGTGTAATTTTTTTTAAGTAATGTAATGTTTTTTATTTTAATTAATGTAAAATTTTATTTTATTTGAATTAATGTAATGTTTAATGTTTATTTTCTCATAAATGAAATTTTATGAATTAATTAAATAAATGAAAATGAGGAATTGTTTAATATTAAAATAGAGCACCCTTAGAGCACCTTGGGATGCAGGGGTAGAGGTCTCTAAGGGTGCTCTAGTGCTAGAACACTCCTTAGAGCACCCTTTCTTAGAGCACCCTGAGGGTGCTTTAAGGGTTGCAGATAGCCTTATACTTATTAGGTAACTTTTATAATTCGCTACGTGATATTGTAATATATTTTGGGAAAAAAAAATATTTTCATTTTCTTAAGTTTAGATTAGTATAAATATTTGTATTACTATTTTTTTTTCTAGATAAGGAATAATCAACGAAGGAATAACTAATTTGAGTATAGATAGTATCATATGGTAAAATTTCAGATGCATTTAACTGCAAAGTGCGGTTGGCTACACATTTCACACAATCTTTAGTTGTGCATTTCTCACGTCCAAGTGCAGGGTTAAGATGGGTGCATGCACATCTATTTATTTATTTACGGGCACATGAATTACAAGCGTTAACCTTTTTATTTGTTGTTTTTAGTTTTATTGCTCTCTTTTTTTTTCTGTAAAATTTCTTAATTATGATTTATTAATTTTTGTTTAGCTAGAATCTATCAATTTTTAATTGGAATTTATTGATCCTTAATAAATATTTATTAGATAGTACTCCCTCCGTCCAAGTGAAGAAGTCTCGTTTGAGAATCACACGTAGATTAAGAAAAAGAGAGTTGGAGTGTGATTAAGGTAGTATTTTATTGTTAATGTTAAAGTGTGTTGAGTGGAAAAACAGTGTACAATAAAGTAAACAACACTGTTCACGTTTGAGTGTGACATAAAGTGGATTTTATTGTGTTAATTTTTGCCAAAAAAGGAAATGAGACTTCTTGAACGGGACACCCGAAATAGCAAAATGAGACTTCTTGAACGGAACAAAGGGAGTATATGTTAATTACTTAATTAAGAAGGCAAAATCACTGTGCGTGCGGGGGGTGTGCCACAGACATATGCTTACATTTTCCACACGATTGCATTCGGTTTTGGTAGATCAACTTGCTACGTTTCAGTTCAGGGCGAACTGATTTGATTTTATCAGTTGTTTTAAACTTTATGAAATTCATGGGTTTATCTCTTTTACTCCATGAGTAAATGCTTGCTTTGTATCTCAGTTGAAATATATATAGTACTAACATGTTGTACAGAGAATTCTTGAAACTTTGACATACTAACTTTTAATTAAATAAATAAACTTATGTAAAGTATGCAATGACCCGTTTTTAGGGTGTAAAAGTATATCAAATTACATTAGTTGTGTCTCGACGACATAATTAATTAATTTTGGCATTAGCAGCATATTCCGTAGTCTTGGAAACAAGTTGATGGACGCATTGATTTCCAACCTAACAATATGATTATAAAATTAATATAGAATCTATAACAGTATAATTCAAGCTACTAGTGAATCGTGATCCTTCTTGAGCTCTCGGCTTGATAAAAGCTCATTCATCCCATGCAGATAGCGTGTTAGCTAAACAAATCATCAAACTTAAGTTTGACAACATTCAATTGTATGGCTTGTGAACAGACTCATTGAGTAATATAATTTCAAAACTCTTAAATTATTAACTAGATACCACTTATATTTATATACTAGACTATAATGGTATTAAATCTCTAATTAACTATATTCATCGAAAGAGAACATTTATTTGATAAATAATTGATATTTTTAATATAAATATAATTTAGAAAGCTCAAACCTAAGCTTATGACTGCAGGAGCGGACCTGGGGAGTGCTGGGGTACGCTTAAGCACTCCCCAACTGCAAAATTATCAGAATTTTTCAATGTAATATATTGGTTAATTTGCAGAGATGGGTGCTGGAAATTTTTAAGAAAAGGGTGGAAATTACCGTGAATGGTTTATAGGTGGGGATGTTTGCGAGGGGAAGTTATATTGGTGGGACCCCATGGAAGCTTAAATATAGAAAAATTGTCATTATTTTTCAGAACGATTGATTGTATTTGAAGCTTTTGAAACATAACCTATAAAACGTATGTATAAACTTCGCGTTAATATTCAATTAACTCTATTTATTTTGAGTTTAAATGTTGTTAATTCGAAACTATTAAGGTTTGAAATTTTATGTATGTTTTATCTTAAATTCTACTTCTCAACATTTAAAATATTTATATAAATGAATAGAGTTAATTTGAATATATACATAAAGTATAATAATTTATTCATTAGTTGAAAGGGTTTGAAAGTTTCATTCCATTCGTGTTTTAATTTTTAGTTATTCATTTAAATAGATAAAAAAGTAATTTATTTATTTATTTTGAGGAGAATAAAATAAAAGAAAAGATATTTTTTTATTGAGGAAAAATACAAAAAAAAATGGTTAGTATGGTGCTCGAAGTTGCTTTTCCTTCACTTTTGTTTCCTAATTGAATAACCGTTCATGTTAAATTCAACATCCTTGATGAAAAATTTTTGGGTCCACCCCTGCTCATGAGCCTTGAATCTATATATGTATAAATAAGCTAGTAACTATTCCCATAATGTTTTTATTTCAAAGATAGATATAAGTTACATTATCAATCACAAGTTACACGATATTTCAAATAATGTTATATAAATTATAATATTATCAAAATTTTACAAATTATTATAAAATACACAAATCCATATAAAATGGGAAAGACAACTCACATCTTAGTGGGACTTGAACGAACCATAGACTTTTGTTTAAGGAATGTATTAGAGCATCCACAATGATTGAGATACATTGGTGTCTCAATCTCTTGTGGGGCTAGGATAGAGAAAACTGTCTATAGAATTAGTTTATGAAAACAATTTTTCAATTAATTTTAATTAAACTAAAAAATTACAACAATTTAAATAAAAGAATAAAATTACATTAATGAAATAAAAATAAAAAACTACTTAATAAAAAAAATCACGCCCATCCACGACGTTCCTTGACTTCCTCCACCATCATGCGCGGATGATGTCGTGTAACTACTGTTCTCGGCAGTCTTCGTCCGCTTTGAGGAGTTCATGGCTGAAAATTTCATTGTCATGAATTTTGAATAGTTGCGCAAAATCTCCCAAGTCTTGAAGTAGTGCGTATGTTTGGCGGCATAGAGCGTCTGGCGTTATCTTTCACCATGTCGTCGGAAACACCGCTCGCCCGCTGGGAGTTCGCCGTGTTGTAGGCGATAATCCAGTCCTTCACTTCGTTCGAGAGACGACTGAAGTAGTTCTTGATTTGTTTGGAGTTGAGATTGGCACCAAACATGGCGTTGAATCGAGCCATCACTCACCCTAATATTCGGGTCCAGTATGATCGGCGCCACGAATAGAATCGCACGTTTCCTCTCGCCAAATTTGGGATATGGCGTTCGTCTCATCGACAATATAACTGTGCCGTTTCGTTCTCTCCGGCTCGGGCTCGGCGACCTTCTTCCCTTTCCTCTTGACAGCGGACATAGCCAGCTCGGCGGACTCGGTGTCAAATTTCGAGTTGAGATCGATTATTCGATCCCCGTCGACACTGGACTCTGTGAGTAGTAATCCCCGGTGGTCATGTCAGTACACCAATATGTCGAGGAATGGTTGTTTGGGTCGTTTGGATCTATTTACGATTGAAGAGAATTGAAGGCGAATTGAAGTAAAATGAAAAATTTAAAGTTGATTATGGAGAATGTGTAAAATTGGAGAATGACACAGGAAATATTTATAGATGGAAATAAATTAAACAAAAAAAGAAGGGAAATGAGTCGTTTTTTAGCCGTTGCCAGCAACTCCAAGTTCAGTCGTCGTTTTAGAGGGTTGCTGCTGCCAACATTTAAAATCAATTTTTTTTTAACTAAGCACGCGCCGGAATGAGACGGGTTCGTAGCGAAGAGACGACCTCGAGACGGAGGGAGCTGCTATGTGGGTGTCTCGACGTCGAGCCCGCATTCGAGATGCTCACTGCGGGTGCTCTTAGGAGCCTTAGCTTTGCCATTTGACTAGGTGACCACTATTGAATGCATAATGTTTAACGTTTCTCTAATATTTTGTGTAAACTTGGAAAATTACGAATTGTCCGAGTTAGTTGAGTTTATATCACACCAAATCTACTATAACTATTTATTTTATATATTATCAGCTAATCAAGCTCAAATTAAAATTGATATATTATAATTTAAGCGAGTTCAAATGTATGTACAGTTGTTAATTACATTAGTCGTCGAACTCAAAGAAGCTCAAATGATCTCTCAACAGTCAATCTTCAATTGTATATCTCAAGTAAAACAATTTGATTACAGTTTTATACTCTTACCATGCAAAAAAAGACTGCTTAATTAGTTATTGATACTCTATATGGTTTAACACGCTTATACATTTTTCCTCAAAAAAACGTGTTAATATATTCATTCCAATGGATATAATGTCAAATATATATTGGAAAAATCTCAAAGTTTTTACCTACTTACTCTCTTCCATCTCTTCTTTAATGCTCTTCCGTCACATCTTAAATGTGATACTACTTAAATTAATTTGCTTAATCATCAAAATTAACCAGATTAGTCAAACATATGACATCTGAGAAGGGTGAAATGGTATATTCACTACAGGAGGGCCACTCTCTCTCTCTCTCTCTCTCTCTCTCTCTCTCCTTTTCTTTTCTTTTCTTTTTCATTTTTCCTGTTCGCCCTCCGAGGCCATTCGTTGTCACACTGCGTTGTGTGTGTGTTTCGATATCTGCATATATCTTCGGGCCGAAATCCAACAGTCGTAAAAAAATTCAAAAGAAATCCCACAGAATTAAAGGGAAAACTATATTCTTATATCTGATGAGATATTTGTGCTGCGAGAAATCGTCTCGCAAACCCTGATGATTGAAGCTCGCAGACAGCAGCTTTCCTCCATGTTCTATCTTCGGTAACTCCATCAACCTTCCTCGTTCTTTCCTTTAAAATATTTTCTTTTTCTAGTTTCTTATTCAAATGGTTTATACATCCTTTCTGTTATAGCATCTCTTTGGTTGTGTTTTAATACTGAAGCAGAAATACTTTCTTCTGGGTTTTTTCAGATAGTTGCAGTTTTTTGTTTTTGAAGTTTTAGGTGAGATGTTACTATTAATGGTGGTCTATTATGAGTTTCCTTTTCTGGTCTTGTTTCCGGAGACAGGTTATGGTGATAGATTAATTAAGAGTTTGGAGTTGTCACTTTGTGTTTCGGTTGATGTAAGGATTTTTTTTAGGTTTTTCTTTCCTTTTAAGAACTCCTTGTTATTTTTGGTAATGAACCTGCTTTTATATTTTATTGGAAAGATAACTATTTTGTTGGTTGCAATTTGAAAGCGTTAATTTTTTTTTTCTGGATTATTTAGAATTTAGACATGATAGAATTTGGATGCCCCCATTGAAGCTATCATTCTTATGCTATGGTTGTTTTAATGTTTTGCATGAATAATCTTCTTGATAGAATCTATTTTGTGCATATGGTTAGGGGGCTTTTTGGTTGTTCCAAGGATTTGTGCGTCCTGGTGGTTCTTTTGTGTGCTACTTTCGTTATCGTCTCGTGCGAGAGATGCCCATTAAATGACGCAGAAGGTCAGCTAGAAATCGACAGATGCAAGCCCTATAGAGGAAATTCTCATACAAGTTCTGTAGGGTTTTCTGATGGTGATGTTAGTTCATTGGTGTCCAGACACACTGTTGAGCCACAGAGCCTTGAAATTATATGTCCCAATCCAAATTCGTTCTGTTTCTTGTCAACATTGTCTGGTTTTTCGTTTGATGAAGTTGGTACTAAATCAGAGGCAATAGAAGCTTATGAGGTTCAGTCGGAAGGTTTTCCGTCTGGACTGAAGCAAGAGAGAAGTAACCTAAGTTGGTCAACCAAGCACAGTATCTACAAGACTTTTGCTGGCAGGGTTATTTTGTGTTCTTCGAACGAGCTGGATGAGTTTCATGGATCTTCGTCTAATGATAACACCAACAATGGCCAAAAGATAAATGGTTCATCGTGTATGAGCGCATTATTTGACCACGGAACTCGCATGTCAAATTCAGGGGAGAATGCAGAGACAGTCAACTCAGGCATTTTGGATAGCATCTCTAGACCACCGCCCGTGGAAATCAGACCTTTTTCGCTGGATTGGGGACAGAAGCACTTGTATTATCCTTCTGTAGCCTTTTTAACAGTGAAGAATGTACACAGTGATAGTGTTCTGACTATTCATTATCCTTACAGCAGCAATTCACTGTTTTATCCATGTAATTTTACTGAAATTTTATTGGCTCCTGGAGAGATGGAATCAATATGTTTCACTTTTTTTCCTAAGAAGTTAGGCCTCTCTACAGCTCAAATTGTTTTACAGACTAGTTTTGGTGGGTTCTTAATTCAGGCTAAAGGCTTTGCTGTTGATTCGCCTTATTTCATAAAGCCTCTCGATAGTTTTAATATTTCTTCTAGTGGAAGGTTGAGAAAGAACTTGTCTCTGTTTAATCCTTTCATTGAGGCTCTCTATGTTGAAGAAATAACTGCTTGGATATCCATTTCCTCAGGAAACACTTCTCGCTTGTCAAAAGCTATTTGCAGTGCTCACAGTATGGAAGATTCTAGTGAGGAAAGGATGTTGAGTGCCAAAGAGTGGTTGGATGTTGGAAGTGCTGAAGGTCGTTTACCTGAAATTGCCATAAGGCCTCATAGAAATTGGGAAGTCCCTTCTCAAAGAACAGAGGCCATTGTGGAATTAGAAATTTCGGATCATTTTGAGGGAAAAATTGTTGGTGCTCTCTGTCTACAGTTGGTGAGATCTTCAGCCAATGAGATAGAAACTGTTGTAGTACCTCTTGAAGCAGAGTTGCGGCTGAATTCAGCCTTAGATACAGACTATATTTCAGTATCTCTAGAGGCCTTAGTTCCATCTGATAGAAGTTCACCTGTTGTTGCTCTCTCAGTGAGAAATGACGGTCCTTATGTTTTGAGTGTTATCAGGGTCAGAGAAGTAGGAGACAGTGCTGAGATTTTTCAAGTTAAGTTTGTACAAGGACTTGTACTTTTTCCTAGATCTGTCACGCAAGTAGCTATTATCAGCTATCTGGGGAATCGTGAAGTAGACATGAACTGTAATTTGCTTGTTCAGATAAATGACACAAGAAGTTCTCAGCTTGAAATCTCTTGCATAGATGTAATCAGTGTTTTTGCAGCACGCAAATTGGATTCCACTGCTACAAATTCCCCGGAGATCAAAGGCAGAGAAAGGTCTTTTGATGACAACATGCATCCACTTGCTGATGTCAAGGTATACAACCCTGCTTCATTTTCTTTCTACAAACTAATTCTCTTGGAACCTGAATTATTTTGTTTCTAACGTTTTATGATCCTTTTATGTCATTGTAAAATTGGTAATTATTCTTCTTTGAGATTAATAACTATGCCAATTGTTATCTGAAGGCAGTAGATAGAAGAGAAGCAGATAAATTGGTGCTAAACAATTGGAAATCTCAGGCCGGAGCAAGTTTTATGTCAGTTCTTGATGCTGATGAACTACTATTGCCAATGGTTGAGGTTGGAAATCATTGTTCCGAGTGGATAACTGTCAAAAATCCGAGCAATCAACCAGTTTTGGTGCAGCTTATTCTGAATTCTGGAGAGGTCATAGATAAGTGCCGAGCAAGTGAGATGCATTTACAGCCATTTTCGTCCAGCATTATAGTGGGTAATAAATCAATTGCTCCAACAAAGTATGGTTTCTCAATAGCAAAGGATGGGCTGACTGAAGCTCTGGTCCATCCCTATGGTAGTGCATCTCTTGGTCCTATCCTCTTTCAACCTTCTGTTCGCTGTGAATGGACGAGTTCGGCTCTCATCAGGAACAATCTCTCTGGTGTGGAGTGGTTGTCTCTTCGAGGATTTGGAGGATCAATTTCCTTAGTGTTGCTGGAGGAGTCTGATCTTGTGCGGAGTTTAGAATTTAAGATGAGTTTCCCACCTCAGTTAAATTTTTCTTCTCCAGAAACTTTGCACTCCACCGAAGGCAAGAAACCATTGTGTTCTCGCCCCTTGATTAAAGAGGTCTACGCGAAGAATATGGGAGATTTTCCTCTGGAGGTCTTTCGCATTGGAGTTTCAGGGTCAGATTGTGATTTAGACGGATTTCTTGTGCTTAATTGCAAAGGTTTCAGTTTACAACCTGGAGAAACTGTAATGCTTCAGATATCATATCAAAGTGATTTCTCCACAGCCATCATACAGAGGGATCTTGAACTATCGCTTGCAGCTGGCATTCTTGTGATACCCATGAGAGCGAGTTTACCAAAGCTCCTGTGTAACTTCTGCAAAAGATCAAATTTCTGGACGAGGCTGAAGAAGATTATGCTTCTGATCCTTTTCGCTGCTTCACTGTTGATTCTTCTAGTGCATCTCTTGTTTCCCCGTTCAACGGCCTTCACATACCATGATTTGAAAAGTGGGGAAAATTCATCTGCAGGAAGTGGTGTAGTCAATTATTTGAGTATGTGTTTAAAAAAGAGAACCGGTGCTGCCATGCCTCCAAAATAAATGGCTTTGAAAGATCAATAGTAGGAGAAGAAGCACTGCTGTTGGGATCAGTTGGTGAATGTCCGGACGGTTGTGCCTCTGTAAAGGGACATGTAAATGCTTCCGAGCATCCGAAGCTTAACAACTCTTCAGTGGATGATCTACCAGGAACCGGAATAGCATCCTCTGAGCTGTCAAACTTTTCACCAGTTGAGAACTCTGATATTCAAGCTGTTCCAGATTCACAAAATCTAATTGTTAGAATTGGAAAAGAGAAAGGTAGAAGGCGGAGGAAGAAAAAGACTTCTGGCATGAGGGTACCTGGATTTTTTGAAGTTTCAAGTAGTCAGAGTAGCAATTCTACCCCAACATCACCTTTATCACCTGCCACATCTTTAACACCAAAGCGATCATGGCTGGTGCCTCTCGATATGGAGCGGCCTGTCGAAATTCGAAACCCTTTCTCTGAGGCATCTGAGCAGAAACATGATAAAAGAGAGCACTCTGAACCTCCTAAGATCAACTTATCGAAAAGTGAGGCTTCTCCCAAGCATGTGAGCAACTGGTGCTACTCCACCTTAGAGCAGCCGAATTTAACTAGAAATTTTGCTGGTAGAGCTGTTCTGTTGCCTTCTGCAACTTTTCCAAGTGCTGGGAGGCCTACCCCATCATGGACATGCCATTCTCCTTTTTTGGCTCCGACATCTAGCATTGCTCCTCAAGCACGGGCACCTGGGACCAAAATTCATAACCAAAAAACTAGTGAACCAGGGGCAATCATGGCTTTTGAGGAAAAATTTACTTATGACATATGGGGTGATCACATCTTTCGACTTCCTGTGGCTAATCAGTCAAACCAGGTCTCTAGTGTGCCATTCCGTCCTCTTGAAAACAATTCCGAGAGCTTCTTTGTGAGGGATCCACAAGCCCTCATGACAAACTCTCTACTAATACCTGTAAGTTCGGACCTGGAGGAGAATAAATAAATAAATAAGTTTGGTCTGAAATTTCTGTTGGGGTTTGAAAATTTTCTCTGGTCCTTATTATATTATTTGTTACTGCTTAATGAAGTTGCATGTAGAGAAACTAGCATTCAATCAAGTCTTCCCTCAAAAAAAAAAAAAAAAAAAAAAAAACAATCAAGACCTTAAGATGATGTGGTAATTCCAATGTATAGTAAAATATTTTGGTCGCTTTGTTGTTCCTCCCATTTGGCTGATCACTCTTAAATCTTTGAACAGTTCTGAACCGCTTCACTAGTATCTCCAAAGACCTTGGGGTCTTTGTAGAAACTGAATTAGACTTGACGTCCATTATTGGGATTATCGCTTTGGTCATATTATGTTATCACTAAATTTTAAACAAGTAGAGCCCATAGAATTCTTTGTTTCACAGGTTATAAAACAACATATAACAGTCATCATCTAGTCAAATCTGTCAATCATGAGGTTGTTGAGTGTGAGAAATTTTAATTATGCTTGATATAAGCAAATTTGAGATTTGTACGTATTCAAGAATTGAATAATTCTTTCCCTAAAAAAAAGGAAAAAAAAGAATTGAATAATTCTGTCATTCATTTTTGCTACCTTGTTTTGAGCTAAATGCTACATCCTAGCTTCCAACTCGCCCTGAAATTCCCTTGTTAATTGTTTTGTCTGTTTTCATTATTTAAATTCAAATCTTCTTCAGGTCACACAGACATACCAATTCTTTTAATTTGTGTATGTTCTCAAGATTATTCAAATTGCAGCAGAACTCTGCAGTTGGTCAAATATTCATGCTGCATGTACTTAAATGATTGAGTATTTCTCTTCAGCAAGATGCTTTTTCTGCCAATCTTGCGGGCACCAGTTCTAGTTCACGCATCAATTTTGGAGGAAATTTTATTGGTGGCGATTGCAATTTTGATTGTGACATAATAAATACAACAAGCCTGATACTGATTATTCTGCTACTGCATGCAGAAATTTATCTCTTTTAGCCATTTGATGCCAAATCACTTCTAAGAAAAAAGTATTGCTCTGTCGAACCATGCAGTCTATGGGGCAAATCCGTACAATTCATCTTTTGGCTTGAACTGTACGGATTTGCCCCATAGACTGCATGGTTCGACAGAGCAATACTTTTTCTTAGAAGTGATTTGGCATCAAATGGCTAAAAGAGATAAATTTCTGCATGCAGTAGCAGAATAATCAGTATCAGGCTTGTTGTATTTATTATGTCACAATCAAAATTGCAATCGCCACAATAAAATTTCCTCCAAAATTGATGCGTGAACTAGAACTGGTGCCCGCAAGATTGGCAGAAAAAGCATCTTGCTGAAGAGAAATACTCAATCATTTAAGTACATGCAGCATGAATATTGACCAACTGCAGAGTTCTGCTGCAATTTGAATAATCTTGAGAACATACACAAATTAAAAGAATTGGTATGTCTGTGTGACCTGAAGAAGATTTGAATTTAAATAATGAAAACAGACAAAACAATTAACAAGGGAATTTCAGGGCGAGTTGGAAGCTAGGATGTAGCATTTAGCTCAAAACAAGGTAGCAAAAATGAATGACAGAATTATTCAATTCTTTTTTTTCCTTTTTTTTAGGGAAAGAATTATTCAATTCTTGAATACGTACAAATCTCAAATTTGCTTATATCAAGCATAATTAAAATTTCTCACACTCAACAACCTCATGATTGACAGATTTGACTAGATGATGACTGTTATATGTTGTTTTATAACCTGTGAAACAAAGAATTCTATGGGCTCTACTTGTTTAAAATTTAGTGATAACATAATATGACCAAAGCGATAATCCCAATAATGGACGTCAAGTCTAATTCAGTTTCTACAAAGACCCCAAGGTCTTTGGAGATACTAGTGAAGCGGTTCAGAACTGTTCAAAGATTTAAGAGTGATCAGCCAAATGGGAGGAACAACAAAGCGACCAAAATATTTTACTATACATTGGAATTACCACATCATCTTAAGGTCTTGATTGTTTTTTTTTTTTTTTTTTTTTTTGAGGAAGACTTGATTGAATGCTAGTTTCTCTACATGCAACTTCATTAAGCAGTAACAAATAATATAATAAGGACCAGAGAAAATTTTCAAACCCCAACAGAAATTTCAGACCAAACTTATTTATTTATTTATTCTCCTCCAGGTCCGAACTTACAGGTATTAGTAGAGAGTTTGTCATGAGGGCTTGTGGATCCCTCACAAAGAAGCTCTCGGAATTGTTTTCAAGAGGACGGAATGGCACACTAGAGACCTGGTTTGACTGATTAGCCACAGGAAGTCGAAAGATGTGATCACCCATATGTCATAAGTAAATTTTTCCTCAAAAGCCATGATTGCCCCTGGTTCACTAGTTTTTTGGTTATGAATTTTGGTCCCAGGTGCCCGTGCTTGAGGAGCAATGCTAGATGTCGGAGCCAAAAAAGGAGAATGGCATGTCCATGATGGGGTAGGCCTCCCAGCACTTGGAAAAGTTGCAGAAGGCAACAGAACAGCTCTACCAGCAAAATTTCTAGTTAAATTCGGCTGCTCTAAGGTGGAGTAGCACCAGTTGCTCACATGCTTGGGAGAAGCCTCACTTTTCGATAAGTTGATCTTAGGAGGTTCAGAGTGCTCTCTTTTATCATGTTTCTGCTCAGATGCCTCAGAGAAAGGGTTTCGAATTTCGACAGGCCGCTCCATATCGAGAGGCACCAGCCATGATCGCTTTGGTGTTAAAGATGTGGCAGGTGATAAAGGTGATGTTGGGGTAGAATTGCTACTCTGACTACTTGAAACTTCAAAAAATCCAGGTACCCTCATGCCAGAAGTCTTTTTCTTCCTCCGCCTTCTACCTTTCTCTTTTCCAATTCTAACAATTAGATTTTGTGAATCTGGAACAGCTTGAATATCAGAGTTCTCAACTGGTGAAAAGTTTGACAGCTCAGAGGATGCTATTCCGGTTCCTGGTAGATCATCCACTGAAGAGTTGTTAAGCTTCGGATGCTCGGAAGCATTTACATGTCCCTTTACAGAGGCACAACCGTCCGGACATTCACCAACTGATCCCAACAGCAGTGCTTCTTCTCCTACTATTGATCTTTCAAAGCCATTTATTTTGGAGGCATGGCAGCACCGGTTCTCTTTTTTAAACACATACTCAAATAATTGACTACACCACTTCCTGCAGATGAATTTTCCCCACTTTTCAAATCATGGTATGTGAAGGCCGTTGAACGGGGAAACAAGAGATGCACTAGAAGAATCAACAGTGAAGCAGCGAAAAGGATCAGAAGCATAATCTTCTTCAGCCTCGTCCAGAAATTTGATCTTTTGCAGAAGTTACACAGGAGCTTTGGTAAACTCGCTCTCATGGGTATCACAAGAATGCCAGCTGCAAGCGATAGTTCAAGATCCCTCTGTATGATGGCTGTGGAGAAATCACTTTGATATGATATCTGAAGCATTACAGTTTCTCCAGGTTGTAAACTGAAACCTTTGCAATTAAGCACAAGAAATCCGTCTAAATCACAATCTGACCCTGAAACTCCAATGCGAAAGACCTCCAGAGGAAAATCTCCCATATTCTTCGCGTAGACCTCTTAATCAAGGGGCGAGAACACAATGGTTTCTTGCCTTCGGTGGAGTGCAAAGTTTCTGAGAAGAAAAATTTAACTGAGGTGGGAAACTCATCTTAAATTCTAAACTCCGCACAAGATCAGACTCCTCCAGCAACACTAAGGAAATTGATCCTCCAAATCCTCGAAGAGACAACCACTCCACACCAGAGAGATTGTTCCTGATGAGAGCCGAACTCGTCCATTCACAGCGAACAGAAGGTTGAAAGAGGATAGGACCAAGAGATGCACTACCATAGGGATGGACCAGAGCTTCAGTCAGCCCATCCTTTGCTATTGAGAAACCATACTTTGTTGGAGCAATTGATTTATTACCCACTATAATGCTGGACGAAAATGGCTGTAAATGCATCTCACTTGCTCGGCACTTATCTATGACCTCTCCAGAATTCAGAATAAGCTGCACCAAAACTGGTTGATTGCTCGGATTTTTGACAGTTATCCACTCGGAACAATGATTTCCAACCTCAACCATTGGCAATAGTAGTTCATCAGCATCAAGAACTGACATAAAACTTGCTCCGGCCTGAGATTTCCAATTGTTTAGCACCAATTTATCTGCTTCTCTTCTATCTACTGCCTTCAGATAACAATTGGCATAGTTATTAATCTCAAAGAAGAATAATTACCAATTTTACAATGACATAAAAGGATCATAAAACGTTAGAAACAAAATAATTCAGGTTCCAAGAGAATTAGTTTGTAGAAAGAAAATGAAGCAGGGTTGTATACCTTGACATCAGCAAGTGGATGCATGTTGTCATCAAAAGACCTTTCTCTGCCTTTGATCTCCGGGGAATTTGTAGCAGTGGAATCCAATTTGCGTGCTGCAAAAACACTGATTACATCTATGCAAGAGATTTCAAGCTGAGAACTTCTTGTGTCATTTATCTGAACAAGCAAATTACAGTTCATGTCTACTTCACGATTCCCCAGATAGCTGATAATAGCTACTTGCGTGACAGATCTAGGAAAAAGTACAAGTCCTTGTACAAACTTAACTTGAAAAATCTCAGCACTGTCTCCTACTTCTCTGACCCTGATAACACTCAAAACATAAGGACCGTCATTTCTCACTGAGAGAGCAACAACAGGTGAACTTCTATCAGATGGAACTAAGGCCTCTAGAGATACTGAAATATAGTCTGTATCTAAGGCTGAATTCAGCCGCAACTCTGCTTCAAGAGGTACTACAACAGTTTCTATCTCATTGGCTGAAGATCTCACCAACTGTAGACAGAGAGCACCAACAATTTTTCCCTCAAAATGATCCGAAATTTCTAATTCCACAATGGCCTCTGTTCTTTGAGAAGGGACTTCCCAATTTCTATGAGGCCTTATGGCAATTTCAGGTAAACGACCTTCAGCACTTCCAACATCCAACCACTCTTTGCACTCAACATCCTTTCCTCACTAGAATCTTCCATACTGTGAGCACTGCAAATAGCTTTTGACAAGCGAGAAGTGTTTCCTGAGGAAATGGATATCCAAGCAGTTATTTCTTCAACATAGAGAGCCTCAATGAAAAGGATTAAACAGAGACAAGTTCTTTCTCAACCTTCCACTAGAAGAAATATTAAAACTATCGAGAGGCTTTATGAAATAAGGCGAATCAACAGCAAAGCCTTTAGCCTGAATTAAGAACCCACCAAAACTAGTCTGTAAAACAATTTGAGCTGTAGAGAGGCCTAACTTCTTAGGAAAAAAAGTGAAACATATTGATTCCATCTCTCCAGGAGCCAATAAAATTTCAGTAAAATTACATGGATAAAACAGTGAATTGC
>CM055957.1:81456292-81857664 GCA_029490685.1 Schizonepeta tenuifolia | reverse complement strand
GCAATTCACTGTTTTATCCATGTAATTTTACTGAAATTTTATTGGCTCCTGGAGAGATGGAATCAATATGTTTCACTTTTTTTCCTAAGAAGTTAGGCCTCTCTACAGCTCAAATTGTTTTACAGACTAGTTTTGGTGGGTTCTTAATTCAGGCTAAAGGCTTTGCTGTTGATTCGCCTTATTTCATAAAGCCTCTCGATAGTTTTAATATTTCTTCTAGTGGAAGGTTGAGAAAGAACTTGTCTCTGTTTAATCCTTTCATTGAGGCTCTCTATGTTGAAGAAATAACTGCTTGGATATCCATTTCCTCAGGAAACACTTCTCGCTTGTCAAAAGCTATTTGCAGTGCTCACAGTATGGAAGATTCTAGTGAGGAAAGGATGTTGAGTGCCAAAGAGTGGTTGGATGTTGGAAGTGCTGAAGGTCGTTTACCTGAAATTGCCATAAGGCCTCATAGAAATTGGGAAGTCCCTTCTCAAAGAACAGAGGCCATTGTGGAATTAGAAATTTCGGATCATTTTGAGGGAAAAATTGTTGGTGCTCTCTGTCTACAGTTGGTGAGATCTTCAGCCAATGAGATAGAAACTGTTGTAGTACCTCTTGAAGCAGAGTTGCGGCTGAATTCAGCCTTAGATACAGACTATATTTCAGTATCTCTAGAGGCCTTAGTTCCATCTGATAGAAGTTCACCTGTTGTTGCTCTCTCAGTGAGAAATGACGGTCCTTATGTTTTGAGTGTTATCAGGGTCAGAGAAGTAGGAGACAGTGCTGAGATTTTTCAAGTTAAGTTTGTACAAGGACTTGTACTTTTTCCTAGATCTGTCACGCAAGTAGCTATTATCAGCTATCTGGGGAATCGTGAAGTAGACATGAACTGTAATTTGCTTGTTCAGATAAATGACACAAGAAGTTCTCAGCTTGAAATCTCTTGCATAGATGTAATCAGTGTTTTTGCAGCACGCAAATTGGATTCCACTGCTACAAATTCCCCGGAGATCAAAGGCAGAGAAAGGTCTTTTGATGACAACATGCATCCACTTGCTGATGTCAAGGTATACAACCCTGCTTCATTTTCTTTCTACAAACTAATTCTCTTGGAACCTGAATTATTTTGTTTCTAACGTTTTATGATCCTTTTATGTCATTGTAAAATTGGTAATTATTCTTCTTTGAGATTAATAACTATGCCAATTGTTATCTGAAGGCAGTAGATAGAAGAGAAGCAGATAAATTGGTGCTAAACAATTGGAAATCTCAGGCCGGAGCAAGTTTTATGTCAGTTCTTGATGCTGATGAACTACTATTGCCAATGGTTGAGGTTGGAAATCATTGTTCCGAGTGGATAACTGTCAAAAATCCGAGCAATCAACCAGTTTTGGTGCAGCTTATTCTGAATTCTGGAGAGGTCATAGATAAGTGCCGAGCAAGTGAGATGCATTTACAGCCATTTTCGTCCAGCATTATAGTGGGTAATAAATCAATTGCTCCAACAAAGTATGGTTTCTCAATAGCAAAGGATGGGCTGACTGAAGCTCTGGTCCATCCCTATGGTAGTGCATCTCTTGGTCCTATCCTCTTTCAACCTTCTGTTCGCTGTGAATGGACGAGTTCGGCTCTCATCAGGAACAATCTCTCTGGTGTGGAGTGGTTGTCTCTTCGAGGATTTGGAGGATCAATTTCCTTAGTGTTGCTGGAGGAGTCTGATCTTGTGCGGAGTTTAGAATTTAAGATGAGTTTCCCACCTCAGTTAAATTTTTCTTCTACAGAAACTTTGCACTCCACCGAAGGCAAGAAACCATTGTGTTCTCGCCCCTTGATTAAAGAGGTCTACGCGAAGAATATGGGAGATTTTCCTCTGGAGGTCTTTCGCATTGGAGTTTCAGGGTCAGATTGTGATTTAGACGGATTTCTTGTGCTTAATTGCAAAGGTTTCAGTTTACAACCTGGAGAAACTGTAATGCTTCAGATATCATATCAAAGTGATTTCTCCACAGCCATCATACAGAGGGATCTTGAACTATCGCTTGCAGCTGGCATTCTTGTGATACCCATGAGAGCGAGTTTACCAAAGCTCCTGTGTAACTTCTGCAAAAGATCAAATTTCTGGACGAGGCTGAAGAAGATTATGCTTCTGATCCTTTTCGCTGCTTCACTGTTGATTCTTCTAGTGCATCTCTTGTTTCCCCGTTCAACGGCCTTCACATACCATGATTTGAAAAGTGGGGAAAATTCATCTGCAGGAAGTGGTGTAGTCAATTATTTGAGTATGTGTTTAAAAAAGAGAACCGGTGCTGCCATGCCTCCAAAAATAAATGGCTTTGAAAGATCAATAGTAGGAGAAGAAGCACTGCTGTTGGGATCAGTTGGTGAATGTCCGGACGGTTGTGCCTCTGTAAAGGGACATGTAAATGCTTCCGAGCATCCGAAGCTTAACAACTCTTCAGTGGATGATCTACCAGGAACCGGAATAGCATCCTCTGAGCTGTCAAACTTTTCACCAGTTGAGAACTCTGATATTCAAGCTGTTCCAGATTCACAAAATCTAATTGTTAGAATTGGAAAAGAGAAAGGTAGAAGGCGGAGGAAGAAAAAGACTTCTGGCATGAGGGTACCTGGATTTTTTGAAGTTTCAAGTAGTCAGAGTAGCAATTCTACCCCAACATCACCTTTATCACCTGCCACATCTTTAACACCAAAGCGATCATGGCTGGTGCCTCTCGATATGGAGCGGCCTGTCGAAATTCGAAACCCTTTCTCTGAGGCATCTGAGCAGAAACATGATAAAAGAGAGCACTCTGAACCTCCTAAGATCAACTTATCGAAAAGTGAGGCTTCTCCCAAGCATGTGAGCAACTGGTGCTACTCCACCTTAGAGCAGCCGAATTTAACTAGAAATTTTGCTGGTAGAGCTGTTCTGTTGCCTTCTGCAACTTTTCCAAGTGCTGGGAGGCCTACCCCATCATGGACATGCCATTCTCCTTTTTTGGCTCCGACATCTAGCATTGCTCCTCAAGCACGGGCACCTGGGACCAAAATTCATAACCAAAAAACTAGTGAACCAGGGGCAATCATGGCTTTTGAGGAAAAATTTACTTATGACATATGGGGTGATCACATCTTTCGACTTCCTGTGGCTAATCAGTCAAACCAGGTCTCTAGTGTGCCATTCCGTCCTCTTGAAAACAATTCCGAGAGCTTCTTTGTGAGGGATCCACAAGCCCTCATGACAAACTCTCTACTAATACCTGTAAGTTCGGACCTGGAGGAGAATAAATAAATAAATAAGTTTGGTCTGAAATTTCTGTTGGGGTTTGAAAATTTTCTCTGGTCCTTATTATATTATTTGTTACTGCTTAATGAAGTTGCATGTAGAGAAACTAGCATTCAATCAAGTCTTCCCTCAAAAAAAAAAAAAAAAAAAAAAAACAATCAAGACCTTAAGATGATGTGGTAATTCCAATGTATAGTAAAATATTTTGGTCGCTTTGTTGTTCCTCCCATTTGGCTGATCACTCTTAAATCTTTGAACAGTTCTGAACCGCTTCACTAGTATCTCCAAAGACCTTGGGGTCTTTGTAGAAACTGAATTAGACTTGACGTCCATTATTGGGATTATCGCTTTGGTCATATTATGTTATCACTAAATTTTAAACAAGTAGAGCCCATAGAATTCTTTGTTTCACAGGTTATAAAACAACATATAACAGTCGTCATCTAGTCAAATCTGTCAATCATGAGGTTGTTGAGTGTGAGAAATTTTAATTATGCTTGATATAAGCAAATTTGAGATTTGTACGTATTCAAGAATTGAATAATTCTTTCCCTAAAAAAAAGGAAAAAAAAGAATTGAATAATTCTGTCATTCATTTTTGCTACCTTGTTTTGAGCTAAATGCTACATCCTAGCTTCCAACTCGCCCTGAAATTCCCTTGTTAATTGTTTTGTCTGTTTTCATTATTTAAATTCAAATCTTCTTCAGGTCAGACAGACATACCAATTCTTTTAATTTGTGTATGTTCTCAAGATTATTCAAATTGCAGCAGAACTCTGCAGTTGGTCAAATATTCATGCTGCATGTACTTAAATGATTGAGTATTTCTCTTCAGCAAGATGCTTTTTCTGCCAATCTTGCGGGCACCAGTTCTAGTTCACGCATCAATTTTGGAGGAAATTTTATTGGTGGCGATTGCAATTTTGATTGTGACATAATAAATACAACAAGCCTGATACTGATTATTCTGCTACTGCATGCAGAAATTTATCTCTTTTAGCCATTTGATGCCAAATCACTTCTAAGAAAAAAGTATTGCTCTGTCGAACCATGCAGTCTATGGGGCAAATCCGTACAATTCATCTTTTGGCTTGAACTGGAAAGGTTTCTGTTTAAAAATGTTTGATGTCATGAGTGCTTGATCATACAGAGTTTTAGTTAAATATTTTTTTTGAAGGTAGTTTTAGTTAAATATTAGTACATATATTGGGCATTAGCTATCCTGTTAGCATGTCCTTGGCTGTGTGTGTATGTATCTGTTTTGTTTCTCTTCTCTTTGGCTTCGCGTTGAACGAGCACAGTTAAACTGAATTATCCCAGATAATGTCTCAAACAGTCATGATAATTACCTGGTCAAAATTCAAGATTCCTGCAAATTAGCAGATTCTTGGCCTTCTGGATGGTGAGATGTTTATATTCTTGGTATAACAGATTTTCATGGTCCTCTTTTATGATCGTTAGGATTATGTAACTATCGTGTTATGATGGGAGACTGCTGCTGTTTTTGCTCACACCTAATCGGGACGGGAAAAGATAAGGTTCTGTCTAACTATTCCAAGAACGACTCTGACTGGGCGGGCCTAAGGAAGCTGGTCCCTGGGGCTCAGAAGTGACGGGCAATGTGGGCGAGCTTTACCTCGTATGGACCATTGGCTGTTCTTTGTCCAGGAGAATTGGAGACAACAGCTGGCAGCTTGGAGAAATGATGTGACCATGAAAACTTCATTGAGTATGTAGGATTTGCTGATTGATGTGGATTACCATTTTTGTAGGTTACGATGAGGTCTGCTGTAGTAGGCTACTTGGAGTTTTGGACCACACTATTGAATGAAAAACTCAAAGAGGGTACCATTTACAGCAGTTGGTGCTTATTTTTTAGGCCTTGTTTTGGCTTGATGGGATAAGGAATGGTAATGGTTCGAGTTCGATCTTATATCGCCATGAATTCTTGGAGGTTGGTTTGGTGCATGAGATTAGGAATCATAAAAGGTTCCGTTCAGTCTTATTCTCTCTCATGAACTTTAAATTAAAATAAAATAAAATTGAGCAAGACAATATTCATTCAGTGTTATATAGATAATTCAATTGATGTTTCAAGTGTATTTGTATATATGATGGCAAAATGAGGAGTGTGGCATTAGTAACATACACATCTATATTTGAACAAGTGTCTTATTTGAAAATAACTATCTATAATTAGTTAATCTTATTCTCAATACAAATTTACTATAAAGGTCAATGTTTCAACTAAATTCCAGCCTATAAAATAGATAAATAAATACTATAAAGCTAAGATGAAGTAAATGGTGAAAATAAGAAGAAAAGAGAATGAATAGATTAAGATAGCCCCCCATGCCGTGGGGTGTGAGAGAGAGAGAGGAAGAAGATACAAGGTTGGTTATGTCAGCGTCGTAGTATGTCAGAAGATACAAGGGTATGAATGTCCACTTAACCAGCTAAGAATGTTCTCAGCTGCACTCACATTCAAAAAATTAAAAAAAGTTTGAATTATAAAAATAAAAAAGTAAAAAGGGGACAAAATTAACTATGGCTTTACAGTGGCTGCTGCAGAAGTGCTTCGATGAATTCCAGCAATCCTTGATTCTCTCTCTTATCTCATCTTCAAACAAACCAGTGTGTCTATCTCACCAGATGCATGCCGAAATGTAGAACACGACGAAATGAACGTCTCGCAGAATTCCCCATAGTGTGATGAGAATGAGAGGGCAAGGTGCAAAACAAGCTCAATGTTGCAACATTCTGTTCTAGTGAGGTTTGGCAAGTGACCGACTGGAAACGCCGTGCAACAACTTGACAAATCCGAGGAAACTGAGCTTTCCATCGGTGTGCCTGATCCAGTCGTGAAGAACAGCATGAACAGGAACCGAAGGGCTAAGCCCGAGTTCCTGAAACAAAATGGTCATGGATTTAGTTTCAGTTTCATTCAACCTTCTCATCTTTTTCAGACGAAATGAGGAGAGAAAACAGAAAATGTAATGTATTACCGAAGCTAATTCCTCAATCATGATAGTCCTGTTGCCATCCTTGTCGAAGAGTTCATAGGCGCAACAGGCGTGTTGTTCCCATCTATCAAGAGCTTCTAGCTGATACACACTTAAAGCAGCAGCACAGAATTCTTCGAAATCCATCCTCCTATATTGCAGTGCATTCAGCTGTTGTATAAAGAAAAACAAACAGTTATAGCCCACTTCACATGGTTGTTAGTTGGTTAAGAACTAATGACACATTTTATCTGAAGCTCACCGAAGCAAGAAAATCAAAAATCCGGGATTCGTTCATGGCATCTGTTGCACTTTTCTTCAACGCCTGCCCAAATAACAGATACTGAGACCAAGTTTTGATTCAAATACACGATATTAAGAACAACTATATGACAACTACCAACCGTTTTAATATTATCTAAACTTATGGTGCCATTTTTGTTTGGCTCCAGTAATGCAAATTGCTCCCTCAGGTAGAAAAGTTCATCGGCTGTCAGTGTTTTTGACAAAGCCTGCAGAGATTGACGATGGAATTAAAACAAGAAAGTAAAAACAGGAGATTAGCAGTTTTAAAATGCTGGGTAGCAAATATGATAACCGAGCAACACGGGATACACATCAGGCCTTATGAGATGCCAAAATACGGGTTATCTGCATGCATTTTCACTTCAACAAAGTATCAACCTACATCAGTAAAGAAGGTTGTTGCACCCTAACATCTACTAGTATGCATTCTCTTCCATTTGCTTCAAATCCATCAAATATCTCAAGAAATGCGCATCTAAATGCAATATCTACCTCGCATTTGGCCCTTATACTGTTCAATCATACTGTGAGCTTAGATCTACAGAGATTGTGCTAGCAACAAATTTGTTAAATGATATACTATCCAAGAGAAGAGCACTGCACTCATTTAGACATGAAAAAGGTAGTGATGATCAAGTTTTGTGGCTCTAAATCTGGGAAACAGATGGTTTATAGGCTGGTGGTGGCCACAGCGGTCTACCACATGTGGAAAGAAAGGAATGGTAGAAGGTTTCAAGAGAAATTTAGGAGTGTGGAAGCTGTGATAAGAGAATGTCAAGTCCATGTTGCTGCGAGAAGTTTAAAGAGCAAGGGTGGCTAAATACTTGAAAAATAAGTTAGCTGAGTTTTCTTTTGCCTCGAGGTGTAATGAGTTTTGTACTTCACTGATCCATTTTGGTAATAAAATAACTACTATCTTGCCCCCAAAAAAAAAAAAAAAAAAATTCTTTCTATAAATTGACATGCATCTTCAGCGAATATATGTCCATATATGCACATATGAATGCAAAAATATATATTTTTATCATCATATTTGTCGAGCCTGAGCAAGTTTTTAACCACAGCCAAAAATGACGAAAAATGATCAATAAAGCTCCATTAATATGTTATTTTCTTAATCATCAAAACTGAAGGTTATGGACGTATGGTATCTATGATCTTTGGAGTGGAGAGATGATCTGCTCATCCCGCAATCATCACGACAGCATAAATACATTTGCACATCTCCAGATATATTAGACATGCAGAAAATAAAGCAAAGAAATATACACTGAATGTCTGTACCAACCCGTAATGCAGCTTTTCTTAGGGGAGATGAACGCATATAAGCTTTCATGAGCTTAAATATTAATATATCCAATGGGGCTTTTACATTGCTGGTATTTCTGAGCCATGGATGACCTGAAGCAGAAAACTTGTAAGTTAGTGATCAATTTATTTTGGTACTGTTGCCGGGGATGGGCTAAGCTTAGTATCAATTGATACTCACACATGGCTTGAGCTGCACTCATTCTTTTCCTGGGATCCTTATTAAGCAAACGTTTGACAAAATCTTTTGCCTCAGAAGACAAAGTTGGCCAGGGTTGTTCTTCATAAGTTGGTTCAGCTTTAACAACGGCACGGAATATGCCAGATTCAGTTCGAGCCCAAAAAGGTCGGCTCCCACATAATAATATATATGCTATTACGCCAATACTCCATACATCAGCCTCAGTACTGTATGCCCTATGTAAAACTTCAGGTGCTACATAATATGCACTGCCAACGATATCATTAAGCCTTTCATCTACAAAGAAACAAATCAATATCAATCTAACTGTGTAAATGGTCACCTTCAGCTTAAAAACTTGTGGCCGACTTAATAAAACAAATACGACAAACCTGGTTTCACAAAATCAGATAAACCAAAATCTATGGCCTTCAATGTTGCATCGTCTTCTTTGGTTGTAAACAAGAAATTCTGATCAAGTAGCATGGACAGTTAGTGAAAAACTATAAACAATTATAGCAAATTCGACATGCCAAAAACAGAAACTCATATTGAAGAATAAAAATGCAAAGCATAAGAGTGCATATTTCTCTTCTCTGCAGTGTGTGTCATGTGTATGTGGGAGCAGGTTGGACACATGCAGCTCCAACTGTTTTTCGGCACACTATATAATAAATGAACATTCATGCTTTAACTAACATCAGACAACGTGATGTACATTTCATATTATGCGCACTCCAGATCAGAAAAACTGTTTGCAACTCAAGATTCACCCGAAAAGCTCCTACCTCAGGTTTAAGATCCCGATGTACCACACCCTGGAGATGGCAGAATGAAACGACATTTAGTATCTGTATCATCACCAATTTTGCATCATCCTCTGAATACTTGCCACCCCTGAACAAATAGGAGAGATAATTTATTTTAGATGATGCTTTCAAGTTCAACATGTTGAAAGTTGCAGGAAATTGCTTTCTCAAAATAAAACACAATAATACTAGAAGAAATCAATTAGGTACCTTGAAAGTATTTTATCTAAAAGTTCGCCTCCTTCACATAACCTGACAAATTCAGAAATAATGGTTAGAAATAAGTATTGTTTCACAAGATAATGCCAATTTCTACACATTATCTGCAAATGGAGTTCAGTCAAGTTATTTGACTCAAGAATAGAAAGGCAAACGGAACATACTCCATTACTACGTAAACGTTGTCATGATCTTCATACGCATCATAAAATTGTATGAGATTGTTGTGCCCTGTCAAAGCTCTCAATATCTTCACTTCCTTTCTTACATCTTCAATAGCTATAGCAGTGGTCATCTAGTAAACCAATAGCAACCAACATCAGATAAACATATTGAAAACTATCAAAAAAACATCATAAAATCTCCAATAGTTTGAAAAATGGCTAGCAAGATCCGGACATTTATCTTTCATCTGCATAAAACTAACGAAAATGATTAGTCTTTTCCAGATTCTCATTCAAAATCAGAAGAAAAACTACAGAGTATCGGTGCCTAATTTTGTCAACGATCTTCCAAAACATTATATAGCCTTTAAACAAAAAATACTACAATTTACGAATTCAAACTTCTTTCTGAATAGAACAGATCTCCAAAGCACAAAACCCCACAAACAAAAAATCATCAAGACTAAAATATCAGATCGCGAAAAAAAAGAGGGATAACAAACAGCAAATGAGAGAGAGAGAGAGAGAGAGAGAGAGAGAGAGCTCCCTCACCTTATTTTTAGGTATGACCTTAACAGCAACCTCCTGCCCCTTGAGCTCTCCCTTCTTGAACTTTGCTTTACAAGTATACCCAAAATGCCCTCTCCCGACCTCCTCCCCCACCTCATATTTGCTGTAAAAGTTCTTCGAAAAACCGAAACTTTTATCCAAACCCGCTCCTTCCACCTCCTTCCCCTCCGGTATCGCCGCCTCATTCGGCTTCACCGAGCCATGCCGCCGCGCCAGCACCGCCTTGATGTGCTTCGCCGGAGATGGCGGCGGGAACGGCCTCTTGAAAAACCTCCGCGGCGTCCCACTACCCGGCGCCGGAGATCTCGCCGGCGACTTCTTGGAGAAGAGGTAATGAGCAGGACTGGGGCTGTAGAACGGGAAAAACGGAGATTTTTTTCCTGCTTCATGTTTCTCCTCGCCGTTTTTCGTCTCGAAGTTTCCAGAACTTCTCGCATTCTCGCCGTTACTATTCGCCGCAACTGGATTGCCATTATTCTGGCCCGGAGTAAAATTATCGTTAATTTCATCTGATGAGCGAGAATTGAGTTCTTGAGAGGGTTTGGGTTTAGAAGTACAAACTCCCATTTCCGTTTCACACTCAAAATCTCAACTTTTTTCTTCTTCCCCTTTTAATTTGCTCCGCAGCTCAAAATCTTGCTTCAATACAGAAAAGGAAGAAAGAGAAACTCACGAATTTCAAAGATTTGAACGCATTTTTATAAAGGGATTTCAGCTTTGAATCTCTGCGAATGAAGAAAGTGAGAGAAGGAAGTGAGAGAGAGAGGGATCTGCGGAGAAGGTGATAAAAAGTAAACGACGATGGGTGCTTTGGAATAAAAAGGAAAATCAAAACTCAAAATTTGAAAAAAGGAAATGGATTTTGGGTTTAAATAAAAAGGGAAGAAATATAATTAAAGATAATGAATGTAGAGCAGTGTGGTCCAGGATGTACAGTTGAGGTACACGTGGCATGATGTGGTGGGGTTGATTCTTGATTAACAAGTTGAAATATAATTTGTTCTATTTTTCTTCTTTGGAAACAAGTTATTTTATTTTTATTTTTTTTAATATTTAGGGATGGGTGACGAAGGAATTTCTTGATTAAGTTGTCTGATTTGTTTCCTTTCGATTTGTCAAGATATTGCTTTTTGTTGTTTACTGCGTATTTTCGTCGGCAATATATACTTGCAACTCCAAAAGGCATTTAATTTGAGTTGAATATTAATTAAGTGTTTATCTTACACGTATTTTAAAATTCAACATTGTATAAAATATACTAACATCTTTAAAACTTATTAATTGTCGAACACATGTAAAAATGCTTTTATTCGGTATGAGAATTACTGATTGAGAGAAATAATTCGAATAAACGAGAAAATCGTGATATATGATGGATATATACTAAAGATAAGAAAAGATAAATCAGATAATAAGGATGCCTATGTAAAATTGATTAAATCTTATTGGCCTATTTTATTTTATCGACTGATACTTTTTCAAAAGCTTATAAGCTTTTCTAAACAAGCTTATATTTTGTTTGAAATCTCTTTTTTTTTTTTCACAAACGAAAATAGATTGTTGTCTTATTGCCTTGCTTATTTGCAAAATGGATTTTGTAACGTTTTAACCATTGCATTATGATTGTATGTATGTAGTACAACATTCTATTTTCATTTGTGAAATAAATTATCACAATTCACACACACACAATGTAGCAATTGAACATGTCATGTTAACGATTTAAGGAGATTAATTTGTATATAATCCTATTATAGGACACTCTATTATCGTTTTTTTTTTTTTTTAATTTATACACGTACACATGATTCGAACCCCCGACCTCTTGGTTGGAAGGGAAACGTCTTACTATTTGAATTGTGCTTCGTCGTCAATATATCGTCGTTATTAGCATTTTGAAATAAAGTTAAAAGAGTGAAATATAAAACTGAATACAGTAAAACCTCTATAAATTAATACCATTGGGACCATGAAAATTTATTAATTTAGAGAGGTATTAATATATCGATAAATTAATATTTTATTAATTAAAAGAGTGATTTTTTAAATTAAAATATATTGAAAATAAATGAATTCATATATATTTCATTGAATATATTCATGCATCACCCAATTCGTTGTAAAAAATACATACAAATGAAGCAACCTCAAGGCTCAAGCGACTTAAGTGAGACAAGCTTTGAAGAAGGCTTGCATGACCTTGTGAATATGATTAAGGATGTTGGTTACTGCAGTCAAAGACGTCAACAATTTATTAGACTCTTCGGGTGAAAATGATGAATGTTTACAAGTTCAAAGTTTAAATGAAATTGTGGCTGACATTATTGATGATCCTACTAATGATGAAGTTCAAGAGATTCAACATCGTTGGAAGCAGTCACGCGAAAAGGAAGCTTTGAACGCGACAATAACTCTTCACAATTTTTTATTGCAGCTAGAGAACTCGAAACCGGAACTTTTGAGTGCAATTAGAAAAGTTAGAGACGAAATCCAATTAAATTTAAATTTTAAGAAAAACTAAATAACAATAGATTCATATTTAAATTAACATGATATTAATCATTGCAATATTTAAGAATTATTAATTTATAGTATTAATGGGACCTATACATTTATAAAGGGATTTTTCAAAAAATTATTATTTTATTTTCTTATCGAATTTGATGATTTTTTACAAAGAGCCCGAATCGGACCGGAGAAATTTATTATAATAGAAAAATTATTAATTTATAAAGTATTTAATTATAGAGATTTTACTGTAGTATAGGCCCTACAGGACATTGAAAATTTGGGTTGAAATGGGTATTCATGAACTTACTCAGATTTAAAAAACAAATTAATGGGAGTTTGTAAAGTTTAAAAATCTGTAAACCACAATTAAATTTTAATAACTATATAAAAACTGTGAAGAACCATAGTAGACTGTAGTCTTGTACCATAGTCTGTATCATACTGTTATGCTCGAATTTTGAGATCATTATTGGAGATCCATAGTTACTCACCCTTTAAAAATATACTACTCAATTTAAATTGTAACTAAGACCCATTAAAATATGTTCCAAAGAATAGATGAACTTTTCCCTCAAAAAAGAAAAAAGAAAAAGGAATAGATGAATTTATTGAGACGCCCTTAGTAATTTAAATTGTAAGGTAAGACAAATAATTTGAACTAGATAAGACAGGTCTTAATTCACACCGACATATATATAAAGATAGTAAAATCGACAAATCATCTGTCTTCGTATTGTTGTGCCGCAACGTCGCACTTAATTCAAAGTGAACATACTGCTTTTTTATTTCTTATTTTCATTTCTTTTTTGTATTCTCCTATTCTGGCCATTTCTTAGAAACAACAATTTATGTGAATGCCTTTTCACTTTACTAAATTTGTATTCAACATTTCAATACAAAAAAAAAAAAAAAAAAAAAAAGGTACAGAAGAAGCTTAATTAAATTTTATTCAACATTTGAACACAAGAAGCAGCATTTTAATTGTGTGTTCGTTGTATTTTCTTTAGCTTTATTAGGATTTGAAGAGTCCGAGAATTTAATAATATTTCATGTAATTATAGTCTAGCATCGTCATTATATTATTAAAAGGAAAACGATTCTTATTTTGAAAAATTCTCATGTGGCACCCTTCTTTATTCTCCATTTCTATTTATCTAAATTCTCAAATTTTTAAATTTTTAAATATCTATTAAAATCTTGTGTCCCACATTGGTTATTCAATGAAATTTCACCTATTGAAAAGCCTATAAATACATAGAATTAATGTGTATTTTCTCATCTTTTGCTCCACCAGTTTTATTTGGCCAATTTATTTATTAATCGCCCGAATAAATAACTATATTTTTATAGTTTAGTTTAATTTATTTTAATTTGGTCAATTTATTAATTGGCCAATAGAAAATTATTTTTCGTAGGGAACCAATTTATTAATTGAAAAAATAAATGGTTCCAAAATAATGGGCTAATGTGGCTAATGTATTAGTTGGTCGAATTAAAGGCACATCAATCGAGATCCCACGTGACACATTTTCATTATTTATTCTTATTCATTTTAAATATTATTTTATTCATTTTTTTCATATATTTTTCTAAAATCTTGAATCGCCATCTATGAATTAAAATTATTTTTTGTAGGGAACCAATTTATTAATTGAAAGAACAAATGGTTCCAAAATAATTGGTTAATGTGGCTAATGTATTGGTTGGTCGAATTACAGGCACCTCAACTCGAGATCCCACATGACACATTTTCATTATTTATTTTTATTCATTTTAAATATTATTTTATTCATTTTTACCATGTATTTTTCTAAAATCTTGAATCGCCATCCAATGAATTAATTTTTACGTGATTTGTAATTGAGTTTCCAGCTTTGCATAACTTATAATTGTAAATAGTGAGTATTACTATGGTTTGAGTCGTAAACATGTAATAAAATTACTTTTTAATTGAATTTGAGATGTGTAAGAACATATAAATTCTAAGCGAGTTTAGTAGATTGCATAATCGAATTATTTAACCCTAAATAATTAAAAATAATATTTTTCTTAATATATCACTATTAATGCTATCTAATAATTTTATTATTATTAAATATTAATATAATTTCCCGTCGATTTTTTGCGGGTTATATGCTAGTTTAATATTAAACATGCGGCTATTATATTTTGTGCATCATACTTCGTTATATTGACTTGGGGTTGTAAGCTGATGGTGGCTTTTTCATCGCGTTCATACACAAATTTATTTAAATTAATTGGGGTTAATTTGTCTAAAATAGACACATTTTCCGAATTTTGAATTTTAACACGATCTTTAATTACTTTGCCTAAAATGCATCACCTTTACACCCTTTTGAATTTTGACAAGGTGAAAAATTCCAACAACAGACGTAGCAGTTTTTAGCCAACGTGTCAGTTATTAGTTACGTGGCAATTTAACATTTGACATGTCTATATTAATAGCACGAAACGACATGAAATTTTTCATTTTATTCACCATCAAAATAAGAGAAATTGGGGATCTAGTGTTCTTTAAATGAGATTTTGCTTCTCTTTCTTCTTCAATTGTCATTTGCATCTGAGGGCGCAAAATTGATGCAGAAAATTAGAGCGGAAGCTTAAGGTGAAATTTTGAGGCGAAAAATGTCTAACAGGTACGCCCCTCTTCTTTCTTTATGCCAAAAAAATGTCTAAAATTCCACGTGTACAATTCCGACAGCCACGTCAGACATAATTAATTTGGGGGTTTTCAGATTTCATGTCAAAATTTAAAAGGATGTAAAAGTGGTGTATTTTAGACAAAATAATTAAAGATCATGTTAAAATTCAAAATTCGAAAAAGATGGAGTATCTTAGACAAATTAACCCAATTAATTGACACAAAAACACACAAGTGTAGTATGGTCTGATACAATTAGCTACACGAATCAGATTTTATGTGAATTAACGTGCGACTATTAAGCTAAATAATTTTGTTGGCTTGGCTCATACGGTTCAATAAAGAAATCAAACCTAAACTTATAAAAACTGAACACGAAATAAATTTGGGTTTTAAATTTATATGAACTAACTCAACCAAATCGATTAATTCCACAAATGCTTGGTAAGATTAAATGAGATATAAGTGGAATGTTCATTCATAAATTCATTCTCGTTTTTATAACTGATACAAGTCTTACAATAATAACTAGTAGTAATTGATACTTAATCCCCATTAGTTTAATTTTGCATAAGCTTACAAATCCCTCTTTGGATTCCGCCTAGGTTTTCCTCTTACATTTGAATGTACTCTCAAATCCCTAGTTTCGTTATGCGATCCAAAACAAATAATTCCATTGTTATTTGCAAAAACCATTCTTCTAAACTTCAAACTTCAAACTTCGACGATTTCAATGATAATGGCAAAAGTCTCGTGAGCCAATAGAGTTTCAACTCTAACTTATTTGAATTTCTACAAATATATTTGAGCCATATTGGGATGGGGCTTTTGGCTCTGGGCGTATTAATCTTGCGATTAGGAATTATTGCGATTAGAGTTTTAAGAAATTAATAGTTAATTTATTGAAATGACCTAATAGTAAAGTGAGTCCGATTAAAATAAGATTTTAAGGAAAAACTCTCTCTTTAACATACGTACAATTAAAATATCAAACAGAAAATAAGGTAGGGATCTAGTGAAAATAAATTGTATATGAGAACGTGAGAATGATATAATATAATGCATTTTTCTCACATCGGAAATGCATATATTGCAGAATTGTAATGCATGCATATTCTAATGTATAAACTGCAATAACTTAATGCATTAACATCATAATGCATAAATTACAGTAACTTAATGCATCGTTAAATCTGAACCATTGATTACAAAATATCAAGAGTCCAGATTTATTCTCATTTATCACATAAGATAGTATTATCACATTATCATTCAATTTATGGTGTAGTGCGATATTATGCTTTAAAGCTATGAAATTAATTTATCAACCACCAATTTCTTGACTCTCATCATAATAACCATGACTGCAGACATATAGGTACTTTATAATCAAATCATATAATTATATATATATATATCTAGAGGCAAATGGTGATATGTCATTACCCTACATGGTAATATCAAATTTTGTCAAAAAGTTCACTTTTGACAAATATTGGGTAAAATTGTACCCAATTTGACTGAAATACCCTTATAGAGTAGTGGGTGTATATTTATTACTGTTTTTCTCTCTCTTCCCTCTCATTCTCGCTCCCGCTTTTCTCTCTCTCTCCATTTTTTTCTCCAGCACGGCAATTTCTCTTCCTCTCACTCCGCCGTCACCTCTTTCTGCAGCGTCGAGCAAAGCCGCCGCACCGAGCAAAACCGCCGCGAGCAAGCACCAAAGTCGCGACGAAGCAGAGCACCGCCGCGACGCAACCAACGAAAGCCGCCACAAAACTAGGTCCTCCGTTCTTCGTTCATCCCCACTCATTTCCGCCGCCGTTTGCATCATCCAGAACCACTACACCAACTATTGTCGCCGGAAATCCATAAATTTCGCCGGAAAGTCATAGATCTAAAATTGAGGTAATGAGTTTATTTGAATTTTTTTTCAATTCATAATTTTTTTAGCCTTGTTTTTACTCATTTATATGTTTTTCGTTGAGTTTCTGATGATTTCTAGTGTATTTGGGTTGAATTCCGAGCGATTTTGATGTATTTGTGTAGATCTGATGTTGCTGTAAATTTTCTGGTTTAGGGTTGGTACGTTTTCGTAATTGCGTACTGGTGCGTACCAAGTTTACCTAGTACGCAGTACGTATTTACCAGTACGTACCAAGTGTACTTGGTACGCAGTATACATTTATTAATGCGTACCAAGTTTTCTGGGTACGCAGTTATTTTATGCATAATTGTTCGTATTTGAGTCAAGTTTGGGGGTAATGTTAATCTATATGTTGACTTAATTGATGAGTTTTGATAATATGTGGAAGTAGTTTTGTAGATATTGCTGAGAATAATAAAAGCGGGAGAAAATAGGAGAATAGATCAAAAGAAGCCCGAAAGAATGCCGTAAAATGGTTGAGCCGGCGCTCAACGTGTTGAGCCACCGCTCGACATCAAAAGCGGAGTGACGTAGGCCGCCAAAGGGTTGAGCCGTCGCGCAACATGGTGAGCCGCCGCTCAACCCTTCAAAATCCTCTTCGCCGTCGCTCAATTCTCATGCGCCACCGCTAAATTTTCTTTTTTAGTTGTTACGTGTTTTTGATGAGCGGTCGCTCATTCGTTTTTAGTTCGACTTATTTTAGTTGCGTGTTTTATTTACGCGGTGGTTCTCAGGTTGAGCGAGGGCGCACTTACTCATATAAAACATTGTTCGCAACTCTGTTTAGGGTATTCTGGGTTTTGATCTTTTTCTATTCTTCGGAAGATTGCGACAGCTCTTGGTTCTTGGGGGTCTTTTTCACTTTTCTTCTATCAATTGTTCTACTGGATTTTTGTAAGACTCATTTACAATTCTGTTTAATCTTGTAATTGCTTTTCGAGTTTCCAGTCTTCATTGCTATATTTTCATTCGATCAAAATGTTTATCCTTTGTGTTTACTTTAATTCTGTATTTTGAATATGATCTATTATTGTTATTGCTTTGATGTTTAGAATTTTTGATTGTTCCTTTATTTACAGTTATTAGTTAAGACTTTCTAGAACTAGGTTTTATATGCTGATAGATTTATCATTTAATTTTATTTATATTATTTTATAGGTAATTTAGTATTTAAATTCAGTCTAGATATTAGAGAGTGAGAATGTCAGATAAAACCTATTGATTAGAGTGTTAGGATTTATTGCTTTCTGTGCATAGCATGATTAATTGTCCTGCTTAGCCTTCCTTGAGATACGACTTGGGTTAGCTTATCACACTAGAGTGACCTCGTGCGATTACGAGTCAATTCATAGGTGTCTTGAGTTGAGTCAAATTTTGACATTTATTAATGCGTATCAAGTTTACTCAGTACGCAGTACGTATTTGTAAATGTGTACTGCGTACCTAATAAACTTGTTACGTTTTTGTAAATACATACAGAGTTGTCAAGTAAAATACAGGTACTATGTTTGATTATCACTTGATTTCTTCGATTTCGCGAGTTTACTATGTTTTGAATGTCGATTGCGTACCCAGTTTGTTGAGTAGAATGGAAATTAGGGTACAATTTGCATATTTGGCGGAAAATTGTACTGGTACACCGGGTACGTTTTGTGAAATACGTACCGGTAATTCCAGATCTGTAATTTCTGAAATCGTGGATAGCTTCTTGTTGAATTTCTGAAATTATTTATGCATAATGTATTTTCGCATTCGGTTCATTTGAATATGGCATTGTATGCTTAAAATTGGTACAAGTTTCGCAAATACGTACTAAGAAAACTAGTGTGTTTCTAGTACACTCGGTACGCATTGTGAAAAAAATAACGAGTGTACCAGTATTTCATTTAAGTATAGGTACGTTTTTACAAAAGCGTACCTACTTTACTGGTACACTTGGTACGCATTTTAAAAAACGTACCGAGTGTACTAGTATTTCATTAAAATGTAGGTACGTTTTCACAAAAGCGTACCTACTTTACTGGTACACTTGGTACGCATTGTAAAAAAGTACTGAGTGTACCAGTATTTCATTATTTTCAAGTACGTATTTGCAAATGCGTACCTACTTGACAAGTACATTAGGTACGCATTAGTAAAAACGTACCAAGCGTACCTAGAGTTTTAGTACGCATTTGTCAAAATTTACCAGTTTTACCAAGCACATTATGACTAAAAAGTGAATATGTATTTGTTATTGAATTATTTTTGTTTCTCATTGCAGCACAGATGGAAATACAATAGGCAAATGAAGGCAAATGAATGAAAAGTGAATTCGTGTTAATATTTTATGCATGATGGATAGTATTTTGTAAATCCATAAAACATTAGTATATTTTGGTATAAACATTAATATCAACAAATATATTGGTATTATTCATAAGATAACTATGTATTTGAATTCTGGTACGCACAGTACGCAAATGTAACTTCTTTACATTCTCAACACCACAAAAGGCTCTGATATTCCTCGTGTTTTCAATTAATATTACATTAATTAAACCTGGTACGCATTGTCAAAATCGTACTAGGATTACCAATTAAGAATGGTACACTTGGTACGTATTGCGAAAATCGTACCGAGCTTACCACTTGCAATATGGTACACCTAGTACGTTTTTACAAAATCGTACCGAGTTTACCAATTCTACACTGGTACACCTGGTACGCATTGATAAAATCGTAACGAGTTTATCAATTCAACACTGTAAACTTTGATATTATAAGCTGAAAAGATTAACTTACAGTGGAGCTTCATCTAAGGTCAACCAATGCTCAAATGTACCAAAATTTACTTCAATAAGTACAAAGATTTACAATAATATTTGACACAATATTGATTAAAACGTCAAAAATTTCAAACAAAAATCATGACAAACACTACACAGCTAATAGAATTAAATAAATCCTCAATTATCAACCAAATCTATGTGGATCTTGACATGTTTGGCGAGTATGACCCGCAACGCTACAAATTCCACATTTCTTCGTTTTGCGGGTTCTCGTTTTGATGCTTGGTTGGTTGCTACTCCATTCTTCTTCCGGATTAATCAAGCGGCGTCTTAGAGAACATGTACTCATATAATGACCTTTCTCATGACACCACAAACATCCCCGACGGCGTGTGGTATGGGATCCAGCTGGAATCCTCTTTGTACGCTTAGGTTCCTTAGGTGTAAGAACAATCCTTGAAGCAACATGTGGCGGCACACACCACGAATCTTTATCTGGAATAGACATCATCAGCATAAATCTCACGCCACGTCGCAGTAGAATACTATTCAAGCACATATGACAGTGGGGATTCCTTCTTAAACCTAAAAATGTTACGTTTGGTACGAAATTAGAAAATCGTACCAAGTTTTCCAAGAGCTTATACTTATATTTGGAAAACTTGGTACGATTTTCTAATTTCGTACCAAATTTTACCAGTTCGATCTGTTACGTTTGGTACGAAATTAGGAAATCGTACCAAGTTTTCCAAGAGCTTATACTTATATTTGGAAAACTTGGTACGATTTTCTAATTTCGTACCAAGTTTTACCAGTTCGATCTGTTACGTTTGGTACGAAATTAGGAAATCGTACCAAGTTTTCCAAGAGCTTATACTTATATTTGGAAAACTTGGTACGATTTTCTAATTTCGTACCAAGTTTTACCAGTTCGATACAGTCGCCGGAAATTACATCCATAGTTTAAAATCGCAACCACAAATCGCTGGAAAATTACAATTGAACCAACGTAACACTTTCTAAACAAAAATTAAATAATAAAACATAGCAAAATCGCATAAAAATTTGCAGAATAAAAAAAACCACAAATAAAAAATTCTCCAAAAATCACAATCAAACTGTTGCAAAAATCACAGTAAAAACATATAAACAACGGCGACGATAAAGCTAATCGCGACCACAAAAGCAGAAGCTCCGGCGACGATGAAAAAGACGTCGACGATGATGGAGGAAAAATCTCGAAATTATGGAGACGACAGAGATGACTGCGCAACGACGCCGAGCAGCGGTGACGGCGACGGCGACGATGGAGAGAGATCAACAATGGAGAAATCAGTAGAGAGAAAACCTTGAGGAAGAAGAACAGAAAAAAAAAAAAAAACGAGAGAGAGAGAGAAAGACGTAGCTGAGGGAATGAGAGGAAGAGAGAGAAAAAAGAAAGATAAAAAGGAGAGAGGAAAATAAAGTGGAAAAGTAGGAGAGAGAATGTGTTAGGATGGAATAAGGTATAAAGTATAAGGGTATAAATGTCCAAAAAGTAAACATATGACAAAAATTGATAAAATTTGAACTAGTGACCCTTTTTGATATTACAATTCAGCTAATGACATATGAGTGCATTTCCTATCTCTATATATATATACTAGTAATATTTTACTTTTAATATCATGGAAGCTTGCAAACACTATTTTTAATGTTCACTTGTAAATTTGAATTCTTATACAAGTCTACGAATTACATTAAAAAGTAAATTTTATTTTAAGAATTAGGTGTGACATGTTCAACTTAACTTTAGTGTATCTTTTTGGTTGTTTGAAACTTTGAATGTGTTTAATTTGCAGAAGTGGAAATGGGAAAGCTCGTTACTCTCTCTCCCTCTCTAGTTTATGTATTCTTTTTCATGGTAATCTCCGTCATTATTTTCTTTTAATTTCTTGTTCCTTTGATTTAATATATGATTAATATAGAACTTTATTGGAGTCCGGATCAGGCCAACTTAAGTTAGATATCATTTTGTAAACTTATTTGAATATGTTTCTATGCATGACCTGACTAATTTAATTAATTAATTGTACTTGCTTAACTTAAATAGGTTGATTGATTGGGTTTGTAGCCAATGATTTACAGTTGGTCCAAGCTCGGGTTGGCGTATGGTGAAGGGGGCAAAAGGAATAATATGTGAAGAGATAATATTTCCATAAACTTTAGTATAATATTTCTTTTGACATATAAAAATTAATAAATAGAATTAAGAAATTATATTTTGTGAAAGCTACACATACTATAATGTCGTTTATCAATGCCATTTTAATGATAAATCTCGCTGCATAATTTTAAAGGTGTTGAATTTGTTACAAAATCAAAAGGTTGCAGTAGGTACATGCACAAATATAAATATAAATAAATTAAAATCAATACTTTTAATTAATATTATAAATTAACATACAATTAAGTGGAAAAGGGTATAAAAGACAACATACTAATTATATTAATTATTAAATTAATTAGAAGATCATTTAATTACAACTGTGACACTAATGGTGTCCAAATTTCTTTATTGCTAAAATTAATGTCAAATTTTAAAATTTTTATTAAAAGGTGTGATTTGTCTATTTTTATTTTTCCTTAAGAAAATCTGATTTTTCTTTTAGTACTAAATTGTGAGATGTATTATGGAATTCTCGTCTACACGTAATATAAAAATCCATATTAAAAGTTTATGAACTAACGCAGCACAACAATAACTTTTTTTGCGAAAATCTAAGAATTTTGTCTCTTTTATCTGCAACCAGTACGTACATGTATGATGTATATACCTTTTTAGTGAACTACATTTATATATTTCACGATGACATATAGTAGTATATAATTGGACACTGCATTTTATTAAATTAAATTAATATAAAGATATATATTGCATATATATATATATATATAGTTGATGCATGAATTGAACTCTTGGTTTGTACGCAACAATCACGTTGGGGTGGCATATCAAATCTCATCGATTCAACAACAGAATCTCAATCATGCTTCTCTGTTAATTAATTATAAAATACCACATACAAACGTATTTAATTTGTTTAAATAAATATATAGATGTGAAGTAATCAAACTACAATCAAAATTAATTAAATGCAGTGAAGCAGAGTTAGGGCAAGGACATTATGACAAAGAGCGTGACGGCGTTTAAGCCGACATTTTACATTTTAAAACGTCAGTAAAATTGGATACATCTCCATTCCCTTTCCAAAACCTAAAAATATTAAACATAAAATTAAAATTGAATATATCCTAAGCGGATTAGGTAACAAGACAGACTCCCATAATCGTAGTTAAATTATGTGGGTCTAATATTAAAAGTTTAACATTATTTCCTTGACCAAAGTTTGCCCGTTTATGAATGTCAGTTTTCATACATGTTAGTATATATTATTTGAATTATGACTCAACAGTAAGGAAATATGCCATTATATATTCGAATAAAATATCACATTCAAGAACGTCACAGGAAACTGAAAGCAACAAAATTTATAGAAAAGTAGAGGGTCCCCAACATGAATAACGCATGGGCATTATTTATGGTTTAATCGTAATCTATGATTAAGTATAGAATATATGGAGTTAATTAATTTATATATACATATATGCGCATATATCTCTGCTTGCTACATATCCATTATATATGAACTAAATATATGTTAATCCATCTGAAACGAAAACTTTGTGTGATTTTTTATGGTATAACCAATCCTTAAAAATTTGTACTTAACCAGAATGTTTGCCATTAAACACAAATTTGCTAACAAGGGTCAACATAAAGCACTGCATGATTCAGTTTATTTTGTTAGGTACATGCGAAGTTTGTGAGTCTTAGCTAGTAGTCTTAACTTATTTCATTTTAACCAAAAAGCAAAATTTGAAACTAACAACATGCATCTGTTTAGACAGACTGAAACTAGAGACGAAGTTTCTGCAACTAATTTTGAGAAAGTAAAAAATAATTTATTGAATATGCACGATTCTTTTTTCGTGTGATCTTATTTTTTTACCTTAGCAAATGTATTATGCATGATCGTAAAAATTGAGTACTAAATATTCTCCCGGCATAAATTGGCCGTTAAAGTCTTTACTCCCTTCGTTTCAATTGTAGTTGATGTAAACTTAAAGTTAGCACGGATCTTGAACTTCATGATTTTCACATTAAATTAAAACGACGTACTAACCTTGAAAAGCCATAGCTTATAGAACAGTAATGAAGAAATTGGTTTCTCTCCCCTGACCGTTTCCTTAGCACAGAATCGTACGTGAGATGATAGAGAATATAATTCTGTATTTCTTTTATCGGTGGTGAGAGGACCAGTTTCTGATGGAGTTATATTTATACACGTTCTATCAACGTGGAGGCTATCAGAAACCCTAACTAACCAAACTTATCCAACAAGTAATATTTATTTAAACCCTATAATTAAGATATTAATACAATATCTTATTCTTATAATTATATGACACGTAGGCCATATAATAAATCTTACATTCTCCCACTTGGCCAAAGTGACAGAAATAAACATAATGGTTTAAATAAAATCATAATGTGCACATCAGTAGATACATTCATTGGTCATTCATAATGTCAATATTAAATATATCCTAATACGAGTCATGGCGGTTCCACATCATTCAATCGACGTAGTTCCTTCCATGTACTACAATATTAGTTTCTATTTAACACGACTCATAATAAGTTTCAGTAAAGGTCCACATGAGTGTCTCTTTTCAAGACTAAATCCTGTCAACTTACGCCATATATAATGTATACCATAGTGACAAACAAGATATCAATGATAGTCAAGAACAAAACATAATAAGCTTAAAACAAAATGTCAAATACTTGTCATAAGAACATTACAACTCCTTAACAAGACCCATCCTTTCAACATGTTCAGTGAATGTCATTGGAGGTAACCCTTTCGTCAAAGGATCAACAATCATGAGTCTAGTACTAATATGTTCAATTGACATCTTTTTATCCTTGACTTCTTCTTTAACGGCAAGATACTTTAATTCCATGTGTTTTGCACCGTTGGAATACTTGTCGTTCTTAGAGAAGAATACAGCAGCGGAATTATCACAATAAATTTTCAGCGGCTTGGCAATACTGTCGACTATTCCAAGTCCTGAAATAAAGTTCCGCAGCCAATTTCCTTGAACTGTGGCCTCAAAGCATGCCACAAATTCAGCTTCCATAGTGGATGTGACAATTACAGATTGCTTTGCACTCTTCCATGAGATTGCTCCTCCAGCTAAGAGGAACAGATACCCAAATGTTGATTTTCTAGTATCAACACATCCAGCAAAATCTGAATCTGAGTATCCAATCACTTCAAGATGATCAGATCTTCGATAAGTGAGCATGTGATCATTCGTCCCTTGCAAATACCTCAGTACTTTCTTTGCAGCTTTCCAATGATCCATTCCAGGATTATGTTGGTATCTTCCCAACATTCCAGCAGCAAAGCTAATGTCCGGTCGAGTACAAGTCTGAGCATACATAATGCTCCCAACAACAGATGCATAAGGAATTGCTTCCATCTGTTTCCGTTCCAAATCATTTTTAGGACATTGAGCGAGACTAAATTTGTCTCATTTCTGAATTGGAACAGGTGATGCTGAGCACTTTTCCATTTTGAATCTCTCCAATACTTTATTGATATATGCTTTCTGAGACAAGCCTAACACTCTTTGTGATCTATTTTGGAATATTTCTATCCCTATCACATAACTTGCCTCACTCATATCTTTCATTTCAAACTTACTAGAGAGAAACTCTTTAGTTTCACAGAGAAGACCAAGATCATTAGTTGCAAGCAAGATATCATCAACATACAAAATCAAAAATATGATCTTACTCCCACTGACCTTTACATATATACACCGATCAACGGTGTTTTCTTTAAATCCAAAGGACATAACGGTATCACTGAACTTTAAGTACCATTGTCGAGAAGCTTGTTTAAGACCATATAATGATTTCTTTAGTTTCCATACCATGTGTTCCTTTCCCTTTACCACAAAACCTTCCGGTTGATCCATGTAAACATCCTCCTCTAAATCTCCATTAAGAAAGACAGTTTTCACATCCATTTGATGTAGCTCAAAGTCATAGTGAGCTACTAAGGCCATAATAATTCTGAAAGAATCCTTTCGTGAGACTGGAGAAAAAGTCTCATTATAATCGACACCACTTTTCTGAGTGAAACCTTTTGCAACGAGTCTAGCCCTGTCGCGGTCAATGTTACCACGAGCATCATGTTTAGTCTTAAAGACCCACTTACAACCGATACTCTCGCACCCTTCTGGCAACACTACAAGATCTTTGACATCATTCTTTTCCATAGATTTCATCTCGTCTTTCAAGGCATCAAACCATTCTTCAGATTTATTACAGCTCATGGCTTGTGAAAATGAGTCTGGATCATTTTTATTAACGCTTACTTCAGTTTCTGCTTCATGTAGATAAACCATATAATCATCAGAAATAGTTGGCCTTCTTTCTCTTTCAGACCTTCTCAACACTATTTCTTGTGGTTCTTCTACAATAGGTTCATGTTGAATCACGGGTTCATTATTGTGTTCCTCATTTTCATTATTGTTTGTCACAACAATTGAAGGGACATTGTTAGAAGTACTATTCAAAGGAATTTGTACTCTAACTTCCTTAATTTCCACTTGTCGTGGAACTGAACTCCCACTGATTTCACCATTCTCAATGAACCTTGCATTTTCAGTCTCGACAATTCTCATACTATGATTAGGACAGTAAAATCTATACCCCTTTGATTTTTCTGGATAACCAATAAAGTAAGCGCTTTATGGTTCTTGCATACAGTTTCTTTTCTTGTGGATTATAAATCCTTATCTCTGCCGGGCAACCCCAAACATGCAAGTGCCTTAAACTAGGTTTCCTGCCTGTCCACAGTTCAAAAGGAGTCTTAGGAACTGCTTTGCTAGGAACCCTGTTTAACAAGTACACGACAGTTTTCAAGGCATATATCCACAAATAAATGGGTAAAGAACAATTACTTAACATACTCCTAACCATATCCATTAGTGTTCTATTTCGCCTTTCTGATACACCGTTTTGTTGTGGTGTACCTGGCATTGTGTATTGCGCACAAATACCACGTTTCTCGAGGGTTTTAGCAAATGGACTAGGATGTTGCCCATTTTCATCATATCTTCCATAATACTCACCACCTCTGTCAGATTTTACAACTTTCACTTTTCTGTCCAATTGCCTTTCCACTTTATTCAAGTAGATTTCTAAGGCATCCACTGCTTGAGATTTCTCATGCAGCAGATAGACATAACCATAACGTGAATAGTCATTGATAAAGGTGATGAAATATTTTTCCTTTCCGAAAGAATTAACATCAAAAGGCCCGCATATATCAGTATGGATAATTTCAAGAAGTTGCATGCTTCTTGTGGCTCCTTTTTTTGTGTGTTTTGTTTGTTTTCACTTAATACAATCCACACAAATACCAAGATCAGTAAAATCCAATTGGGGTAGGATTTCATTCTTTACCAATCTTTGTAGTCTTTCTTTGGAGATATGTCCCAAACGTTTATGCCACAAGTCAGCAGAATTTTCATTAGCTAAACCACGTTTAGTTCCAACATTATGATGCACGGTTAAAAGAGTCTCAGCAAAAACATTATCAAGTGTTAACCTGTATAACCCATCACTTAGAATACCAGAACCAATAAGAAGATTTTGTTTGAACAAACGAAAACATTCATTCTCAAATAAAGAGGAAAAACCAGCTTTGTCAAGTTTCGATACTGAAACTAAATTACGAGAAATAGAAGGAACATAAAGAGTATCAAACAAATCTAAATGATGTCCGGTATCTAAAATCAAACGATAGGTTCCAACAGCTTTAACTGGAGCTTTGACTCGATTCCCCATATAAACGAAATTTTCATTTGCCTTTGTGATTCGGGTCGTAATGAATCCCTGCATCGTGTTTGAAAGTGGTACCTCCAGAATCAATCCACCAAGTATTATAAGGAACTTCAACTAAATTAGATTCAAGATATACAAAAAGTATACCTTTCTTTTCGAACCATGCTTTACGTTTCAGACAATCCCTTTGAAAATGTCCAGGCTTCCTACAAAACCGGCACTTTAGATTGTCAAGTTCCTTTTTCTTGATTTGGGCACTTGACTCATTCACTTTATGTAGTCCTTGCTTGCCCTTTCATTTCTTCTTGAAGGCTTTCTTACCAGCTTCTTGATTCATTGCAAGATGAACAAAATGAGATCCTTGATTCTTAAGCCTTGTTTCCTCTTGAACCAACATTCCATGAAGTTCATTCATACTCCATTTATCTTTCAGAGTATTATAATTCATTTGGAATGGGCTGTATTCAGAGGGAAGTGAGTTTATGACAAACTGCACAAGGAAATTCTCATCCACATTCATCCCCAATGACTTAAGTCTTGCTGCAATGTTTGTCATTTCAATGAGATGTTCATGCATGTTACGAGAACCATCAAATTTCATGGTGGTCAGCGTAGCCATTAAGGTCCCAGCAACAGACTTGTCAGCAGTCTGAGAACGTTCTTCCACAGATTTCATGAATTCCTTAGCACTTTCCGTGTTAGGAATAGTAGACTTGATGTTGTCTGCTACACTCATTCGCATAAACATAAGGCTCAATTTGTTCGACTTTACCCAAGCATTATGGGCGGACTTTTCAGCAGCGCTGCTAGAATCAGTGATAGCAGGCTCTTCAACATCAAGTGCTGAATCAAGATCCAATACACCAAGGTGAAATCGGATTTGTTCAGACCAATTAGAGAAGTTGAGTCCATTAAAAACTGGAACAGTCGAAGCTTGCGAGTGAAGAACAACAGGGGTAGGCACTGCAAGTATAATATAACTCATTCACATTAATGCTTTGAAAATCTTAAAAATTCAGATTGACAAACAATAAATGTATATTGATGTTCTCCTTTGGGCGATACAACAATATACAATCATAAATTCATAATGATGCTCATAAAATTAACCATAATTTGATAATTGAATGCACTACTTTAAAACCATTCAGCTATCTTTGGATATACTAAATAGTTTGATATAACATTCAATTATCACGTTTATATTCATAATTGATAAGAACAGACAATCCACCTTTGGGTGATTATTAATGCCTTATAATTATAAACGTCAATTACTCATATAAATTTTCTTAAATTAAGCATCACATAAATATATGGGCAATTGAAATATAGTTATACAATTTAAGATTTATTATCTTCCTGGTCAGACCACTTTGGTGATTAATAAACCAACATAATATAAATCTAAATCATTATAATACTAACTAACAATTATCACTAATGATTTCCTTCATAATCAGACTCATAATCACATCAATCTAATGATATTCTTCAAGCATATAACTAATTCAAAATCCATGCACAGAAGTCGATTTGCATTAGGATAATTATTTCATTATAATCAACAATATTATAAAATATATTGATCCTAGATAGTTAACATTAATCTCGATAGTAACATGAAAAAATATATAAACACATAATCAGATTTCATGTCAGAAACGTTTTATAATTTAATTAAAACCAGTCAAATTGACATATGGTTATTCATGCAATATTGAGACATTCAAGAATAGAGAGTTGAAAAGAGATAAATTCTAATCGAGATTGCAGCCACTATTTACATGCTTAATCAATATTCGATCAGAGACAAAATTCGCAGTGGAAATATAAAACTCATTAATATAAGCCATATGTTATCATTACGGAATGAAAAATCATGAGTTCTAAAACCATGCTCTGATACCACATGTAAACTTAAAGTGAGCACGGATCTTGAACTTCATGATTTTCACATTAAATTAAAACGACGTACTATAGAACAGTAATGAAGAAATTGGTTTCTCTCCCCTGACCGTTTCCTTAGCACAGAACCGTACGTGAGATGATAGAGAATATAATTCTGTATTTCTTTTATCGGTGGTGAGAGGACCAGTTTCTGATGGAGTTATATTTATACACGTTCTATCAACGTGGAGGCTATCAGAAACCCTAACTAACCAAACTTATCCAACAAGTAATATTTATTTAAACCCTATAATTAAGATATTAATACAATATCTTATTCTTATAATTATACGACACGTAGGCCATATAATAAATCTTACAGTTGATTGGAATTTTCACATGGATTAAGCAAATTATATATATTAGAAAAATAAATTATACAGTAACTTTTTTAATTGTCCATATTTATTCTTTGATTGTTCATTTTTTTCATGGATCAAATGAGTAAAAAAATGTCACTACCCTTTATGAAAAAGCCCCTTATATTTACTTATATAGGACCTTCGAAATTGGAAACAAGCCTTCTTTAATTGATCAGATGGAGTACTTATTTTGAAGAATACCCATTTCGGTACAATAAATAGTATTTTAAAACGGAAATTCAAATTAAAATCACAACCCAGGCCATTAATGAATTTTAGGTGAAATCATTAATTAATTAGCTAGGATATCACGTTGCTACAATTATGAAATCTCAATTCATATGCCAATTAATAAGGTTGTACGAAATCTATAATCCAGGCATGCAAGTATTAATCCGTTAAATCTTAATAAAGGTTATTATATGTTTAACGGGAACTAGTCAAAGAATAAAGAGCTACACTCCTGTGCAACGCGTCTCACGGCGTGCGACAGGCGCATGGCGCGTGTACGACATGCGTGTGCCTTCCACGCGCGGCGCGTGATGTGCACGAGCCTTTTTTTTTTCAATTTTTTTTTTGTAAAGTGTGATGCATCTCATTACACTGTGTGGATGCATCTTATTACACAGTCTGCTTCATCTCATTATTATTATATGATGGTGCATCTCATACACTTTTTAAAAAAATCAAATATAATTTATTTAAAATTTGAATTATAAAATAAACTCTAATTGGGAATTAATAAACCCTAATTAGTAATTAATAAATCTTAATTGTGGAATTATTAAAAAAACACAGTGTGATGCATCTCAATACACATGGTGGTGCAGTCTCAGTACACTTGATGGTGCATCTCATTTACAGTGTGGTGCATCTCACTACACTCTGTAGTGCATATCTGACCCAAAATAAATCGGAAAAGAAAAATTGAAAGTCAACAGGTTGACTGGATCAACCAGGGACCGACTTGGATCCGAACCGGGTCGACCCGTGCAGGCAAGTATTTGCCAAGGATAAATATGAGCACACATCAGGAAAACAAAGTATATACTATCAACTCAAAAAAAAATGACATATTATCTGATATTTCCATGCAGTGTGAAAAATTAATTTTCTTTTCTTATTACTAACCGTTGGATAAAAAACCGACGAATCCAATTAGAATGATAATGGGTTGGGTATCCACCCGTAAACATTTCCCAATTTAATTCATGAAATTTCTTTTCTCAAACCCGATCAAAAATAATTTTAAAACTCGTATCCAACCTAATCCCGTTGGATAATACCCGTTATTTACCCGCAAAGAACCCGAATACTAAAAGGTAAACATCAAATAATAAAATATTATAAATACGATTAAAACAAGTAAGTAGAATTTCACTAAACTTAATCTCAAAGAAAAGATTACAGAAGAAAATTATGGATTATTGATGATGTAGCTTCGTCGTCATAATTTATAAAGTAGGTTTACAGAAGAAGTAGAGAAGAACTTTAAATACACGACCCTGATGGAATCTTGTATGTTAAGAAAATAATATAAAACCCTAAAACTATTAATACATATATTAAATTTATAATATATATTATAAATTATACATATAATATTTTTTTATTTTATATATAAATGAGTTTGGTAGCGGGTACCCGAAGATAATTATTCAAACCTGATCCAAACCCGTCATGGGTTTGCATGTTTGTAAGCAAATCCGTCCCAGAATCATGTAATAATTTCCAAACCCGTCTCATTAGGATTTTGGAGAACTGGGTACCCATAAAAATCGGACCCACTGCTATCTCTAGATCCAATTCCTAAGTTAATCGAATCGAGTAAATATTGATTCGGTTAATGGAACCAAGATCACTCCTAACATTGATATAGATACACTTCTTTTCATTGATAACCGTTAGCAATTTTTAATTTTTAATTTTTTTTAAAGAACTAGAATCACCAACAGCATCTTGGACCAAACAAATCGTAGAAAAATCCAAACAGAAACAGGAGCGGAACATCCCCATCCACCAAAAAAAAGGGAAAAAAAGAAAGGAAAAAAAAAAAGGAAAGAAAAATAGTAGTAGATGAAAATATTTAACCCAGATTTGACGGGCACATACTCTTTGTCCCATAAATATTTCGACCCCAAATTTATGTTAATTGTGATAAAGATGGTTTGCTGAATCGAAGTGGCAAACCTCATCAATTCCATGTTGAAACCTTTTCTTTTCACTTTTCCTTTCACTATCACTTCTCCATTCCTTGAATCAAGAATATCAATTAATCCCATTAACATTTTTTCAAGTACACTATTTTCGATCATAATATTTAGAAAAAGAAGGTGGAAATGCTCCACACAAAGTAGGCACACTTATGAAAATGAGTGAAATATTGGTGTAGAAATCAATCCATCATATTGCATCAACTTTACATGCACAAAGTCTTTTTATCCACTATTCTGGTCTGGCGCCAATTCACGAGACGAAAACTTCCCTAAATAGAAGTGAATTACAAGATTAATGGGTTAATTAAATCATATATTATTGGGGGGTTTTTAACAAAATAAAAAAAAATCAAATCTATAGATAATTGCAATAAATGTAGGACCTATATGAAAACCAATAAAAATATCAATAAAGCTATTCGGTCACACGGTGGCCAATCACACGCGTAAACAAAATGAAAGTTGACTGTAAAAATAAAAATAATCACATTTTCTTCTAGGGTTTATACTTCCCTAATTAGGGTATATTTCTATTTTCAAAACCTATATTATTATTTTTAACTTGTATGGTTAATCACAGTGTTTCCAAATAGCACTACCATAAAAATATTTAGGTGGTCATTTTTCAGAGAGTGAAACGTCTTAGTCGACGACATATACAAATTATTTATTTTTGTTTTTTGTAAAAAAAATATGGAAAAACAGAATTATGACAAGTATTCCTGTGGACGTAAGATGAAAAAGGAAATACATATGTAGGCCACCGAACTGAAATTAATTTCAACAGCTTCACCAACCAATTTAGTTCATGCAAAAAACGTAACTTGCTTCTGTTCATATAGAAAAGGGCTTCTTACCATATCTTATTTCTATTATAGTAATATTTTAAAGAGACATATTTTGAAATAGCCATAATGACCATTAAAATATAAATTTTGGCCCACCTCCTTTAAAAATATAAATTTTGGCCATTTTTTTCAATTTGAGTTGAAAATACCCTTAATGAAATGCGGAACGGTTCGGGTCGGATGCGGGCAGGCGCGGGTCGGGTCGGGTCGGGTCGGGTATGAGGCAGTTGGTACTTTTGGTACAAATTTAGTCATATTAGTACCAAATGTTCTAGTACTTCTGGTACAAATTTAACCTTATTAGTGCCAATTGTTCCAGATTTGATACAATTGGAACGAATTGTCGAATTAGTTCCAGATGTTCCAAGTTATGACACGGTACTCTTGGGACAAACATTTCAATTATTCCATGTTATATTGCGCCGATTTTGCGGCTCCGCCTTCGACTCCGATTGTACGGCTCCGCTTTCGCTCCGATTACCAATATATAGATAATCGTCGGACAACAATTTAGATTTCTTCGGCTCGCTCCAAGGCCTTCGGCTCCCCTCGCTCGAATCTTAACCGAAGAAGAATTGGCAAACAAAAAAACGAAGAGGCAAACAAAAAATTGGAAATTAAAAAAAATCTGAAAAATAAAAAAAAACAGAAAAAAAGAAATAAAAATCTGAAAAAAAAAACAGAAAAAAAAGAAAAAAAATCTGGAAAATAAGATAAAAAAGAAATCTGAAAAATAAAAAATAAAACAGAAAAATAAAGAAAAAGAAATCTGGAAAATACGAAAAAAAAAACAGAAAAAAAGAAAAAACTGGAAAATTAAAAAAAAAAACAAAAAAAAAGAAAGAAAAAATTTGAAAAGGGAATTAAGTGTCAATAAAATAGGTCAAGAAGTGATGGATCACAAATAGAAGAGGGAAAAGGGTATTTAGATCCTAAGTTCAAAAAATGACCATAATTTATATTTATGAAGAGGGTGGACTATAATTTATATTTCAATGCTCATATTGGCTATATCACATAATATTCTCTATTTTAAATGCGGAAGAAGGAAAATCTGTCCACCGCTTTCTATCTCTAGATTCTTCACCAAAACTAAATTCACATGGAGTAATTAAATACTTGTGCTGTAATCGTACGGGATCATTTACTACTATCAAACAAATTATGCGGCGCAGAGATGAAATATGTTGGTATTAAGAGCATAGCAAAAATTTAGATACGCCCAACCGCATGGTGTAGGTATTCGTATATAATTAGGGAATTAGTAAGAGAAATTAAGAGTTATCAGATTCATACTTAGGGTTAATTAATTTTAAATGGAACTTATTAATCTTATTTGGGGTTTACTTATATCATAATTCGAGTTTATTAATCCAGTTAGAATTTACTAAATCCAAATTTTAATTCATTAAACCCTAATTAATAGTACTAATTACTAAAATTAAATTACTGATTTCATTGAATTTTTTCGGCCATTTTTCGCTGGATATGGTCTAGAATTAGAAAAGAGGGCGCCGACTTTAATTATTTCACGTCTGGAAAATAACAAGTCATCAGAAAATTCTGGAGTTTTATAGACTATAACTACTAACTAATGCTACAATAATTTGAATTATCTTGGTTTCTACTTTCTAGATCACGAAAAATCCAACCCTCTGGAAAATGATAATGATAACAGTAGACGATGGAATTTAGGCAAATTCTAGCCTTTAAATAGAGTTCGATCGCATTCTATGCCTATTATTTTACTTGACTCATTTGTGCCCGCTATCAAATTCAATACTAATATTTATTAATGAATGAAAATTATTACTAATATAATGAATCCTGATACAAAGTATGTTTAAAAATATAATTGGTCCAGTTGGACTTATTTTATAATGAACTCATGCTCGATCAATTTGACAATTCACTTCCAACTTTAAATTATTTGAATAATATTGTTTTGAAAGAATCATAACTATTACTAATCTAAATTTACTATGCTAATTGTCATCAAGTTAATTATGAGGTGAGTTTTTTTTTTTTTTTTTTTAATCATGTTCTTAATAACCGATCGAGATTAAATTCCTGATTGAACTCTGACAAAGTGGCAACTTTATTTTTTCTTCTTCTAGACTAATAGTTGGTTTAATTTTGCGTCATGCGTGAATCATTTAGTATTGATGATCACGTACATCATGAAAAAAAATTATAAATATGATGAAGAGTGGTTAGACTGTGATTGCGTGTAATAATATTTCCTATTGTGTAATTTATATAATAAGACTATACCATAAAAACATTATGCCAATATGATGTGGCGGGTTCTGTATAATATTACTTCACTTAGTTCAATTGACCTTTATAAGACACTATAAATATGAATTAAATGGAAATCTTGTGACACACCGTCTCAACTCGTCAATATCATTGAACATGTCAAAACCGAGCAGACCTAATCGCTATCATACCATTTGACGGATAATTAATTGTCGTGCAGTTCAATGCAATATTTTTTTTTTTTTGTTATGAATTGATTATTTTAATAATAAAAAAATAAACCAGATGAGAAGGTAGAATTCAGATATGAATTAAGTTCTCTCGAGTATGAAAAGAAATCTCTATAATGCATCACATGATTGACAACATTAGCTAGATTTGCATGTGTTGATGTACAAATGTGTAAATCCAATATTAAATAAAATATAGAGTACATTGCGCATGAATTACACCATTATATTTATGTAAACTAATGAAGATTTTGTACCGACCTTTTTGATATATATATTTTTTCTATTCCTTTCACTTGTTTGATATTCAAATTAATACTAATTTCTGTAAGAGTTGAAAATATATATTTTCTGACGCGTAAATAATAATGCGTGCTTCTTGCAAATCCCACAGTATATGCCGTGTTTCACTGTGTAAAGCATTTCTATGAGAAAGGAAATAATGCAGCAGAAAATTTGGGTAAATTCCACTGCATTATAATGAGTTATAAATTGATTATGTTGGTATAAAAAATAAAATAAATAATTATAGTTAATTTTATTACATTTAAATAGTATTATAATTTATAACAATCATTGTAAAATAATTAATTTAATTTTACCAATTGCAAAATTATTAATCTAACCATGGCCAAATTCTTTAATGTGACAAATTTTCAATGGATGAACTTAAATTAATTATTTTTTGATGGCGAATTTAAAATTAAATACGACGATACTATTTAAATATGATAAAATTAACCGAACACAATTATTTTATTGTTTACTCAACATAATCGATTTATAAACTTAACATCATACAATGCATGTGAGTGTAGGGATAGGCTCCTAGAAATTTTCAAATTTATAAGAATAACCTTATTCGTTCCAATTTAAATAATTAAATCGCTTCACATTATCATATGCTAGTATTCTAGAAAACTTTGGTACTAGGAACAATCAAAGCTATTTATCTATGTACATTATTCCCTTTTAAAAAATCAATTAAAATAATGATGCAATCATAATTTTTTATTTATTTATATAAAAAAGAAAGATCCTTAAATAGTCCATACGTTCACCTTATTAAGATTCTCCACAGACTAATCTGTCTTGTATTCGTGTTGACTTTTAACAAAAATTGAACGGCAATGATGAAGCATGATTTGTAAATAGTGTTGTGTTCCAATTCAAAGTCAAAAGCATGGCCCCCCAACCCCATGCACTCTCCTCTATCTATTAGGTTTTCTCTCTCTTTTTCTTTCCCCTCTCTTTCTCTATATAAATTTATGTGAAAATCTTTACTTCTTTATCCGACTAACGCAAAAACGATTTAAAAAACCTAAACGGGGTGAAGGAAAGATGACGTGGAAGGGGAAGTTGTGGCGTAATTTTCTCGTGATTTTGTCAAAATTATACTTATGCAAGTTAAAAAATTACTATATTGGGAGTCGAATCTCACCACGACTTTGACATGTGTTCGTCATTGAGTAACATGTACGTGTAATACAGGTGTACGATGTACCTTAATACTAGCTTTGAAGTTCATATCTTATAGACCATGAAAATTTAACAAAGTCGATGGTAATTACACTTGCTTATTTACATGCATCTCTTGTTAATGGATTTGAACTTTCTAAAAAAGTAAAGTTGACTTTCTATCCAATTGATTTGTAATTATAAATAAGATTAATATCATATAAAGAGTCAATTTTATGTTCACCCGCTTGCTTCCTACAATTTTCTTAGGACATACTTACTCGCTTCCCTACGTAAGTATCTCTTTTTGAAGATATTACTTATGTCAAATATTTCGATTTCCAATTAAATATGTACATTAATTATTTTGAATTTGTACATTATTATTATTATTATTATTATTATTATTATTATTATTATACATCGAGAGGTTTTCTCCTAAATCTTGTTGTGTTTGGTCATGTTATAGGTTGGAACTAAACTGCAAGTTACAACTGAGACAAGACCACCATATAAAAGTATATAACTTTAGATGATGTGAAGATTTTTTTGAGAAAAGATGATTTGAAGATTAGATAGTAATAATCTCTACATTTGGATTTAGAAAGATCTCGCTATTAGTAATATATACTACATAACCTAGGACCGAGACAAATAAAGCTCTAGGAAATTGAATTCGTGTTTTGTTTTTGCTGATAAAATACAGAAATAATGATTCAATAAATGGTTGAAATAAAAAGAGGAGACAAAGGTTAAACATAAAAAAGTTGAGATGGTCGTGGACCAACAATAACTACCCTAAATGGCGGTAAGGTAAAATTAGTGGTGGGGGCCCAAATATTGGTGCGCGTGCTGCCGCCTCTCTCTTCTTTAGCCTACACAAACTATAAGGCCCAAATATTAGGGTGGGAACAATATTTATTATTTACATCCCATCTTCTTGTTCATTAAATGTACTAAATTGTAGTAGTACATTTCAACAACCAAAAAAATACAAGTATGGAGTAATTCCATTTTTTGTATTAGCAAAAGATAGAATAATTCAAGGCTTACAAATAATAATGACCTTAATTTTTTTTAAGCTATTTGAAAATAAAGGAACATGAATCAAATTCCAATACATATTTTCCCTATCTTTTCTTAACCATGTCGAACAATATGACATTATTCCGTAATTTATAAAACATCAGATGTCATCCGTAAGTAGAGATGTCAAAGGGTTTCAAATTTTTAGTTTGTTTCATAAATATTGCTACTATGATGAACTACTTTAATGTATATTTGAATTTGACAATAACATTCATGCAGTGGTAATAATTGTATACAAAAAATGGAAATTACATTATTAAAGTGACGACCATCCGTGACCGTTTCATAACAAACGTGCAATCTCTAATAAGTAGTCAGTTAGTTAGTCATAACTTTTCTAACCAAACTTTGTAGATTTGCGGTAACTATTCTTTTTTTTTATATATAATTTATTTCCTTTTTTATTTACATACTACTTATTACCAAAACTCATTTTTTACATGGAATCCACGCTCTATTTACGTCATATATTGAATATTAGTCTCTGTGTGTCAGTATAATTCCTCCTTTTTTTTTTGAGGGAACAGTATAATTCCTCTTTGTTTGTTGTTTTCCTTATCAAATTTTAAGTTTATTTGTATATAGTATCGATCAACTTATCATTTTATGCATATAATATGCTAACTACAAAAACTCTAAATTAATTTAAAGGAATCTGAAAAACCAAATCGAACACTAAAACAAACGAAATTTTGTCTACTTTAGTATACAAAAATGAAATCCACTCGATTCACCCTTCAAACTGTAATTATAAATAGAATTTATCATAAATTAAGAATAATTGGAAATACCTAAAAAACAGTAGTGGTTTAGTCGTTATCTAAAAAGAGCATAATTTAGGAGTAGTATAGTACATTGTTATGGGTAGTGAATACAACAGATTTTGAAGTTGGTGATGAGTTAGGACCACATCAATTATATTGGTGCAATACCTGTGACCTAATAAACACAAAAATCAAGTTCGAGGTTGCCTCATACTAACCTCAAGCTTTATATATGAATATTCTTATGCACATATGCTTACTTTGTTTTAATTTGCAACAACGATCCATCACTCTCCCATGATAAGTCACCTCACTTTGGTTAAATTATTTGTGATTTTGGAAAATGAAAACCGGCCTTATTGGGTGAATAATTGTTACGTTGAATTTGGACCTACACATGGCCAAACATAATGATTGCCCATTTTTTTGATAGCATTAACATTTGGATTCATGGGGAAGTTTATTGTTCAATGTTGCGAGTTTTTTACAATAGCATATTCGCCAACAATCACTCGAAGCTTTTCAACAAGCTCCTCTCCATTGTCGTCAACTCCCTCGCCTACGAGATTCTTAGTATGTAGCAGTTTTTTTTAAAGATATTTTTTCTAGTGTTTGTAACTTTGGATTTTTTATTTTTAATTTTAGAATTTTTTGAAGCGATTTTATTTTAATTAATAATAAGCCACGTGTATTTCTCTTTCTATTACAATAGTATTTTGTTAATTTATTTGATTGTTTATTTACTAAAATCCACATTATGTTTATATTGCATACTAGAAAAGAGTTAACATTAGATTTTATTGTTTGAATTTGCATTAGAAGGCTATAATTTGTTTTCCCTATCTACTGAAATTAACAGATTAGATTTATTGTCATTAAGGGGACTCTCAGATGGTGCGACTTCAGTCTATACGTAGTGAGAATCCCACCGCTCTCATTCCCCATATAAAAGAAAAAAAAGAAAAAAAGAAACAGATTAAATCCATTGGGCTGGCCCACCCTTCAAAAGAAATACTGATGAAGCTAGTATTTTTAGCCCATTACAATGCATCTTAAATGGGCCAAATATTCGGCCAGTGGGAAATATTGGAGTGTGCACAAAATTATCTAAAATGATCAGACTTACACTTACCCTCTAAAATTATCTTATTCTTTTAATAACATTGAATATTCTAATAATATTCATAATTATAAATTTAATTTTAAATCTAGTCAACCGATATCACGAACCGATGAAAATGACTAGGATAATTGATACAAAAGAATAATATTTGAAATCAACGACAACTAACCGTGGTGCACATTTCAAACCAAAATCTCGAATAAATTCCACATAGAATTCGAAGGCACCTAATTTAAAATCTTAGCAACATTACACAAAAAGTCCATGAATTCATCCATTACAATTTGCTTCTCCACCACCTGGATTTCATCAACATACTCTTCCCCTTCCACAATTCACTTACAACATAACCAAATTAATTCGACAATCTAACTTTGCCTGATTTTGTCAGAAATTGTAACTTTGTTCAATGTAGGACAACCAAGCATCTCTTGCTCTCCCGTAAACTATGTCCAAACCTTCATCATAAAGCTTCCATTTTCTAAAAAAAAAAAAGAAAAAAAGACGAAGAATACTTGATGGAGGAGTCTTGTGTGTGATGTTGTCTCACCCACAATCTCGTACAATTTTTCATGATATGATTTTAATTTTCTTACTATTTTAATTTTTCAATATTGTATCTCCTTGTTTTTTCTTTCTGAGTATTGATATTTGGACAACAGTTGTTCGGACAACGGTAGCATATTCGTAATTAAATAATCTTTCAATTTTTTTTAGTAATTAATATAACGAATGTTTTGAAATACTATTTAATTACGAATATTACACTGTTGTCCGGACAAATGTTGTTCAAATATCTTTATTCTTTCTTTATATCATGCACTATAAAACTTCTTAAGCATAATTGCGAGTGGAATTGAAAATCAATTGGCCTGAAAAGGGGAAAGCTCCACTATTTTTATATACTATATAGACATAATGAGTTTTAATTGAAAAAATAATCCTAAATATATACACGTACGATAGTTTGTGCAACACAACAGTTTAATTAATGTTGTGTGTTGGCATTCGTTAGGCTGAAAGGACAAATTAAAAACAAGTTATGTAGAAATATAAAATACTAAGCTTGATGAAGTGAAATACCAAAGGTAATTCTTGCAAGTCATGCAACTACTATAAAGTTTTGTTTAAAAAAAAAAAAAAAAAAGCAAAGAAGAAATTAAAGTAGGTAGCTAGATTAGAGCATCCATTCCATTCCTCGTTTATGTAAGGATGATGATTTATGTCCCATCGAGAAAACATTCACTTCGCATGTAAGAAAAGAATCAGCCCAACTCAAACTATTCCCCATTCCAACTATAGCTAAATAAAACCTCAGAAAAAGAAAAAAAAAAAAAAAGAGCTAAATATATCAAACAATTACTATTATTCTTAATTTCCAGTCCACAACCACAACTACAGTAGGCCTAGCCACATACTGTATAATCTATTATCAAAAGTTAATTTATATAAAATAATGTCACAGTAAGTTATTGTTGTTAACCTAAATGAGAAATATTCTTAAGCAAAATAGCATGTATAAGGAAGGACATGAGATTGAGGGCCCTTGAGCTAGTATCTGAAAACAGAAAAATGGCTCCTGATCCTAAAAAGGGAAGTCTTGTGACTATCCTCAGCATCGACGGAGGCGGCATCAGAGGCATCATCCCTGCTACAATTCTTGCATTTCTTGAATCCAAACTCCAGGTTTCGTAATCAGTTATAAGTTTTTTCTGCCAGATAAAACTGAACTGATTATTGTTTTCTAAATGAATAATAATTAATGTTGCGCGCAGGAGCTGGACGGAGCAGATGCAAGAATTGCAGATTACTTCGACATAGTAGCTGGAACGAGCACCGGAGGGTTGCTAGCCACGATGATCACCGTGCCTAACGACCAAAACCGCCCCATCTATGCAGCAGAGGACATCGTCCACTTCTATCTCAAGCAGTGTCCCAGTTTTTTCCCTGGCTGCCAGTTAGTATCATATCTCAAGCAAAGCAATGCAATGCACTAACATATTCCTCATCATCATTTCTATTTTCTAAATACTATTCTTTTGTTTTGCTTAAGCCGCCATAACTTGGTGAAGACTCTCAAGAATTTGTTCGGTCCCAAATACAACGGAAGGCGCCTGAGGGCGCTGTTGAGGGAAGAATTAGGCGACATCACCATCAAGGACACCTTAACCAATCTCGTCATTCCTGCTTTCGATATCAAGCACCTTCAACCTGTTATCTTCACTACTAAAGATGTAACATACAACAACACAATAATTTATATTTTCTATCCTAATTAATGTGATTGAGAAACATGTACAATTTTGATTTAATTTGGTGGAGCAGGCAAAGGAAAAGGCTTACAAAGATGCAAAACTGTGTGATATCTGCATAGGCACCTCTGCAGCTCCTACTTTCCTGCCTGCACACTATTTCGAAACTGTGGATGAAGACGGCAACGTCGCCACCTTTGATCTCATAGACGGAGGTGTTGCAGCCAACAACCCCGTAAGTTTCTCTTCTTCATGCTGCTTCACATTTGATCATATTTTTCAGTTTTAGAGCTGATCAAGTGTTGCAGACTCTAATAGCAATATCCCAAATCTCCAACGGAATATTGGCCGGAGATTCGGAATATGTGGAAATGGAGCCATTGGACAGCAGCAAGTTACTGGTTCTGTCCTTAGGCACCGGCATACCAAAGCAAGCAGAGAAGTACAGTGCAGAGGCGGCCGCGACGTGGGGCTTGCTTGGATGGGTGTACAAGAGAGGCAACACGCCACTCATTGATGTTTTTGGCGACGCGGGCTCTGATATGGTCGACATCCATGTTTCCACCCTCTTTCAGTCCCTCCATACCAAGAAGAATTACCTCCGGATCCAGGTCATTCTTCCACTTCTACCTAGGTTGTCAACTACTTACTCCCTTGGTCCCAAGAGTTTAGTCTCAGTCTTTCCTTATTTAGCCGTCCCAACAAATTAGACTCAACCAAAATAGAAACTACAATATCTAATGGTTTAATGGAAATACCCTTAACAAGACTTTATTTTTCTTTACTTTTATTATAAACAACTTATTTCTTAACATCTGAGTCGGGGGATCTGAAACTAAATTTATGGGACGAATTGAGTACTACTTATACTCAATTTATAAGGTAGTGGTCATATACTGATTTATCAACAATATATAGTATTAAACACACACACTAACCTAAAAGGCAAATATTTATATACAAAAGTGGATGTTTTAAGTTAACAACCCTAAGAATCTCCGATTTATAGTGAAAGCATTGTTTTTAAGCAGGATGACACGTTGTTTGGGGACGAGACTTCTCTAGACGTTGCAACAACTAAGAATCTGCAACGGCTGGTGGAGGTGGCTGAACGACGGCTGAAGATGAGTATGTCGAGAGTGAACCTGGAAACAGGACAGTTTGAGGAAGTTGAAGGAGAAGGTAGCAATGAAGAGGCTTTGATTCGCTTAGCTAAACAACTTTCAATAGAACGAAAGCTAAGAGAGGTAGGTGAAACTCATAGAACACTTGTTATTCACTAACAAATATTGTGCCATCTCAAGAATAGTAGTTGTGGCATCCTACTACATTTGATCACCCGCTAATAATTTGAGGTATTAGAACAATCTTTAAAAAGAAAAAAAGAAAAATACTTAATGATATGTTGAAGTTGTTGTTTTTTTTGGAGGGGAATATATGTTGATGTTCATTATTGTGTTCAAATTAATTTGTTAGCATTGCACAAGAATAGATAACATCATATCATGAATTGAATTAGTGAATTAAATATGAGATGCAACATGTAAACGAGTTAATTACTGATATGAACAAATACTTCAGCCCATGAACAATATGGATTAATTAGCTGTTTCTCATATAATTTAATCATACTATTAATTAAAACAAAAAATGGGTACAAATTCAACGTTTACAATCCAAACTCTCCTTTGCATTGTATGTATAGATTCCGAAATTGGTGAAATTCCAAGTCTGAATTGGAACTAGATCACTAGCAGAGGTCACAAAACAAGTAGTCAAAGCAGCAATCCATACAGTCATAGAAGCAAGAGCAGCTGCATCGCATCATTCACACCAAATTAAACCAAAAAATAAAAGAAAACATAATCAGAAATCAGCACTAAATTTCAAATGATCTGAAGTCTGCAAAAGGGAGGGAGAGGTGAAGGACAAAGAAAAGAATCGATGTTAGTAGAAAATAAAAATAAAAATTACCACTGGTCAATGACTTGATCTTGCTCGTCGTCCATTGGAGGATTCTTTTCAATGGATAGAACTTCGGGTGGATCCATTCTCTCTCTATTTCTGTCTCTCTCTCTCTCCCTCTCCCTCTCCCTCTCCCTCTCCCTCTCTGTCTAGAAGAATTTGAAGGAATTGAATGGAGTTTTATTCAACTGTGGCTGTGGGTTGGGTTGGGGTGGGGTTTGTTTGAGTGGGAAAAAAAAGTTAAAATAGTTTGCCAAACTATACTTTTTATTTGGTTTTTCCGTTTTGCTCATCATTCATTCTCGATTCGGCTATTATGCTACTCACATGACATGAGTGCGTTCCGTGTTCGACTTTTTTTGCTATGCCCATTTTTGGACAAAAATATTGGACCACTCCACCTATAATAATATCTTTCCATCGACCTTTATTTTGGATTTCTTTTATGATTTTATTACTATATTAGGAGAAGAGCATATACATGTAAAGTTGTTGAGTGATTCTACTTCAGTTCCACTATTCTTGATTAAGGTGAAGAATCATGTGCTTTTTTTTTTTTTTTTAGGGGAAAAGTAAGTAAGAATTGCATTACGGTAATAAATCTTATGTAGGTGTAGGAGTGACAAGTTAACAAAGATTAACTCTATTCTGTAAACACATAGTATTTATTACTTTAGTCATAACAAGCATGCTCATTCAATCAGTATCAACCTCCAAAATAATTTTTATACGACAGAAAAAAATTCAATAATGAATAATCAAATCTAGAGCTGAAAATTCATCAATCAGTCGCAGTTGGTGTTTAACAAGAATGAAATGGAAAGAAAAGGCTTTACTATAATACATAATTTCAATTGCATATTCATACCTTTATGCGTCCACCTAATAATAAAGAAAAAAACTGACTCCCTACATTTCAATGACTCTCTCTCTCTCTGAGTCATTTTATTGCAGCTATGGCATATATAGTACCATATTCTAAGACAATTTTAAGAATGAAGCCACATAAAAAACCATTGGCTTCCAGCTCTTTTGCTGAGTCACCAAACTCAGGACATAGGGAGGGCCAAGATAAAAAAAAAAATGTGGCATTTCTCATTATTACCCTATGTTTTGACACCATCAGCATATCAAGGCACTAGATCTTTCTATCAAATGAAGCCGGCACTTGAATCTTCGAAAGTGCATGGTGTCATTCTGAATCATCAAGAGAAAAGGAGACGCGACATGACATACCATTAATCGTATCTCCTTAAGTGAACCGAGCTGCTGCGGATACAATCCACAAATGGATGGTCCAGTAATTTCATAGCTGTAGGTCTGTCCGCAGGATTCCGACGGAAGCAGCATTGCAAGAAATCCTTGCCATCTGCTGACAGTGTTTCAGGTATTGGCGGAGTCTCCTTTAAAGCCTTGAACAATGCTGCGCCCTGAAATATAAATCACCAATACTTTTTGTTTATTCAAGTTAAACACAAACACACTAGAAACCAATATCAAACCAAAACAAAACAGAGGTAGATGAGATGGGAAAAGTTTCTTAAATAAATAAAATGATATTCTATTTTATCTCCTTTTCTATTAACAAATCCACTTCACCATATAAGTAACTGTCAAAGGGCACAACATGTTCTCACCCCTTCGTACTCGCTCCAAGGAGGCTTTCCATTGATCATTTCGATTACGGTACAGCCCAAACTCCAAATGTCTACTGCTAAAGCAAGATCAGCACTAGCATCTTTTGACACCACAGACTGCAAGAGCTGCAGAAATACCGTGATGTTAGTATATTAGGCAACAGTTGCCAGGATAAAAAACTTGAGGCTGCAGCAATATTATATGCACCTCTGGAGCCAGCCAATATGGACTACCCTTCATAGATAGATTTGCTGCTTCCCCATTCAGCTGCAAATTGATTTGGAATTAACAAACTCAAACAAAAATTAATAACATGGAAACAGAAAGCAGCCTTACGGCAAGTTTAATTATGTCCAGGCATGCATCATAACCTAGCTTTCAACTACCACTCTAAAGTTTTGAGCTACAAAAACATGGAAGGAAATAAATCATGAAAGTGTAAAAAGAATTGAAAGTTTTGGTTGGATCTAGAGCTAGTAGAGCTTGCTAAAGAGAAAACTATAAAGATTTCTCCAAAGTCTATAACTATGCCATTTTGGATACACCACAATCTCCTCTGTGTTCTTTGAGTTAAACATCTGAAGTGTCTAAGGCATTGACTAAAGATTAGAATGTGATGAAGATTACGCTACCAACAGAATTGATACCAAACATAATAATCTAGCAGAGACAGAAAATTCAGTTGCCCTGCATTCTCATAAATATAGATAAATCACATGATTCACACCCCTCATGTTCATAAAGGAAGGTACGAAACCAATGGATTGGAGCTCCCATGTGTAATTGAAGATGAATAGTCAATTCTTTTTTTGTAATAGGTGTCGTGACACTATGCTCAGCATTTTAAATCTCGCTTCCGGGGCCTCCAGAGTTCTGTCTCACAATTGTGTGATTTGGAAAAGGCAAAAAACTCACATGTTTAGCCATCCCAAAGTCAGCAAGCTTGACAACTCCATGTGCATCAACAAGTAAATTAGCACCCTTGATGTCCCTAGAAAAATTGATCATCATGAGACCAGGTCAAGAGAATTTTAGACTCCATAAAAACTTCATTTTGGGTATCTCCAAATCTTTGATAGATATAATATCCTACACGAACACACTTATCTCTTGGCTCCAGGCAAAGACTCAATCCAGGATTAATTTTCTATATGATTATAACTTTTCTAGATCTATACAGGCTGTGTGTGTTAAAGGTCACACCAGGATCATGTTAAGAGGAACCTGATACATGTTCCAGGATTATTTTGCTAGTGTGTATGAATATTATGAAAAACACCACAATTACCTGTGTATGGTTTTGGTGCTATGTAAATAAGCCAACCCACATAGAATATGACGCGTAAAATTGCGAACTACAGATTCCGTAATAGCTGCACAATGGTCGTGGATAAATTGTTTGATTGAACCAGGATGAACATATTCCAGGTATATATAAAACTTGTTGCCCACCTGCATAAATTATAGAAATTGAGATCCTGAGTGACCATCCATGCATAAATGCATTAAGCTCACCTTGGAGCATCATGAAGGAAAGTACATACAATTTCACTGCCGTAATACTGCACGATATTTGGGTGCTTTAGATTACTGAGAACTTCAATTTCCTGAATAGATTGAGAAACATCAGCTGAAGGTTCTATTTTTTGATAAATAGCCACAAAAATATCAAGTGAAGCTGAGAGGAGAAACAGAAGAGGGAGGCTGCAGTTATTATTCTGAAATGTTAAAATGACAATCCTTTCAATCACTTGAGCTTTTAGTAAACTCTTCTTCTGACAAACCAGTCTGTAAACTGTAAATATGAGTCGTCATCTGAGTTTCAGCCTTGACAATGCTCGTTTCCTTTATTACTAAATTATTTGTGCTGAACTTCCAACTCCTATTTGACAAATTCACACAAAATCAATATATTTAAAATATCCAGACCAATAAACAAGGGAGAATCAAGACAATTCAGATTTTCTCTTAAATCAAAGATCATATATGTTGTGAAGAGCAGATGAGTTGTTAAGACATGTACATCCCTAAGAATAGTTTATGGTCTATAGGATGGAATGGAGGTGGTTTAAACTATAACATTCTATGCAATTTACAAATGAGGAATCCTCCAAGGTAGAGTGTTTGCCTTTCACTTTTGAGGTAGAAGGTTCAGACATACAGAACACAAGCATTCCGATAACAATTAGAGTACCAAGAGTCCAAGACAAATGAAGAACTGAATTAGAACGCAACCTGCTTTAGCTGCCTCATACATTCTTGAGCTTTTACATCCTCAGGTAAAATCTCAACCTCCTTCATTGCACATAAAGCTCCAGTTTCCCTGTTGACAAAAAAAAAGGTAGATAAATGAGTCAGGTTGACGTTGAAATCAATAATTATATTCGCACATCGTCCCATACATACCGGTTGGAAGCAACATACACACTTCCGAATGTCCCCCTCCCAATGAGCTTCCCTTTCTGCCATTGAGAACTAATGGGCATTGGTTCAGATTTACATACAACCTGAGAAATAGGAGAGGCCTGTTTAACTCCAGAAAGTTTAGATCTTGCTACAGGAGTGGAAACTGGAGTTGGTGGCAAAGACATGGTAGCTCCTGAAAGATCAGATGTAGAAGAATTTGAGGATACTGGAGAGGGCAGTGAAGGCATGTCAGCCCCTGGAGGGAGAGGTAAAGTATGTACGTTGTTGGCGTGAGAAATACTTTCCCTCCGTGCCACAGGGGACTCCGAAGATATCTTGGAAGGTAATGGTAATACAGTCCTGGATGGACTTTCTATGTGGAAGTGTAAACTTACTGTTGGGATTATAAGAGGAGAATCCTCAACATGTAAAGCAATTTTATCAGAAGGCATTTGATAATTAGACCGTAGTCTCGTATTTCCATTGGAATGGGGTATCTCTGGCTTGGACCAAGCATGGAAAGTACTGGGTGGTGTCATGTAGTAGGTTGCAGACATATCCATAAGAGGAGGACTGGATACAGGACTAGTTGGATCACTCTTGGGAATAATAGTAATGCGACTGAAAGAGGACCTCTCTTCGCCGTAATATTTCTTCACAGGTGACTTTCTAGATAACCGATTTTCAAGCTGTTCTACACTTGTCCGTGTATTATCGCCTACCAATCTACTGGTTCAGGAATTAAACAAGCATAGAAAAGAGAATCAATATTCCCCCATGGTTAAAGTAGCAGCCATTATGCAACAACATCAAAATTGAACTCTAAAATCAGAAGTCAGAACATCAACATATTTAGATAATGAAATCTTGACAGAATGATGGAAGAGCAGATTCCAATGCAACGGCAATGGAAATAAGTTATTTTCTCAACATCGTCCAAAACTTCGAGTACCAAAAAAACAACTATGCTACTACTACTATTCTACTATAATTAGGTATAATAAGTACATTACTATCTAATTAGCCTATTTTTATAAGTAAATAATAAAGTTTAGCAGATATATTACGAAATAGTACTACCTTTTAAGCTGGTGATCGAATCCATGCACCTCAGACTTGCGCCTTTCTCTCTCCTCACCACATCCTCCCCTACGACTCTGCCCCGGTGACGGCAGCGGCACGTTGTGGACGAATCTCGGTTCACGCGGCAGCAGCACCTGCAATTCCGGCAGGGGCAGCGGCTGAGCTAGCGCCGACGACGACCTGGACCGAGAATGCGGAGAACAGCTATGCGACCGCCATTCATGGACGTCGTTCTGCGTCAGTTGCCTCATTTTTCCGCAACTCCGCCGAGTCGAGAGTAATCCGGTTTTCCCCGTTTCGGCGCCGGCGGTGAGAATGTCGGCGGCGGATTGCGACTTGGACGGGGACGAAAAAGGCAGCTGCCACCACCAATGCATGATTTAGCCGATTGCAAAACAGTTAAGAATGGCCGACGTATTCGCGATTCGCATCGAATAGTTTTAGGGGTTATGAAAAATAGGGATTTTGTTTTCTAGTGAGAGAATGGAAATGTGGCAATTCGCAATCGCGTTTAATTTACTGGAGAAAACTGGAAAATATAAACGATGCAGTGCAGGAACGCGGTTTTGTTGGACGAATTACATAAACATTCTGTTATTAAATAAATTTTAAATTTAATTGTTTGCTCCATGCTTCTTCTACTGCTGCAAAATTTCAACGACGCCGTCAAAAGTCACACTTCAACATACTATTTCTCAAGCCACTTTTAATTATGATTTCAAAGTTAGCATTTAGTACTATATTTGCATCCAATTTAAATCATTTTTTCCAGTCTCAAATGTTAAGTATAGTCTATGCGGCATTATTGAACTTTGATAGTCTTTGTGGATCCCGGTGTATACAAATTAGTATCTTCTCTTTTAAACGCTCTAAAATCTAAAACAGAACAATTATAACTGAACTCGAAATAGACATTTAAGAAGTAGTATACTATTTCCTACTTGAATCGACTATCTAACAAGTTTTGTCTCGTAACACAATTCTTAATCAGTCAAATAGTATGCTACAAATTCGTAACATATGGGTACTGATTATCAATCATCTTTCCCCTGAAAGACTTGTTCACAGTTATTAAAAATTCAAGCAATCGTAATTTTTTTCTTTAATTATTGTTTCCGCCATAATTAAAAAGATTTAAGAAGAAATAAGCAAGTGGGAAAAAGTCTAATGGAGAAAAGGGCTAGAATGATTGGATGACCAAGTCTTCATGCGAATGCGATAGATGTGAAGGCGAATTGAAAAGGCTGCTACTATGTCCCTTGTAAATGGCCTAATAGTAAAAGTGGGTGCCTGAGACTGAAAGATCTCAAGTTCGAACTTTATGATACGCTTCTATATGTCGAGCCTATCATACGTGTATTTGAAAAGTGTGGTTTACTTGTCCTGTATGGTTTGCAGGTTATCGCACAAGAGAAGAAGTTTTACCCAGTACACACTGAAGGCAGTGACTGCAAGTTCCCACAGTATTTAAAAAAAAAGGGGGGGAGGGGGGGCTGCTGCTATAATGTAACACACAGACATAGTCTGGTCACACGACATACACAAAAATAATGCCTTGAAATAAACACACATCCAAGTCAAAACATATTCGGCTTGACTTTCAAATTAATGTCTTTTTGTTTGAGATTGACTTTTAATTGATGTTGTGTACATTACCTTTGCCATAAATTCTTATCTTTGAGATTAGGTACCTTACCATTATACGCAAGTCATAATTTTGGAAAATCATGCCACTAAAAAATTTCATGATCTGGTAAAAGTTGTTTTATTTATTATCAAACATTAGAAATGGAGTTCCAATTTGTTGATTATTGATTGAAATGAATCTATCATACTGAAAAATGAGCGGACCTCGAGTAATAAATTTTACCAATTTCATTTTTCTTACATTTAAAAGTTGAAATCAAATATAGATTCCGTAATCCGTGAAAATATGTTGAAATTTATTTGAGAACAACAATGAATTTTACATGAGAACAACAGCCTCGTAAAAATAATGCCATTGACACTTGGCCTCGGTGATCAAAATATCCTTACCGTTTTTTTTTATTCAGTTTACATTCATTCCAAGATTATAGTTTGTTTTCTTTACTTAAACAAAGTTTTATCTTAAATAAATAAATAGAAGAAATAACAAGAATTTATATGTCAAAATTCTCTTCTCTCCATAGATTTCCGATGTTGGTGGGCACCTTAAATGAGTCCAACACCTTTCAAAGGGGCTGGTCAGCCAAAATTGGTCTGGGTATATATGTATCGGGCTTGAATCCTTCTAGGCTTTTGTTTTATTTAAATAATCATAACGACTAAAACAGAAAATCATTTTGTTATATTAATTATAAGTGTGGGTAGTGCTATTTGGACATACTATGTCTGGACATACGAAGGTAAAAATTGGGATTTGACGGATTTTTTTAACTAACAATTTAATTTCATAGTTTCGACAGTTTTGTTATTAATAACATACATTTTTTAAATTTTAATTATAATGTTTCATCCTAATTTAAATTCACAAGTTTAGGAGTTGGGTGTGGATGAGAGTAAAATTTGGGAGCGGATGTGCGTGAGATTGATATTTCAGGAGAGAGTCTGAATAGGAAGGATATTTTGAAGGCAATCGGACAATTTTTTTCCTGTTTCAAGTACGTATGTTCAGACATAGTATGTCCAAATAGAATTATTGTAATTATAATTATATATTAAGAGATCATATATAAATCCATTTTTCCATAGGAAATGAGAAACGCTCTGAACCATTGATCTTTGTAGATCTACTGTTGAAATTGAGTGGTGCATTATAATTTAACACGGAATGCATTATCATAAATGCATTAATTCTTATATAAAAATACATTATTTTTATTTTTTACGGGAAAAGACATTTGTATGTAAACCAACCCCCTAAGTTACTAAGAGCATTTTACTACAGGCATCGAGCGTTCGCTCGACCCAGCCTCGCTCGACCCAGGCTGTGTTGACGCCGCTGTGGCCTCCAAGCCCTGGGGTAGGTCGTAGGGTAGAGCGATGGCGGTGTCGATTTATCGACACCACCATCGACTCCGGTGTGGCAGCAATATAGGGACAAGTGGCGTGTCCCCATTGGCCCGGCTTAATTTTTTTTTTTCTATTATCTGATTAAAATAATAATAAAAAAATTCAAAGGCTATTTGTGAACCAACGACAATATCAACGGCTACATCACACAAATTTATTATATATACCCCTTCATCCATACCACACACCACACCAATTCATCCAATTCATTCATACAAATTTACTCTTTTTTTTCGGAAAAAAAATAATGAGTTGGCCGGATGCGAGTTACAATCATGAAGAGGCGGAGGAGCGCCGCCGCCGACGTATCCAGTTGGCTTAGCGAGCCATGGAGCTTTACCAACAAGCGGTCGGGTCTGATTCGTCGGACGTACCTGCACCGGAATCGTGAAGAGGCCGGACAATGTCTCCGACAAGATTATTTTGATGACCACCCTATATGGGGTGATGTTGTCTTCCGCCAGCGGTTTCGAATGAGCAAGGGCCTGTTCTTAAGAACTGCTCAAACTCTTGAGGCTCGGGAGCCTTTTTTCAGCAACACTCGGATGCCATTGGAAGATTGGGGTTTTACATGTGGGTGAAGTTCACCGTTGCACTGAGACAACTCGCCAATAGTGGAGTAGCCGATCAGTACGACGAATATCTACACTGTGGAGATACAACGAGCAATCAGATCCTCAAGAATTTCTGTCGGGCCATCAGATCTGCTTTCGGCGACTACTATTTGAGGCGGCCAAACGAGTTTGACATCGCCAGGATCACTGCATTGCACGAGAGGACGCACGGCTTTCCCGGGACGCTTGGAAGCATCGACTGTATGTACTGGCAATGGAAGAATTGTCCATCGGCTTTGAGAGGAATGTACATTGGACAAAAGGGTTATCCAACACTCATCCTTGAAGTTGTCGCTTCCCAAGATTTGTGGATTTGACATGCTTTTTTCGGTGTCGCCGGCTCTCTGAACGACATCAATGTGCTCAATCAGTCCCCCTTCTTCAGCGACGTCCTCAATGATAGAGCGCCGTTAACTCAATCAGTCCCCCTTCTTCACTTATTGAAGAGATTTTGGCACGTTTCGGTCCGCTCCGCGAGTAGCTGTATTTTTATTTATTTCTTAATTATTGTATTTTTTTTAGTTATTATATTTTTTTTAAATTCAATAAAATTGTCATTTATTAATTTTTGAATTTAATTAAGTAACTTTTTTTATAATATTTATTACAAATAAAAAAATAACAACAAAATAAAATCTGTTCAATCATTAAAATCACGCTTTTCGGCACTTCAACCTAAATCTTACCCAACACCACCAATCATTAAAATCACGCTTCCCGACACTTCAACCTAGTTCTTACTCAACGACCGTTGTGGATGCTCTAACTACAATATTACTTTATCAGCTACTAGGCCATTATTTATATATTAAGACATACTGATATTACTTTATTTTTGTATAAACAATTAATATAATGTATCCTTACATGCAAACTATCTAATAATAATGTATATCTACATATTAATAACTTTTTTTTAGCAATCACAGTATTAAGTATGAGACATAAATAGTACATAATAAATTGATCAAATCTAATCGAAACAGCATGAAAGATAGTACAAATGTGCTTATGCATAAACATGCAAGTTTTTCCCTCAAAAAAAAAAAAAAAAAAAAGAGACATGCAAGTTTTAAGTTTATGATGCGTAATTTTCCTAGTATCTTCCTTAGAGCCATACTTCACTTTCTCCGCATGCCAGGAAAGTTGATTGCAAGAATACAGATTGGAGGAATAAATATGGAAAAAATGAGGTCGAACGCAACAGCATTATAGTTCGCTAAACTCCTTGGCTAACTTCAAATCACAAATGTGTTTCACATAACTTATTACATGGGCTACCTCATGAAACTAGTACCTGTGTCTTTGTCAAGCTTGTCAAAAAATAGCACTCGGTGAGCTTGAACAACACCATAGTATTCTGGGCTTCAAAAGTTGCGAGTGTTCGTTCCTAAACAGCAACAGCAATCCAGTTTGTGCTATGTAGCTTCTGCGTGTTCTATGTTTGTGGCCTTAATCTTACAAATAGGTATGGCCTCATTCTTACTCACTAGCTTCAGGCTTGGATGAACCACAACGTCGTTCATGGACACTTTGTCCTCGATATCTAGATTGCTCACGTCAACTTCAATTTTTTGAGGAATGTGTTCAGATGGGCACATGTACTTCAGGGATTTCCTTATCTTATGTAAAAAACCTCCTGTATTTTGCATACAAGCCAATAAAGTTAGTAACAAATTTCACAGTAATTGACTGTCAAGTTAAGTCCATCTACGCATTTCATTGCACAAAGACAAAATCATCTTCAATTCCTCTCATTCTTATTTAGATGTGTAAAGAGCAGATCAAAGCAAATGGAGAACAGATGCCCCAGAAATGGTAATAAGAACTCAAATGCCGGCATCATTGGGCTGCTGGACGATGGTAATAATTATAAGCAAAGGAAAACATCAATAATGTCAATCCAAGAGAAAAATTCATTTCATAGGCAAATTTCTTTTCCAAATGATGCAGAAATAAAGATTTTTGTTTTTAGGAAATGAATCAAAAATCTTTTAGGGTTCTACTTTGATTGAATATTAAGGCTATTTCAAACATCAAACAATATTGACTGAGATCCATTAAACAACACAAAATAACATCTCTAAACAGTATAAAAAGAAAAAAAACAGTGGGACTATACTTCAGCCAAAAAATTATAGGAATCTAGCAATCTTTCCATGCAATTTGACAAGTTGCTTATATCATAGCGTTTTGAACAGGCTTACAGCAAGGCATATATAACAAACGACATTCTAGTGAATATTAGACAACAATAGAGCTACACATGAAGAAGGTGAGAATACACGATTCAAGCACCACCAACATATATAATAAAAACCGCACCCCAGGAACTATAGGCTGCAAAGTCCAACTTGCATTACTAAATCTGACAATTTATTCTGAGAGGTTCTATAAGCACTGAAGAACAAACCAACAGCTAAGCTATTAAAACAGAAGCAGGTGCGGAGTTCATCACTCTCATTACAGGTTACACTTATAATACGAAAAGCCAATTAGAGGAAAATGAAAAGCCAATGAATCAAACAAGTGTTGAAGACCAACCTTTCTTGAGACCAGGACAAACATCCTCTCCTTTATAAACAATTGGAACCTCCACCTTCAGCTCTGTTCCATCCTCCGCCCATACAAACACCAAATTCAATATGTTCCCGTCCTTATCCCTATGTATCTACGAACCAAAAAAATCCATTATCAAACAAATTCACTCAACATAGTGCTGAACACACGGAGCTAAACTAAAAATTTGGACCGAGTACTAATATTTTCACGTTTCTGAAACAATCATTCTATCGATTAACCACATCATCTAACGGTTGGAGACGAGTAATGTTTATTCACTTGATTATTGAATTTGATACGTTCAACACTTTACTAATCCAATCACACTTCAAAATAATGAATAGAATAAGATAGGCACGAACCTTAATCGGAAGAACCTTCCCATTCTGAAGTATGGTGGATGAACCTGAACCGGCACGGATCTGGAGAGGGAAAGGCGTGGAGCAGAAGAACGGCAGCTCAATGTCCTTGAGTATGGCCTTAATCTGCTTACGCTCGGTTGTTAGAAGAAGTTTCTGGGAGACCGAGCTGGAGGCGACGACGGACGTCGGGTCGCTAGGGTTTTTCTGGACGTATTTTTGGGAGAAAACGATGGCGGGGATGCGGCCCTGAGCACGTTCGCGGGCGGAGATCCGGTGGCCGGAGAGTTCTCTCGGAACGGCTTGTATCGTGTGATAGGAGCGACCTGCCGGTGACCTAGCGGCGGTTTTGAGGACGCCGGCGGCCGAGCGCCACCATTTCGACATTTGTTTGAACGGAAAATGGAGAGTGCGTTGAGACTTGGAGTTAAGAGTGGGAGGGTTTAAGGGGAGAGTGACAGAGTGAGATGGAATAACATATAATTGGGCTCAATATGGGCCGAATAATAAAATTCCACACATAAATAATTAGTTGTTAATGGATTGGGTCAATGTAACAAGCTTGTATTTGTAGTTGCAATACTCGTTATTATTAAATTTAAGACAAATGGTTATATAACTAAATTAAAAATTAAAAATATACTATTATCAATGTAAAATTGGAATTTCATAAATCATGGATAAAGCAACAGGAATTCCCATTTCCCAGATTAAACTAGTCTCTCAATTTTCAAAACAGTCTATAATAAACAATATGAAATATGTATGTACTATATAAATTGAAGTCTCTGCGAAGCAATAAAAAAATAAAAACAAAGTGTAGAATGAAAGTGAAATCAAGCAGTATACTATAGGGTATGTTAATTTGTGTGTCGCATGCAAGCTCCCTTTTATAGTGGGTTGAGAAGCTTGCTCTTCCATCCATGGCTTTCCGACTTGTCGTTGTCTTCGTCTCCGATACTAATTTCACCACCTTTTGGTGGCTTGCCGCCGTGCAGAGGGCCCTGTGGGGAGCCGGAAGCTGCTAGCTGCCCACCCGAGTAGCTCGATGAAGCTGTATCAACCCTCCTGATGTGAATCCTATATTTCTGAAAATTCCAACCAAATTTGCATCATCATTATTTATGTACGCACATATATATATATATAGTTTAATTTCCTTCTATATAAATAATAATTAGTATGAATGTGATATTGTCGAGCAAAATGTAATGCATGGCTTTATTAACGTACTGAATATTTGAATATACCTGCAAATGGCTTTTAACTTCATCATTGGTGAGACCTTCAACTTGCATGAGTTCCCTAATCTGCTTAGGCGTGGCCGCTGCTAAAATGGACACATTCAATATCTGAAGTTAAATTCTACAAAAACTGGAGACAAATTAGACATAAAGCCTTTAACTATATGTACTCATCACATTTGAATATAGTATATATTTTTGTTCTTTTCTTTAAAGTGAGTTTTAAGTTTTAACTGAGAGATAAGATTGTACACCTAAACAATGTTTAGTGATTTGAAGGATCAAAATAGCATAAGAATTCATTACTTAATACTAATCCAGATAGAAAGAAAAAATAAATAAAGGGAAAAAAGTATTCGTACTTTGTGCACCACCAAGCCGGTGGAGTGCATGAACAAATATCTTGTGCAACTCTGGAGACCAACAGCGCCTCTGTTTCTTCTGCGGCTCTTGTTGCTGCGGTTCCTGCAGTTTTTCCCTCCCATTTCCATAATCGCCTTTCGTCGTCAAATCATCCGCTGCCATCTCATCTTCTGGAACGGCCAATGATAATCCTTCAACTTCAACCTCAACCGCTCCGGTTCCTCGCTTTTCCTTCATTGGTTTCTTGAATGGCAAAAATGCCCCTCCTTCGTTCCTGAATTTACATCCCAACTGATTCCCACTGCCCTCCCCTTCTAGGATATACTAAAATACAAATTATATATTTATGAGAATTTAATTTAACATATATACATACCCCGAAAGAAAGAGTTAAAAAAGCCATTTTTTTTTTTTTTTTATAAAAAATAAAAATGGATGAAGAATTTACTGATTTCAGGTGAAACACAGAGCCTTGATTTCTGGCAGGGGTACAGAGCTGCACAGAACTCATCCAGTTTTTCTTCTCGGTGAAGTCATTTGACGCTTTTACCCTTCCCTCTCCTTCACCATAATTTCTGACGACTGCGAATTCCTCCACTGCTCCTCTGTTTTCTCTTCGGCTCTCCTCCTTTAATCTCTCAATTGCTACAAAGTAGAAAAAGTTAAATTGAATAAACCTCTCAGAAAAAACAAAATCGGACTTTTTTGGACAAATTCATTGGAATATTTTTATTAACTGTTAATGCATATATTTAGAATTAACCTCCTCTAAACATTTTTCAATACTCAAAAAATGCTCCATCGTTTTTCATATGAAATGCTATTAATACACATCACACAAAGAGAGAGAGAGAGAGAGAGAGACCATCTTTTAGGAGGTGCATGCAGTGAGGAAGTTCACGTTTGAAAGCTTCAATCTTTTTCATTTCTTCTTCCAATGCATGGACATGAAAATCAAGGTCACCAACATCTGATATGTTGTTTTTATCTGAGCCCAAATCAAAATTCATTTCCTTCAAGCTTTCACCAACTAATATTCCCTTTTCCCAAATGCTAGTTATTCCTTCTCAAATCCTTGTGTGTTGTCGGTAAATAGACATGCATGAAGGTGTTGTAGTTTATATATACAATCAAGTGTGTACTACATAAGATTACACACAAGAATAATATGTTATAAATATATACAGCGTTTTATCATGCGTATTGATAAAATTACTTATCTGTACCCAAACTTGTATGAATTAATTGTATTAGAGTAAGAGATGAATGAAAGCGCAACTGTGATGATGGAAGGGCAGAAAAGGCAAAAGGCAACTGAGAACAAATGATTCTTGGAATAAAAAGATTCTAGCAGTTTCCAGATTTCTTTCTATTGTAGCTAGTTCACACACCGTCGATTCCTAACATAGTTTGTTGAAAATACTGGGCTTAGTACGGTCAAATCTGGGAGATTATGGAATCTTTTGACTTTTGTGTCTAGAGACATCAACTTTCTCCAAAGTGTTTCTTTTTATTTAGCTATTTTTCAAGATTTTCCGAAAAGGGTAGGGATTTTGGGATGATCTGTCAACTAGCCCAAAGGAATTGAGCGAGGGCAAACTCGTCTATTTGCATAAAGAAAAAGTGGGATTTCATGAATATGAGGACTTTAAATTGCAAATATTGCCTATAACACTTGGTGGAATCCCAAGTACTTTAAGAATAACTATAATAGTATTATCTGATTATATACATATTATCTTTATTTTACTAAATTTTCTATACAAAACGTTTATTTTACTAATTAATGTTACTATAACTAAGATGTGGAAACTGTATTCACGTAATGCATCACATACTCAACCTAATGAAATATTGATGTAATTCTTTTCCGAGACCATGTAAAATTAATTTTCAAATTGAGTATTCATATTTGAATAACAGTTGTCCAACAATGGTGACATATTCGTAATTAAATACTCTTTTAATTTTTTCAATAATTAGTGTTTTGTCTATAACACATTTTTCCATTTAATTATATGCTAATTTCTAATATTAATTAAAATAAATTAATATCATGCACAAATTTTTGAAAATTTGAAATATTAATTAAATTTAAAAATTAGCATATAATTAGGTGGGAAAGGGTATTATAGACAAAATACTAATTATATTAATTATTAAAAAAATTGAAAAATTATTTAATTACGAATATTACACCGTTGTCCGGACAACTGTTGTCCAAATGTCTTTATTCTTTCAAATATACATATACATGTTACAAAAAAAATTGATCTAAAAAAACAACAAATATAATTTGAGTATTTTTATAAGGTATTAAATTCTAAATTTACATAAAGTTACTCAAATATTACCTTTATTGAATAAGATTATAGTATTTATAGAAGGAATGCAGCATCATATCCTAGTCAAATATGGTTCAAGATTCACACGATATTTAATATTATTGTTGGCCTGGGATAGAACCAGATTTATTCAACTTTTGAAATAAATTTGCGGTCACAAAAAGAGAGTGAAGAAGTTGGATTACCAAATAGTTTCGATTAATTAAGAATTTGGGGAAAGGGAATAATAGCATATAACTTCGTGGTCCTTAGAAAAGTAAGTACGCTCTCTCACCCATTGATATTGTCATGTTACTGTTCGTCACATAAATAAGAATAAAGGTAAAAAGATAGAAAATTGGTAAGTTCAATCACTTTTGAAAAATTTTAAAGGGTTAAATTTTTTTATTATTTGGAAGATGACAAATATGGAAGACAGGTAAATAATGAAATGATGATAATATAGGTGGGTCGGATCAATATCTTGTTGCTTTTAAATCACAAGTACATATCCTACTTGACTAATGGTTTTTTTTTCCTTTTCTTTAACTTTTTTTTTCTTCTTTTCTTTTACCGGATCTTATCAGAATTCTTATCATATTGAGAATGTTTTCCCATAGAATGAGGTGGGGAAAAGAAAAATGTAGAGGTAGCCTGTAGGATTTTGATCAAGAGGTGATACTCGGCTTTCCTAATTATTACTTCTATATTTCAGTAAATAAATTGGTCTAATTTTCAGATATAATTGCAGTGGAATTTGAAATTGTCATTACTTTTTCGAGGTTTCCAGTAAACTTATTCTCATTTTTAGATTTCTTGAGAAAATATTCCAAGTTTTTAGATTATTAATGGAAATAAATTGAAATTTTATGAGTATCTAGGGCAAGGTTGCAAATGTATCAATGTAAGCTATTCCATTTTTGATTGCTTGAGCTTGCTAGTCCAATTTGTGAAATTACTAAATGCGGGCTCACCATTTCTTGCAATTGTGTGTGTGATTAATTATTAATGTTAAAGTATGTGTAATTAATGAATATTGTACTTATATTGAAGATTCATTTTTAATTGAATTAAGTTTAATATTAGTTTTTTTAAAAGAAATTTAATAATAGTTGACTAAGTACTAAAATTTATAAAGGATCATATGGTGAACCACACCGAAAATAGTTTCTAGAATACTGTTTACAATTACTATACTAATATTCTAAAAAAAGTTTGTACTACTATAATATATTCTTATTCAATGAGATGCTACTACTGACTGTACATTACCATATATCAATCTTAAGTTTATGAACTGTCCTAAAAATATCACATATATATGGTTGTAGTAATAAATATCATATTGAAACATGTTAGCAGCAGGTGGTGATTGTGGTATTTGTAAAAGTGAATATGAAATATGTTGGCACTCGTTTATAGTGTAACCTTTTGCGGAAGGATGTTGGAAAGAAGGGGGTTTGGAGTTGCTCATTGCCGAAGTAGGTAATAAATAGTGATCATGCATTTTCTGATTGGTTATTTGACCTACTTGGGCATATAAATGATGAGGTTAACGTCATAGCGAGGATGATCTTATGGTAGATATGGAAAGATCGGAATGCCGCCGTTTGGAAAGAGTCGTATCCTAATCCTACTAGATCATGTGCTATTGTTGCATGTTGTCGAATAGTGCTCAGAATAGTGTTGCCATGTCTTCCAGATGGAGGGGGGATCGTGTTGAATGTAAAGGATTGCATAATTTATTGACGGGCTGGATTACATTGGCGTGGATGCAGCTTTTTTCGATGCCGAAAATGCTATTGAAATTGACATCATTTTGCGCAATCACGGGGCTTTTTAGCCGCTAGGACGATGAAGTTGTTTGGGAAATTGCGAGTAGAAGAGGGAGAGATGATGGGTATTAGAGAATCTAGATCTTTCATGAATTAAAGAATTGGGATATACTCATGCTTACATTGAATCAGATAGTAAAATTGCATGTGATGCAATCGTCTCGCGTGGTTTATGCTTTGTTCTATCGAAGAATTAGCGTTGCATCTAGGTTTTAAAGTTAAATACATTAGTTGTGAGTTAAATGGCATTGCTCATAGATTAATGAAAGCTGCTATATATTGATATTGATATACTTCGTATTTGGAATGAATCCCGCTGTTTGTGAAGGGTCTTCTCCATATCCAATGTTTGTGTTCTAATAAAGAATCTCTTTGATCTCAAACAAAAAAGGTACCATGCATATTGAGTAAGTATTATACAAAATATACGTACTATCGTTGCATTCGGAAAGTGAACTTGTTCATTAGCCCGATCTGGTTAACTAAATATAAACAAAACAAATACGTGTGTAACTTTGGTTAATGTTGATAAGAAAAAAAAAAAAAAAAAAAAAAAAGAGTGCCAATTAATCTTCAAGTTATTTTACTTTATTAAATTTATCAGCCTGGTAATTTTATTCCTGATCCTGATTTATACCATTTGCTTCTCGCCATACATTCATGCTCAAAAGCAACAGCATCAATTCTTCTCTATATTCTTATCTCAAATAATCAGTCATCTGAATATCAGTAAAATATCAGCATTCCAAAATTAAGAACCATCCGAAGACAAATAATAAAAAGAGAATCCTTTATTCCGATCGAGGAGAAATTCCATTTCCCATTTCAACATTTTTAATATAGGGCAAATACATAAATAATCCAAACTATACTCGTTTATACGAAAATAAACTCATACTATCGGTATTACAAAAGAAAAATAAAAGAATAAAAGTTTACACTAAAGCTGTTTTTTTTTTGTTTTTTTATTTTTTTATATGGATCAACGTTAGAATCGACCGACTCAAACACAAATTCCTCTACGTGGAATAACAAGATGGAGTTTTTTGTATTAAAGTTTATTACTAATATCTAAATAATTCGTTCTGTTTTCACGTGAAAATTTGATAGTTAATTTATAATACCAATATACATATTAAATTATTTTGATTATTTGTGACGTATCAAATATATAGTACTCTATCCATTCCGGAATAAATGACTCGTTTCCTTTGGACATGCATATCAAGATGAAAGGTAAAAAAATAGTTAAAATAGTATGATCTATAATTTTTTAAGAGATGATTATTTTTTTATTTGAAAAAGAGCCACTTATTTCGGAATGGGGTGTATTATTTGAGTATGTGGCTGGGAGTGGTTAAAAGTGATTGAATACAGGATATCATATGCAAATTATGATAATATATCATCTTGAAAGTTTAAAATATCCAAGAAAGAATAATTAGTGAGCACCACCAAGAATGGCAGAGAGATGTTTTCAACAAATTCTTTGCCAAAAATCCTACCTATACTGTGATATTCATGATCCTCCATAAAACAGACAAGAAGATAAATTCTAAAAAAAGAGAACCCTATAAAAAGGGCAGATTCCATAAACATTTGGTTTAAAATTAAAACAATGTCAGTTTTAGACATTCTAAATTAAAAGCAGTGGCCTATGATCATAATTCATAAATTTCACGAGATCCTTTGCTTCGATTCTAATCCCCCACGTCCGCTCATATGAGGAAAATAACTACGCGTTCTCCACTAAATTAAACCTCCTGTAAATGAAATTGCTAAATTCCGAGAGAGAGAGAGAGAGAGAGAGAGAGAGAGAGAGAGAGAGAGAGAGTCGAAATTAAAGCTTGAATTCAAAATGAAATTTTAAAACTTGAACACGATTTGGATATTATTGGACTGGTAACGTCGTTTACTAATTTTCGGATATTATGGTAATTTAATTGTAAGGTCCAAAGATTCACTAGAGAATCAGTCCATCAGTAACGATCACCGAAAAAAATCATACACCAACTTTACAGCCTTTCAACAACATTATTCACCTTTCCTAAAAAAAAAAGAAAACATAAAACATTATTCACCACTTGTTTTATTCCTTTATAGTGTCTTCAACATTAATGAATGAAAACGGTGTTGTTTTCCAACAATATAACAGGCTTAACAGCCCAAGAACTGCATATGCATCAGTCTACATGAGAGAGATCTAGAGAGAGAGAGAGATTCGATCCAAATTCAGCAATCAAAAGAGAATATTATGAACAAACAAATAAGCGATCATCGAAATATCAACGCACATGTATGATGTATATCTGTGGACTATATAGGCTTATAAATTGTTTTACTTAAAATAAAATAGAGTGGAATGGATAGAACTCGACTTACAAAAGTACTTTTCAGATTCTCTGTCTCATAATTTGCATAATGCCCCAAGATATGACTTACTACTATATTACTAAAAGAAAAATTATTATCATATAGGAATCTTAATTATTTAATAATTAATATTTATTACTAAATTTCGAAGCTTAAAAAGTTGTACTCATAATTATGAAATAATCAATCATAATAGTATTAACTAAAAGTATTTAAATTAAATGTAAAAATAATAACAATATATTTAATTAATTATTTTTATATTAAACGTTAAAAGTATGAGATTGATATTGAATATAAATATATAGTAACTTAATAATGGAAGTTGGGGCAGACACAGAAAATGAGATACATAAAAAATCTTATCTGCAACAAATTTAATTATATGTATAGACTATGGAGTAAAACAAATAATTAATCTTGGATCTTGGTCACCGGAAAAAGTTCATATTCAAATTGAATATGGGATTTACGGTTAATACCATCTATTAATAGACGAGTAGCTATATATAGACATGTTTGAATTAATCAATCAATGCATGTGTCATAGATGTGCGGGCTACCATACCGTACGCGCATAAGAAAATCATGAGCTAAAGACTAAAGAGTAAGAGTAGAAATACGAACTTTACATATAAGAGGCTCAGATGTGGCTGGATTCGCTTCGAATCTGATTTATATCCGGTCAAAATTTTAAATTAATTTTCTATTTTTTAGAAGTTTCATTTTTAAAAGTTTTTAATTAATTAATTAATTAATACATCATCCGTCTCACTCATCTTGTCTATCTTTCCTTAAAAGAACGTCTCACTTATCTTGTTTACGTCTAAATGAGGAATGATTTAACAATAAATAGGATTTAAATTACAAAATAAATAGAGTCCACATTAAATTTAAAAAACACAAAAAATTATACTCACTCACATTTATGAAAAGTAATTTCAATAATTTTATATATTAAATAACTTTTTTTTAATTTTCATAATTATTCAAAGTAGACAAGATGAGCGGGATGAAAAAAATATTATAATTAAAAATTAATAATCCCAACCCCTTGCAACCTATCCACATTATGTAAGTATGTACATTCCCAAGCTTACAGGCTGACAGCCTCCATTTAAAAGTGCTATCGTTACTTTATAGTAAGAGACTACTTTATTCGAATCTTTCCTTCAATTTCTTTGGTATGAAGAAAGACCCATTCCAGCAATTACATTACTTAATTTGACCCATAGATTTATTATTGCATGGACACCAAACGCATGAGTCAAGGGTGTTAGTTGTTGGATTTGTAACCACTTTTACATTGGTTTATAATCTTATATCGTTTTTTTTTACTAAACTAAACAAGATTATAAATCAATTTATTGCTTACGACATGGTGGAAACTGTCTGAAGCTAAAATTGCACTTAATTGAATGAAAACGATCGACAATCTTATGAAATGAAATATAATAAAAGTTAATCACTTAGCTCTATAAACCGCAACTTTAACGGGTTATTGTAGCATTATCAATTGGCTATTGTTTTCTCAAGGACCATTTGACCGAACTTGTATTAGAAATGAAATTCATGCGCTTTCCTACTATTCAAACTCTAGATTCATCATAATTTTAGATTGATACAAACACTCAAGTAGAAAATCAAGGCAAAAAGGCAATCACAAGTAATTAAGCAAGTAAAAATTGATCAAAGATACAAAATGAGATAAATATTAGTTCTAGAGACTTGATTTGATTCAAGATGGCATGAAATTGACTTCCTAATTCACATAACCATATTTAATCATCTAGATGAGAAGCATTCACAAGACTAATCACTATCCTCTCTCGATAGATAGCAAAAGCGGATCAAACTATCGACTCTCGGCTAAGACTCAAGACGACAATTCGACTCCAAAAGGCACAAAGAAATAAAGCTCTCATGCATGAATTCATCACTTGCTAAGTCTCAAAACCATGAATGTTGTGACAATTTGATTTCCATGAATGCAAAAACCTATTAAGAATTTCCACAGACATTTAGCATGCAAGAAAGATGACCAATAATTCTCACATGAAATCAAGACCCATATCCACAATGAAATATGTGAAGGCAATTAGAATTAGAAAGCTAAGATCAAAGCTACCATTGAATCATCTCAAATCCCCACAACCAACAAAAGGAAATTTAACTAGACATCAATGAAGAAATGACACAAGAAATGATAAATGAATGCATTAATAGAGATACTAAGAACTCAAATGGATAAATCTTCACATAAATCTTCAAACAATCCAAATCCAACTTTTTCTAATGTGATTACAATGATTAAAAGCTAATTTAAACCCTAAATGGAAATTTTGGGAAGAGAGTTCTAAGCTATAGAAAGAAATATCACGTTTTGGGGCTGGTTTCCCCTTTAAATAGGGTACAAGAAGTGTTAAAGGATGTTAAAAATGTAAAAAGGACAAAATTGTAAATTTTGGTGCGGAATCCGCCGAACCGGCGCTCCAAGGCTCCAAACCGGCGATCCAGCCGCCAAATCAGCGGTCTGGCCGTGGAGCGCCGAGTGGACCGCCGGTTAGCATTAAAGCGGCCCTTCCAGTAACTTCCGGCGATCTGACCGCTGGTTCTTCATCTCAAAGCGCCGATTTGGATTTTCTCTTCCTTTCGCCCGATTTTTCACTTCTTCATCCCGATTATTTCATTATGCTCTTCTTTGAACCTTTTATTCCAATTTAAAGAACCTTAATTTACCTACATACATGCACAAACTCCGCCAAACGTGATACAAATTCAAAATAACGACTTCCATGCAATACACGTAACATTTAAAGGCTAAAGCGTAGCAAAAATGTGAAGATAAATAAGTTTAGTTGCTAACAAAATGAGTGTTTATATATCAAAAACAATGTAAAAGTAAGATAGTTATATAATTTGAGAGTTAATGCGAATCTCAATGCCTTTCTTAAAACGATACAATTAAATAATAATAAGATGTAAATAAATCAAGTAGTAGAATAGTAGCTTACCTACTCCATCTATTTTAAGAGTTTGTGGATTCGAGCTTCAGAGATTAGACCACCTCCAAGGAGCATTTATGATTCCATTTGAAGGTTTGAAAAATGAATTGCTTTCAAATATAACCTAAATTTAAAAAGGAAACTTCAAAAAGAAAAGAAAATTTCGGGCCCATCCTACTCGGATGCAGGAATTAATAATAGTAGAACCTTAATATGGGTATTAATTTCATTAATTAATCTCATTGATTGGCGTTGACACACTATTATTAGGAGAAACTTAGCTCTTGCTAAAAATGACGTTGAATATTTTTTAATTTAAGCCTATCGGCGAGCGTTTCAACTGGTATGTCTGATGTTTAGCTCTAATCTAATTTCAAAGGTTTCATTTTATTTAAGTTGATTGATAACTCATAATTCTACTCGAATGTACAACTTTTTTAAGGATATTTTTAGCCTATCTCTCGTCCAATAACAATAATTTTTAAACGACGTTGTTTCTACAATAAAGCGATACTATTGTAATTTTGATTGTGTTTAAACAAATTGGCACTATTACAGTGGAAATGACGACATCTAGGAATGGTGTGCCATGCGTGATCATTTATATACATACAATTCCGGCATTCCACGTCATTTTTAAATTGTCAAACTTTAATCCAATAATTGATTGAAACAAGTCATAAGATTAAATATTAAACTGATAGTTAGTACTTATTAGAGATTTGGACATCTTTCAGGAAAAAAACAACATTAAAGATCATATTAGAACACGATGATTTCTCAATCTAAATCTACTAGTATATCCAATTCACTAAACCATTAATTACTTTGCTTAATTATTGGGGGATGGGGAGCATAATAAAATTATCGGACTTATCGAAGCTTATCCAAACGAGGGGCAATACTGTCATTTTTACATTGATTACAGCAAAACCCAAAAACAAGTAAGCCGCACTGTCCTAAACCCAAAAAGATTTTGTCAATTGGGTAGCAGCCAGCTTCGCGATAGGCCAACGTCGTCGTATTATTCAACGCCTCTCAGCTCGCACCAAACGACACCGTTGAAATATCCCCTTTCCTTTCCTTTCCTTTCCTTTCTTCCCCACAGCTTCACAACCAAGGAGATAATAATCCCATCCTTCGCCGACCACAACGCCATCTAAACCGCCGCCCAACTGCTCTTATTTAATCTCCGATCATCTATCCCCCGCCGCCCATCACCGAGGGTTAAACTACCTTATTTAATCTCCGATCATCTATCCCCCGCCGCCGCCTCAACTGTCTCGCCACCGCCGCTTGTACGTCCGGCTAATGTGACTGAACTGACTTTCTGTCAACGGAGACAGACTGTGTTGAAATCATTGGAGCTAAAATGGATCGGGCAGGAATGGCAGCGGGTCCGGGTATGGATATGCCGATCATGCACGATAGTGATCGCTACGACTTCGTGCGAGATATCGGGTCGGGTAACTTCGGTGTGGCCCGATTGATGAGGGATAAGCAGACGAATGAACTCCTTGCTGTTAAGTATATTGAGCGAGGCGATAAGGTTTGTTTTGCGCTTTCGTTATATTATTTGCCTATTTTTGAACTTGTTTATGTACTAATTTGGTGAAGATGATTTAGTTTAGCTAGAAGATTTGTCCATATTGCCATAAAATTTTCATTTTCATCGGATTTCGGCTTTGGAAACTATGGTTCGATCCTCTTCTTCCGTAGGCGAAGTTGAATATTCATTGCCGAGGTGGTTTGATTTATTATTAATTCAGTTTAAGCTGGAAATTTGATTAATTGGCGGTAGTTAAATTTGTTATTCCATAGTAGCTATTAATGGAAACAAGGATAAAGTAACTTTGATTATAATTGAGTAATCAATCCGTATATTGTTTTTGTTTTATTCGACACTTAAACAGAGTAATGTTCTTCTCTTAAAAAAAACAGAGTAATGTTCTCCCCCTATTTTTCAAGGTCCAGAATTTGAAAACTCAAGAGGATCTGTGCAAATGATACAGTTAATTCAGGCTCCTTGGAAGTAGTGGAAGCGGAATTAGGTACACTAGGGTGAAACAGAATTGCCTTTTGCTGGTAGCTGCCTCTCCCATACTTGATGAGTTCAGTAAGGTTGAAAATGTAGTGTTCTGCTCTTATGTAACCTATTGATTATCTAGTTTTCCAAAAATAATCTACAATTATAAATAACTACATCATTACCATTGGATATTTTATACTTATTAGCCACAAACCTGATCTTGCCACCACCCGAGTTAGCACACTATGTGTTTGTGAATGAAACTTTGAGTTTTTCTTGGGTTTTGGGGGCCACAGGTTATATTTATTTTTTTCATTTAGTTGTCAGTCACTTTTGTTCCTTTATAGGCAAGAATGTGATTGATATTTCCAATCATACAACGCTTGTACTCTAATTAGTTCTTCTGTCAAATGTGCTACTAAAATTTACTGAGAATCAAATTAATTATCATAATCCATGCCTTAATGCATGTATTTGACTGATTAATCCTAAAATGTGCTGAAAACATCCACGTGTCTCTTCTTTGTATAAGTATCTTCCCGAACATGAAATTTCCCGGCAGGGCCGGAAGATAGTGTTTTCACCTGGATTTAGAATTTAATGTTGATTACTATGGCAAGCTGGGCTGGCTTTGATTTGGAGATTTTTTTATATATATTTACTTGTTTTTACTGGTTTTTTGTTGGGTGTTCAAAGATTACCATGAATATTGTCTGGATATGTCTTTTGCAGATAGATGAGAATGTTCAGAGAGAAATTATTAATCACAGGTCTTTGAGGCACCCTAACATTGTCAGATTCAAAGAGGTTTTCTGCTAATACTCTTTTTGACATTTAAGTGGCCTCGATTTTATCCACTCTGATTGTACTCTTAAATACTCCTCTTTAGGTGATCCTTACACCTGTCCATCTTGCTATTGTGATGGAGTATGCATCTGGGGGAGAGTTATTTGAGCGCATATCTAATAAGGGACGATTCAGCGAGGATGAGGTTCTTTTACTTGCTCGGATGTGTTTTGTTTTCCTGGTATACATGTAGCTTTTCAATATACCAACTTCTTGTTTGCAAAAAAATCTTATGCAGGCTCGCTTCTTTTTTCAACAACTTATATCTGGAGTGAGCTACTGTCATTCAATGGTATCAAAAATATTACAATTAGAATTATTTTCCATCATAATCCCTTAGTAGAACTGGAATTTGATTTATCTTCTCATGTTCCTTAATAAAGCAAATATGTCATCGGGACTTGAAGCTGGAAAACACACTGTTGGACGGAAGCCCGGCTCCTAGGCTGAAGATATGTGATTTTGGGTATTCCAAGGTAATTGTCAATCTATTGTCAACTGCATCTATTAGTCTCACTTGTCAGACTTCCCCATTATCAGGGATTTTGACTTGAGGATTCCCCATTTTTTTCAGCTCAATTATCTTATTATTTTTCATTCCTGCTTTGTAAATGTGGTTAAGTACTGTCTTCTGTTAGTAATCTAATTATATTTGTCTCTTGACAGTCTGCTTTGCTGCATTCACAACCAAAATCTACAGTGGGTACCCCTGCATATATTGCTCCTGAGGTGCTACATAGAAAAGAATATGATGGCAAGGTAAGACAACTCATTGCCTTCTAAGTTGAATTTTAAAACTATATTTTAAGCATAAGTTTTATTTCCCTCTTTCTTGGTCCATCCTGATCCAACTTTTTTACAAACATAGGCTTTTCCCATAAAAAACTATGATATTTACCCAAGTCCCCATTTCTCTTTTCTTTATGCATCTTATCCTTATCACCCTTCTAGGATGGGAGGTGGCAATGCTGTATCATATAATAAATTTGGTTTTCCTGTTAGGTTCTATGTTTTTTATTTTTACTTTTCTATCAATTGTTGTATGTGTATTACTCTTCTCTTCTTCTAGGTGCAAACTGTGTTCTAGTTAAGTTTATCAATTTGCATGAGCTCGGGGTGATAACCATCCATTTCATTAAGTGTTCTAGGTTTATATGAATCTTCTCATAATTATTGGCTACATTAAGGACACATGCAAATTTATTCTCAGTGAACCTTATTCTTGCAGTAGTTTTATTCTTGACGCATGCTAGTTATTTAACTAGACCAACTGCCTTATAGATGTTCTTGATCCAAGTATTGAGTGTAATTAGTATTGTACTATATGGCCCATCACCATTGTCACTATCACGTCAATCATAGTTATAGGATCTTGAGGATGCGATTTCAATTTGGGGTTGCGAAGTCTAGTAAGATGGTGAAGAAATCAATTATTAACTTTATCTGCCTTGCGTTTTTCTATACATGGGAGACTGAAACAGGCCTATGGATAAGCATCTGGTATAATAATTTGATAAATTGATAAAATCACATCCTAACCTGGAGGAAGTGTTGTAAAGGTCTGGAGTAGCTGATCCTTAGTCTTTGACATACTGTCATTCGGGTTATTATGCGATGCTGTCTATCCTTGAATCTTAACACTGCCTTCATTTCAGATTGCAGATGTGTGGTCCTGTGGAGTGACATTGTATGTTATGCTGGTTGGTACTTATCCTTTTGAAGATCCTGAAAACCCCAAGGACTATCGCAAGACGATTCAGAGAGTCATAAATGTTCAGTATTCTATCCCAGATCATGTCAATATATCTCGGGAATGTCTGCATCTGATTTCAAGGATCTTTGTTGGTGATCCTGCTCAAGTAAGTGATTTGATCCTTAACTTGCATTTTTTAGTTTCAGGAAAATTTCAAATAAAAACTGTCTTCACATACGACGTTGGATCATTAATGTCACTATCTTATCTGTTTCATCTATCTGAACATGATGCACGTCAATTCATATGTTGAAGTTGAGCTATGAAAATGCAATCTACTGTTCATCTTTGGTTTGTTGAGTGTGAAATAGGCACGCTAACCACTCTGTAGCTATTTATTTTTAGCAACTCTTTGATTGTTGACGAATTGTGATATACATACTTGGGCAGCGCATAAGCATACCCGAGATCAAGAACCATGTGTGGTTTCTGAAGAACCTTCCAGCAGATCTTATGGACGAAACCACCCAATTTGAAGAGCCGGAGCAGCCTATGCAGAGCCTGGAAAGCATAATGCAGATAATCTCCGAGGCCACCATACCTCCGGCTGGTTTATATAACCTGGACATGATGGATGATGACTTGGAAGACCTAGATTCTGATCCTGATCTTGATATAGACAGCAGTGGGGAAGTCATTTATGCAATGTGAATGCCGTTCTCGAGTAGGTCAGACCATGGTGGTAAACTCGTATGAGCGCGTAAACATCGTTCGGAAGGCATCGACACAGAAGTAGTATTGAGGACCAGGCCAGTATACCGTTCCTATTTTATGGTAAGGGGACGATATAGTATTGAGAATATACAGTTGATGTTCTCTTTTGATGGTTTGATATGTACTTACTCGTCGTCTATACCTTACGCCGTCGAGCTCCTCTCTACTTTATCACTTGTATTTTGTATTTTGTATTTTGTTATTTTGTACTTCGTACGTACGTGTTGTTTCAATACTCTTATGTATGTACCGAGCTATATAATCTATTTGTGGAGCTTGTAATATTATTACTCAAGCCGGTGCATCGTATAATCTTGGTATGTTTTGTTCCTGCATTTCTTGTATGGGAACGTGGCTAGGGTTTGCTACATGCAAAAGACACTCAGTCACACTGTTTTGTTGATCATCTCTCATCTCTCATCTCTCATCTCTCATCTCTCTCCTTGAAATACATACCTTACAGACTTGAGTGTCGCGATGTTCACGCCGGAACTCCTTCCGGCCCGTTTTTGTAGATCGGTCAGGCTATTTTGTAGGAAGAATTCTGTTATGATCACATCACATCTTTGTAGTAGCTTGCAAGAACTATTCTTAGGTACATCTATTTAAATATCTATTTCTAAGTATTAATGCAAGTTAAATTCAGTTCACATCAAAACCTTAAAATGAAAAGGGTTGGACAATGTAGTAAAATAATAAACCAAATCAGATTATAACGGAGAGTTGAAAAATATCAACTCAGCAGATACTGCAAAATTGCAAACAAAGTAAAAATGTTTTCTCACTGCACTCAAACGACGTTGTGGAATCGTCTTGTGCACATTCATTGTTGAAAGGAGTTGAATCCCATTAGCATTTAGGAAAATCTTAATTCGGGAAGGAAAAAAAACAGCCGGTTTGAGATCGGGGAATTGAACCCGACGTGAATCGAACACGCAACCTTCTGATCTGGAGTCAGACGCGCTACCATTGCGCCACGGATCCGGCTGTTATCTTCTTGTTAGATTAAAATATATGTACTCATTTTATATACGCTGATGTAACGAACACGGATGCAACCCACAATGTCTAAGTCATCTTGAATTCTTTGCACCAAATTCCAAGCATGTGAAAAACCGAAAGTATTTCAACACCAAATCCTGCCAACAAGATCTTTTTATAAAAAATACTACTAATATTTTCCAAATAGTTTAATTTAATTTAAATTTTTTGTCATCAGTATGCATGATAATAATAATAATAATAATAATAATAATAATATAATATGTATAATTAAATTTATTGTGGTGGATACATGATTACCATAAATAGTTAATATAAAATTGAAAAATACATGAGAGTTGCACCCTTGTCCAAAATTGGTAAGAAAATTTGGGCAGTTGGGTAACCAGTGAGTGGAGTTGTCCTTGGGAAATTGTTTGCATACTTTTGTTCTTTGATGTAGAACACATACGGATTTAACTTATAAGGATAGAAATAGTTTTAGGACTAGTTTCCCTACTCATGATAAGAGGGTGTTTGCCATTACGGGATTTTAAGTTCGAATCTCACGAATATCGTACATATCAATATTGATTTCTCTTTTGCCACCAAACATGCAACATATATGATCCCCACCAATTTGTGCTGGTTCGAGATAGACCAATTGGCCAAAAGCCTTAAATCAACTCGGACTAGTTTTTCTTGGACCAACAAATAATAGGTCTTGACGATCAAATTTTGGGGATTTTAGTCTAGTCGCGTAAGATTTCACCGCTCGGTTTTAAAAATCAAGTTTCTCTCATTGGATAAAGTACAGGTAATTTTTACAAGTATTATAAATACTCCCTCTGTCTCGTTCAAGAAGTCCCATTTTGCTATTTCGGGAGTCCCGTTCAAGAAGTCTCATTTCCTTTTTTGGCAAAAATTAACACACTAAAATCCACTTTATGTCACACTCAAACGTGAACAGTGTTGTTTACTTTATTGTACAGTATTTTTCCACTCAACACACTTTAACATTAACAATAAAATATTACCTTAATCACACTCTAACTCTCTTTTTCTTAATCTACGTGCGATTCTCAAATGGGACTTCTTCACTTGGACGGAGGAAGTACATATTTATAAGCTCATTTATAATACGTCTAAAAGTATACTTTTATAAAAATAACATGATGTTTTGTTTCAATAAAAAAAAAACATGATATTTTATTAAGCTTCTAAGCTTTTAAAGTTCGTTTATGAAGCCTCTGAAACACTATTTATTTTTCCAAGTCCTAAAATTTATTTTATTAAGCTAGCCTTTCTACTTTCTACATTTTTTTTGGGGTAAATAAATTTATTAATACCAAAAGCGATACAAAGCAGAAACATTTACAAGCTTACAAAGCCGTATGGAAACTAATCCTGAAACATCGTCATCAGCTTAGCATGTTTGCTACAACGGATTACCATTTGAATTTGACATATCCTGACTACTGCATGGGCTGATCTTGGAGAGGTCTGAAACCTTCTTTGATTCCTTTCAATCCACAACTGTTTAGCCGTTTTTGATTTGCATAGAGTCTCCATGAAAACAAGTTCATCTTCCCAGCTCCTTATAGCACTTTGGACTCCACATAAAAGAGAGAGGGCTCTCCTAACCTGAGCTGAGAACCTACAATGAAAGAACAAGTGCGAGATAGATTCATCCTCTTCATTACAAATAACACAGCCAGGGTCATGAATGATTCCAAACCTAAGCAGGTTATCCACAGTAGATAATCTTCCTTGGATCGTTAACCATGTCACAAACACACACTTTGGCATTGCCCAATTTTGGGTGATCATTTTATGCCAAGGCACTTTAGGAGCCACTCCCCTGAGCTCAAAATATAGCTTCTTTACTGAAAAATAGCAATGATGGAGTAACTGTTGACCTTGCGGTAGAGCTTGAAAACAAGCCCTAGACTCCACAATCTTTGTCACAACCCAGCTAGACTGATGTGAGATAGTCATCGAATCTAAATCCTTGCCCTTGATATAGAATCCATGAACCCACTTGATCCACAATTTGTCTTTTTTATGTGAGAGCTGCCAATATAACTTACATATTGCACTTTTCTTCCACTCCAATAGGCAAGTTATATTCCAACCTCATGCTTCCTTTGGTAAGCATAATTTTTCCCATGCAACAAGAGCTCTCTTGGAGAGGCCAACTGTTCCAGACCAAAGGAAACATCGACAAGCCGATTGAATAGCACTGATAACTTTCTTAGGCAGAATGAAGACTTGATTCCAGTAGGTTTGAATGCTAAAGAGAACTGACCTGATCAATTGGATTCTTCCCACATAGGAAAATAGTTTTGAAGACCAACAATTGATTCGAGCCAAGATCTTGTTAATAAGAGGTTGGCACTGCACTATTGTAAGCTTCTTGGTGGATAGAGGAACACCAAGATATTTGAAAGGCAATTCACCTCTTTCCATTCCAAACTCCTCCAGAATCTCTTCTTGTGCAGATTGAGCAACCCCACCAAAGTATATACTGCTCTTGGCTTGGTTAGCTCTTAAGCCTGAAGCTGCAGAGAACATCTGAAAAGCAGCCATCAACATCTTCATAGATCTCAAATCGCCTCTAGAGAATAGCAACAAGTCGTCAGCAAAACATAAATGGATGATATCAAATTTTTTACATCGAGGGTGGTACTGAAAATGTTTTTCCTGTCTTAGCTGCATTAAACATCGATGTAGGTACTCCATACTTATAACAAACAGAAGAGGGTATATGGGATCACCCTGCCGGAGCCCCTTATTTGCAACAAAAGTATCTGTGACTTCCCCATTCACATTCACTAAGTAGGAGACCGTAATAACACAAATCATTATCCAGTTGACAAATTTCATAGGAAATCCTAATTCCAGCAACAAATACTTGAGGTAAGGCCATTCTAATGAATCATATGCCTTCTGGATATCGATCTTTGTCATACATCTAGAAGATATGTGTTTCCTAATGTATCCTTTGATCAACTCATGGCTCAAGAGTATGTTGTCAAATATTACTCGACCCTTGATAAAAGCTGATTGAGAAGCACTAATAATTATGTCTAACACGAGCTGAAGTCTATTTGCTAGAGTCTTGGAGATAATCTTGTAAAGGACATAACAACATGCAATAGGTCTATATTCTTTGATAGTGCTAGCTTGAGAGGTTTTTGGAATCAAGGAAATCAAAGTAGTATTAATAGCTCTTGGTAAAAAACCTGTAGTAAAAAATTCTTGGACAGCTTGCATTATGTCAGTACCTATCACTCCCCAACTATGTTGAAAGAAGAAGGGGTTGAAGCCATCAATACCCGGGGCTTTGGAAGGGTTCATTTGAAACACGACTTGCTTGATTTCTTGGGCTGTAAAGGCTGCACAAAGCTCTCTTTGCTGCTCATGAGTTAATCTATTCCCCCTCTCCACTACTCTCTTATCAACCATGGGAATTGACTCAGTAGCACTTCCATTAATTGCTTATAAAACTCCAAGACTTCTTCCTTTATTTTTGGTTGAGTAGTACATCTATCACCATTAGCCTTGATCAAGAGTTTGATGGGTTTACTACCTTGCCTTGCCTTGGTATATGCATGGAAAAATTTAGTATTGGAATCTCCAAGTTTTATCCAATCCACACGAGTTTTCATCTGCCAAATTTTCTCTTCCACTAAACTCCATTTCTCAATCTCTAGAAGGCAGTTTTTCTCTTCTTGAATAAGATGATGATTGAGTTTATCATTGATCTTCTTATTTTGAATCTCTTTCAGCTTATTTCTGGTTGGAGGTTGGATGTTTCAAATGCTTCAATTTATAAAAATAATTGGAAGTAGTATCTGATAATAAATAATTGGAAGATTAACTTAAATAATAAAAATAAAAATATATCTGATAATAAATAATTGGAAGATTAACTTAAATAATACAAATAAAAATAGCCGGTTTAGGATCGGGAGATTTGAACCCGACGTGAATCGAACACGCAACCTTCTGATCTGGAGTCAGACGCGCTACCATTGCGCCACGGATCCGGCTGTTACTTATTCGTACAACTTTTTTATTGACTTAGAAATTATTGAATATACTGATTTTTCTTTGAGAATATATTGAATACTGATATAACAGTTCCATATAAGTTGAAGAATTACCAACAAAATATTATTACATTTTTAAAACATATTTGTAAGATCATTCGTAAAGCTTTCTGAGGTGCCTTTTGTTCTACAATCTTTATTTTCATTAATACTTCCATTATAATTTATTATGTTCTTCAGAAATTTATAAAGTTTTCCTTCTTGTTCTTTGTAGTATTAAATATATGCACATATTGTTTTCACAGTATTTCTCGTTGGTATTTATTTAATTACATACAAAATATTTCAATAGAATTCAGATAATATAGTATATTTCTATAATTATTCTGAACATAAAAAAGAATTGTTGGTCTTACAAGTCTAGTTCGCAAATAAAAATAATAAAATGTGGTGCATTTTGGATATATTTCATTACATAAATAATACAGTAGCACATACTGTACTCTTTCCATTGGTTGTGAAATAATGTTTAAAGTGAAGAATACTAAAATATTACTATTATTAGTAATTATGTAAATATTAAGGAATCAAGACTATGATATGAGAATCTCAGCCAGTGTTGCAAATGATAAGTTACTTGAAGAAGTATGATTGCTTTTTGCAAATGATGTAGGGCTTTTTCTTCACTTCTTATGTAATTGTTTTGTTTAATAATTTGTTATTATGTATTGTTTGTATATGGAAAATAAGGTTATAGAAGTTGTGAATTATTAGATCATAAAATAAAATCAATAAAAATAAGAAGCTTTAAATGATAATGCAGAGGTGCAATGCTAACTGATAAGTGATGTATGAAGAGGAGCAAGTAGTTTCTGCATATTATTAGTCGACAAATTCCACAAAGTGTCTCAACACATTTCCACAAGATCCATAAATGCAGAAGCAGAATAATTACAGTGCTAAGTCTCCCCTTCCTCAAACACCAACTGAAATCTTCATCATCTTCTCGATTCATTGATTTTCGTCATTATCGCCCTACCTAGTATCCTCCCTGTATGTAAGCATTCAAGCGGTTCAGCTCCTCACGATGCTCGCCCACCACCGCACGAACCACGTCCCCAATGGACACCATGCCAATCATCCCACCCTCGTTCACCACCGGAATGTGCCTGATACGATTATCTGCCAGTCACGAGTTCAAGGAGTCGATCAAGACCTTTTCAAGTTGGATTCCTAGTGTTCTGGTGTTCGTAGACACACACACTTCGAACATCAGATAGTTGGAATGAAAAGTAATACCTGTCATCAGCTGCATTGCCTTGAGAACTTTGGTATCTGGGGTAACTGTGATGAGTTTGTTCTGCAATCAACGCGAAGGGATCGATTAGTTCAGAATCCGAGTTGTACAGCTATTTATCATCGGTATGATTATGAACTAGAGTTTGCAGCGAAAAAGAATACCTCTTCGGTCATGATGTCCCCAACTTTTGTCGACTTGGATGATCTTCCCTGTACTATGATTTTCCGGAGATAATCTGGATAGCATAAACATAATGAAATATTCAACTCAATTCATGCATGATATCCTTGTATCAAGTTTCGATTAAGCATACACCTCTTTAAGAAGAGATCATTTTATTAACTACTGCAGTTCAGTAGGAGTCCATAATATATCATGTACGACGAACGTCTTGTCAATACTCAGACCTGGTTATGGGCCCCGTCTGATGGGAAATCCATCACTAAAGTTTTTGTGTAGCATACATTGCTTTTCACAATGGTCTCAACCCAATGTATAGCGCGAAATAACATCATTCGCCATATCTCTATCATTTTATTTAAGAAATTGACAACATAATCAGACACAACAAACGAGTTATATTGTAAAATTTCAATTTGTTCGTAGTAGGAAGACTTTCAACAAACAGGAAAGTTGTGCAGCAATGTTTAAGTGCTGGCAAGCTAGATGTGCAAGATCGAAGGCATGAACAATACTAAAACTCGAGAAACTTAGAAGAGGAGTAAGAAAAGTACCTCTTTCTGTAATAATCCCAGCAATTGACTTCTGTTCCCCTGGTTTAACGACAACCAGAGCTCCGACATTGTGCTGAGTCATCTGCGAGGAAATGGAATTGTTTGATCCTCACGAGAAATCAAAATTGTACGAACCCAGAAAATGCACATGGTGAAGATGTATACCGACTTCACAGCATCATACACAGAATCATCAGTCGTGCACCAAAGCCAGGATCCATCCGCGCTCTTCCCCTTAGCAGTCAGAACATCGGAGATTTTGGTACTCTCAAAACCATGCTCTTCAATGCGGGCAGCAGAGGTTGATTCATGGCGTGAAAACATGAGTGCCCGCATTGCTGGAGGGACGACGCGCACAGTGTTGAAGAACAGCATTCTTGAGCACATTCCCGTGCGAGAAGATTGCTTGAATTCCTCCTTGCATTGTGACTGAAATGAAACAACAACTATCGTAATTTGATTCAGTGAAATATGCCGTTTTTATCCATACCAGAATACACAGTTCTCGGAGAGATTATTCTTACAAGAACGTGATTGAAGAAAATAAACTCACACACACAGATCAACCAAGTTGTGATCATGCCATAGTCCTAAGAATTATTGCACTTCTTGGATATAGGATTAGACACAGAACCAACCATTAACTCTTCGAAAAGATTGATATAGAGCATCAACAGAGGAAAATATTTGACTTGATGACAAACAAGGCAAGATCTAAATCCATACACTAACTAAAGACAGAGAGAGAGAGAGAGAGAGAGAGAGAGAGAGAGAGAGAGTTCAATCAGAACCATAATCACAACCCACAAGAATATCTTCACAGAAAGCAAAACTGGTGTCCTATTGCTTTATTCTTACTTATTAGTATATACCAAAGAAAATTAATGGGACTTCAGATCTTTAGCACAAACTGCAAACATTTCACCAATTATTAAGTCATTTTTTGTCCATTGACCTAATATATACCATAATACCAACACGTATATTATGCAACTCTTATATTGATCAGGTTTTAAGCATTTAAGCATCTCTAAGTTCAGTCTACAATATCCTTGTACAAACAATAAAAGCTTAATTTCCTTGAACACGCACACGCACACAAATCCCACATTAAAAAAAAAAAAAAAAAAAAAAAAAAAAAAAAAAAAAAATCTAAATCTTCAAGAGTTTCCCAACCAAAACACACACAAATCCCACATCAAAAAAAATCCAACCTTTACATTCAAGAAAGATAAATCTTCAAGAACTCCCAGACAAAACACAGTTCACAGAGTAGAATGACCAATCACGCCTAAAATAGTCCCATTCTTAAACACAAACACACGTGACATAGAGAGATGTAAGTTTTGTTGAAGATGAGATTGAAGGTAGTAGTGGATCAGTACCTGAAGTGAGATTTGTGGAAGTGGGAGTTAGGAGAGTAAAGTGAAGGCAAAAATCACAAGAACAAAACCCTATTCAGTTACAGAAGCAGCAGCCTCTATAGCTTGTTTATCCATTTAATAAGGATTAGACATCACGGAAATAATAATAAAATAATAGTATGTGAGTAGTGTGTGTAGTACCCCTACACCCACATAAGAATTTCTCGAGAAATCATTATATATCAGATGAAAGCCACTTGTCACCTACACACTTGATCACGACCCTCCAACTCTTATGCACTTTTGTTTTTTTCTGTTTTCATTTCTTATGCAATACGGCCTTTTTCTTTTTAGCAAATAAAATTAGATGTAATGTTATTAAAGTATTTTTTTAGTAAAAAACAAAAAAAAAAAATATTATTTTCGGAAAAAAACACTATAGTATATTGCAAAAATGTACTCTTTATTAACAACATTGAAGAATGAAACGTTTTGCATCTGAGGAATCAAATTGATGATTTCTTGCTTGATTCTAAAGATTCTTTTTTATATAAAATACTCTCTCTGTTCGTAAATTTCATTCTTAATTTGTCAAAGGTGTATGCGAATTTCATTTCTAATTACATTTATAAATCTAGGTCTCACACATTTATTTACTATTTTACACTTTTAAATACCTTTACTTCCACCTTTAAGTGAGACTCTTATTCAATCAAATATCTCCCACCAACTAAGTCAAGCCTCTTAATTCCTGTGCCGAATCAAACTAAGAATGAATTTTGTGGACATAATGAGTAACTCACCAAATTATGTAAAATACAGTATATAGTACTTTTTCTGTCCACGATATTATTGTTACTTTTGTCATTTATATCCGTCCATGATATAATTGTCAATTCTATTTATATAGTGGGATCTACGTAATATCTTATATTTAATTTTATATTTCTACTATTTTACTTACATTTGTAGTAGACTTTTATAATAATTCACAAAAATACCTACTATTATAGTACTACTTTTTTTAAAGTTCGTTTACAATATGACAATAATGGATGGAGTGAGTATTACTTTTTTAAAGTTGGTATTGGTATGATTCAAAATGTGACAATAATGAATGGAGGGAGTATTTCTTAATAGATAGCATTCCAAATTGGAAATAAGTATAGCACGAGTGGAATTGGCAGAAATGTTGATTACTAAATATTTAATGAAACAAAAATAGGCAGAACTCACCGCCCCTACAAAATAACTGGTGGGGCCAATGTTGCATTTTCATAAGGCACCATAAATTTTTGTATTCTTTTTTTGGAGGAAAATGGCACTATTATTTATTGAAGTTAACAATATCTGTCTCTTTTTTAAACATAGTACATTGTCACGTAACTTTCACATTATTAAGAACTAAATTTATTCGGGATATTATAATATTTAATTAGATTCAATGAATACCGTGGTGTAACCTGCACCAGTTTAAATTTGACATTTCGATTTATGATAATTTATTTTATAATAGAAGACAGAGTCGCGTTGCAAGAAAATAATTTTCTGCTAAACAAGTGAGAGAGTTTATCTAATGTACCTAAAACAATGGCTTAAAAAAAAAATTGCCAGTGTGAATTCCAACATAAAGAAGATCTTTATTTACAAACGGTTTGTGCCCATCACACTTATAAAATATATTAAGATATATTTATAAATGACAAAAACTTATGTGCGACGCGCATGGGGCGTGTGGGTGTATGCGCCTGTTAATTTTTTCTTTTTTTTAATTTTCAGATTTTTTTTATTTTTTATTTTTATTGTTTGTCTCTTCTTTTTTTGTCAAAAGTCGAGTGATGAGAATCGAAGGTCTCGGAGCAAGCCGAAGGATCCATTGTTGCTAATTAACATTATCTTTAGATTGAAATTGGAGACAAAGGTGGGGACAGAAAAAAAAAATCTTGAAATTAAAAAAAAAAAAAAAAAACAAACAAACGTGCACAACACACGTACAACTTGCGGCAAATCGCATAGGAGAGTATCTCTTTATAAATCGTATTTATTGTTACTGGGATTAACCTAGCTAGTTATTCAAAGTAGACAGTTCCATAACTCAATTAATATCAAGGTTTTAATAACTTTTAGGTCGAACTAATCAAAATATAAGCATTGTAACCTTTAAGTATCATCAGATTTGGCTTCGAAGGAAGGAACCCGAAGTGAAAGGGCCCCGACTAATGAGAAATTATTCAAAAAACCAGAAACTAAAAACTATATCTAATAACATTCTTGACTATATACTATATATAGAGGATTAGACTTAAATTTAAAATCAATAAAATGAATACATTTAGGGTTTGTTGCTATCACATTTGGTAAAATTTATTAGAAAAAGGAGAGTCTTATGGTATACTATTTGATGCATCAAGTGACTCAAGATCTGGCAATTCAAATTTTAATTATGTAAATTATCAATAAAATTATAGATGCAACATGGATATGAGTCTCGAATCCAAATATTTAACCGGTGTTACAGAATTTATTGAGCAAACTGTTTTATAAATTCACACTGAAAAATATTTTCTGGATTATCGTGAAGCAAATTGCCTTTGCTATTGAAGTACACAATTGTATAATTAAAAATTTGCATTCGAAAACTCCCAAGTAGTCAAGTAAACCTACATTAACCAATAAATAAAAAAAATATGTGCTATATTTGTAGGCGTCATACCGCGGTATCTACTAGATAGAGTTAGATAGCTATTTTCATTAATAGTTTCATCTTGTATTTCACTAAATAGATGTTAGAATATTAAAAAAATTCTGTGTCCCAAACCAAAGTAAATATGAATAATATGCACGGTGATCGGTGTGCTACGATGTCAATTAAGTAGCAATATAAGAAGGCAATGTAAATAAGGGAGGGGATGAAGACATCAGACAAGTTGGGATAAGGAAGGAGTTACAATATTTTAGTTAGTGGGCCCCAATATATAGTATTTTATCAATTCATGAGTCATTTTGCACTTTGAACATATCCATTATCTGAAACATATTAAATTATGAAAAGTAGGATTCCATTATATCCAAACACTAGCGATCTTCTGTCCCACTCCATCACTATCATAACAACTATTAAACTATTAATTCTCAACTCTTTTGGATGCTTTTGTTTTCTTCAATCAAATCTTGATGGGTGAGTCTAGCTTGACTTGAGCATATTAATTTGAATTATTATTTCTAATCTAATATCCTGTAGTTGGATTTTGGTTTCGTAACGAATTATTATGACAAGTATTATTAATTAATATCCCAGAAGTTAATATTCTTTAAACATTTTCTTTAGTATACTCCCAACTTTTAAAAATTACAAATTGATTCTCAACATATCAACACACCCACAAGTCATTTTCTTCAGAGATATTTTCGGAACCTAAATCTCAAGTGGCATGCCAAAATTTAATAAATATTTAAAGACAAAATTACATGTATATTACTGACTTTATACCGAATTCGCATATTTTAAGAATGATTTTTTAAAATTAGTCCTAAATTACTGAACTATTAATTGTATCGCGATTGAGTAACTCCGGCGGGTTTCACCCAATTTCTTTGCTGACATGTAGCATTAATTGCTGATTTGTATTAATTAATGTTGATGTGCTCGTAAAACGACGTCGTTATATGTAGTAGATGAAACGACGTCGTTTCTTCATCCCTCCAAAACGACGTGGTATCAAGGCTCTTAACAAAACGTCGTCGTTCTACCTTTGGGAATTAGAAAGGCCTAATTCGTCTAAAGCAGGCAATATCCACTACACTCTCACAAAAACCCCACACCCACACCCTTCGAATCCTTAACCCCTCTTCATTATTCTGACAAAAATGCAATTTGCACACAAAAATATCACTCGAAGCTGTTGATTAGAATAGTTTATGCTTGATTTTTGTCGTCGCGTGTTTAGAAGGTTGTTCGAGGCTGAAGAGGTGTGGTCCCAAAAGTTGCAGGAGTAATGGCAGACAGGTAGGTCTCCAATCTCTTTTGTTTATGTCAAATTGATGCAATAATTGATGCAATTTCACAATTTTTTACATAGATTTCGGTATTTTGAAAGTTACAGTTAGGGCTTGCATTTGCAATTTTGGAATTTCGAGCTTATTCATGAGTTTTCGTAGGGTTTGATAGGTTTTTTTTTTTTTTATGTTTCAGTGATTTTGCTACTTATGTTCATCATGGTGGTGAATTTATCACGTTAGACAATGTGGATGTATATGTAGGGGGCGAATGCGAGGGTTTTCTTGATCTTGATGCAGACTGCTTTGGATATTTTGATGCAGTAGAGTTAGTTGAAAAACTAGGGTATTGTACTTGGGAAAAATTGTGGTATCGTTTCCCTGGGACTTAATCGTTTAGGATAATCAAAGATGATAAAGATGTCATGGCGATGTTATCTCATCTTGTTGGTGGACGTAGGGTTCTTCATTTATATCTTGTGGGTGGGAGACTTCAGACTGTTAATGAAGGTGGTGCTTCAAAGAGTAAGGGTGAGGGTGAGGCAGCTTCAAAGAGTAAGGGTGAGGGTGAGGGTGAGGGTTCAGGTGGTTCAAAGAGTAAGGGTGAGGGTGAGGGTGAGGGTGCAGCAAAGAGTAAGGGTGAGGGTTTAGATGATGACTTAGATATAGATTGGGGTGACATTGATTTGGAGGGTACAAATGTGAATAAGAAACCAGCTCCAGATGGTGAAAAGGAGGTTGAGGTGATTGAGGGTGAACCTGATTTCAATGAGCGTGAGTTTAGTGATGAATTTAGTGAGGATTCAGATTATAGACCTTTTGATGGTGATGGTGAGGCATCTGATGATGGCCTAGGGGATGATGAATTAGCTTCTGAAGATGAAGAGTATGTAGCTGCTCGGCAGAAGGTGAGGAAGGGAGAGAATCTCTTTGACTTGGTGGAATTAGCTGAAAAGAGAGGTCAGGGATTAGGCTTGAAGCAAGGCCAAGTTCTTGAGGCCACAAAAGAACCTGATTACCAATCTTCTGATGGTGATGTTTGCTCTGACTCAACTGATGAGGAGAATGAAGGACCCAGAAATATGAAGTTTAGGTCTGTTTATGATCCAAGGGGTGATCCTAAAACTTTGAAGCTACAACTTGGAATGAGATTTGATGATGGATTCCAGTTAAGAGAAGTGCTAAGAGAAAATGCAATAGCTAATGGATGACACATCAAGTTTGAAGCTGTGGGTAAGAGTAAATGCCAGGCTACATGCAGACCACCTTGTAGCTGGAGGGTTTATGGTTCTATTGTGAAGGGTGAAGACAAATTTTGCATCAAAACATATGTTTCTAAGCACACATGTAAAAGAAAGCAAAGTAACAAGCTTGTTAGCTCCAACTGGATAGCTAAACAATACATGAATGTGTTCAGAATTCAACCTAACATGCCTATTCCACTGCTAGGCAGAGGATATTACAAAGAGGTTTAGGGTTGTAGTTCCAAGGGACAAAATGTACAAAGCAAGATCTCTTGCTCAGGAAGAGATTAGAGGCTCAGTTGAAGAGCATTATGGGATGCTTAGGAACTATGTTGCTGAACTGATGAGGGTTGATCCAGATGGAAAGTACCAGTTGTTGTTAGGTGAAGATTCAGTTTTCAGGGGGCTATACATAGGATACAGTGCACTCAGAAATGGCTTCAAAAAGAGCTGTAGACCATTGATAGGACTTGATGGTTGCTTCCTCAAGACCTATCTTGGTGGAATATTGTTGTGTGTTGTTGCTAAAGATGGCAACAATCAGATGTTCCCTATCTCCTGGGCAGTGGTTGAGGTTGAAAACGAGGAGTGCTGGAGTTGGTTCTTGGAAATACTTCTTGAAGATTTGGCCATCACAGATGGAGTTGGTTGGACTATTATTTCTGACCAACAAAAGGTAACACCACCTTATTTGCATTATTTTGACTATGTATTATTTCTGCTATTTGCATTCTCACTAAGGGTTTGGTTTTAATTGTAGGGACTGATTAATGCTGTAAGCAAGCTGGCTCCCTTGGCTGAGCACAGAAACTGTGCTCGGCATGTCTACATGAATTGGAAGAAGCACCACAAGGGAACAATCCTGAAAAAACTGTTCTGGGCATGTGTGAGAAGCACTTACCTGGCAGAGTACAAGGAAAATCTGGAGCACTTGAAGGCAGAAAATGAAGCTGCACATGCAGACTTTGTTGCAAGAGATGTCCAGAAATTCTGTAAGGTTTTCTTTTCTCTGCATCCAACAAGTAACATGGTAGATAACAATATTGCTGAAACATTTAATGGCTATATACTACATGCACGTGGGATGCATATCATTCATATGCTGGAACACATTAGAAAATCTTTGATGGTGAGGCAGGTAGATAATTTGAAAGCTATGGCTATGTTGTCTGATAGAATCTGTCCTGTGATCAAAACAAAGCTTGAAAAGTTGATGGTGCAGAGTGTTGATGCTTATGTGTTCCCTAATTGTGAAAACAAGTATGAGGTGCATTTTGAGGGTCAAAAATTTGTGGTTGATATGAACAAGAGAAGTTGTGTTTGTAGAAAATGGGATTTAACTGGGATACCTTGTGTGCATGCATGTGCTGCAATTCATTTTAAGGGGGAAGAGGCAGAAGAATATGTTCACAACTATTATACCATAGAGAGGTACCTGCTGGCTTATAAGTTTGCAATACAGCCTTGTGTGAGTGAGAAGATGTGGCCTCAAGCAGAGGGTTATGCTGTGAAACCACCCTTGATTAGGAAGATGCCTGGCAGACCCAAAAAGAACAGGAAAAAGGATCCACAGGAAGATCCAAAAAAACCAAATAGGCTGAAGAGGTTTGGGCTTAGAATTACATGCCAAAACTGCTTCCAACAAGGCCACAATTCCACTACATGCAAAAATGCAAAGGTTCCACCTCCAGCAAATGTACCTATTTCTTCTTCAAATTGTTAGATGTAAGTTTTGATGTATCACTGAACTAGTGCATCTTTCATGAATCAGGGCAAGAGAGGTCGACCCAGAAAATATCCAGATCAACCACCAAGGCCACAAAACAGAAAGAGTTTAGGGGTGCCTGCATTTACTTTCATCTTTTAAATTTTTTCATAACTTCTTTTACTTTCTGACTTTGTATCCTGTTTCTGATTTTGATGCAAGTTTGCTTATGTTGTAGATGCCAAAGAGAAGAAGAGTGGCAAATCAAGAGTCATCCTCCTCAGCTTCTACACTTACCAGACACCCTTCTTCAAAAGGCAAAGCTGGCCCTTCAACACAAGAGAGCACAACTCCAGCAACAAGGAATGCATAGGACAAGGTGTTGGCATTAGGCATGAAAAACTGTTTTTTTGCACAAGTTGAACTTGTATATTTTGTTAATTAAGTACACTTGTTTTGTGACTTAATATATTTTGCTTGAAATACACTAGCTGCGACCATCAATTGTATGCTTAAGGCTCATTTTGTGGATGTCTTGATCAATGCAAAGGCTCATTTTGTGCAGTTGTTCATTAATTAGCCTTGTTTCATCTTTGTATCCTGTTTACTTGATCAATGCAAAGGCTCATTTTGCCTGACTTAATATATTAAGTATCCTGTTTACTTGATCAATGCAAAGGCTCATGTTGTTCATAACTTTGATTCGATATACTGCTGTAAAGAAATAAGATGTAGACACTTCAATGTAATGAAAAGATGCACAAAATAAGACACTAGATTGCGAACAAATTACATCTTCAAATCATTCAAAAACATCAAATTCTACATCAGTTTCCACCCTAAAACAATATCAAATTACAACATCAATTCACACATGACTTTCCACCCAAAATACATCTTCAAAATGACTACAACAACATCCACAACCAAAGTCAGTTTCCACCCTAAAACAACATCTTAAAAAGGAGCAAAATAACAACAGCAAATGCAACCAAGAACCATCTCATCATACGTTCCATATTCTTCATCTTCTTGGCCATTTTCTTAAACTCTTGAACATCTACACCAGCTTCACGTTCGGCATTCAATTCTTCATTCAATTCTTCGCCAGAAATGTGCTCATTTCTCTTCTCTTTAACTGCTCCTTCCATCAGTTTCTCTAGAGCAAGATCTCTCTCAAGCTTAATCTTTTGGAAACATTGTTTGTAGTATGGAGTTAGCTCCGGGTCAAGCCAATCTCAGTACGTACAACCCCTCCCCCCCCCACTACATGAACACTGAATTTAATCAAAATGGTTTCAAGACATGAAATCCATAATTTATTCAAAATCAAAATGAATCATAAATTTATTCAAAATCAAACATTTGCAGCAATATTGTACTCACCCGTCCTATGCTTCGACAAACAAAATATCGCCTCTCCGGGTTTTCCACTGAATTCGAAGGCCTCATTATTGCACGGTTTCCACATTTGCAAATCCTCTCATGCTCGGAATTCAACATATTGCTTGACCTTGTGTGCAAAGAGGAAGAAGCCATCAACAACTAATTGGAGCCCTAAACGCGAAATCTACAGAGGGACGAAGAGGCAATGACGGCAAAAGGGAGAGGGAAAAGAGGGGAAATCTGCATTCTCTGGAATTCGATGAAAAGAGGGGAAATCTTTAGGGCATTTGTGTATATAAGTGTTTTAATTATGAAACGACGACGTTTTGCCGCCTCCAAAGCGACGTCGTTCGATATACTCGAATGACTTGCCATGTCAGCATTCCGAGCTACATGTCAGCAAAAAAATTGGGTGAAACCCGCCGGAGTTACTCAATCGAGATACAATTAATAGTCCAGTAATTTAGGACTAATTTTAAAAAGTCATTCTTAAAATGCGAATTCGGTATAAAGTCAGTAATTTACATGCAATTTTGCCATATTTAAATACATGATTAAACGTATATAATAACTTTCACAAAAGGGTCCAAAACAACATGTCACATGAAATTTCAAGTATCGGAAACATCACTCCATACCATAATTCTGAAAATGTTGAAAAACTGAGTATTGATTTGTAACTTGCAAACTTTGGGACATCACTGAAATGCTCAAGGTCTGGAACATAAACTAATTTACCCAAACTATGTTGAAGTATATTGGAAATTATCTCATAATTACAGACAAGAATGAAATGTAATATAATTGATATAGCGCATTTAAACCCTATAAACTAAACCTAATCATTTTGCAAATTAGCCCTTTTATATGTGCTAAAACGGCAATTCCTTATTGATGCAAACACACAGAATTAACAGAACAAATAAATCTCTATTTCACCAATTACGCGTAAATAATAAAAATCTACATTGTTAATAGGGAATCAATATCTCCAACCTGCAAAATCAACTAACGCGTGATTCTAATTGTGATCTGCAGCTGCTGCTACTCTGCTAAAATATAATGTAATTCAACAGAAGAACAAAACTCGATTCTTTCATTCTTATATAAGAGAAGAGATCTCCTGGACCAGCCGACGTGCCTCTAGCAATTTTAAACGCAGAATAAATACTGTTCCCACTCTATTCTCCAACTGTCAGTCCAAATCCAAACTTGTAGTCTTTCTTCGTGTGATCAATCTGTATAGTTCGAAAAATCAGAATCGCGAGGAGAGGGAAAGAGATGATATTTTTGCAATGGGAGGTATTGTTTAGTCCATTTATAGTTTGTTCGTCTTACCTCAGCAGAAAGAAGGAAATTAAGACCCAAGTTTAATCGCTCTTCAAGGAAAGCGGCCACAACACCATTAGAATCAATCTTGCCTCTCAATCGGCACTGCAAAAGAAGATAATAAAAGTTGCTCACATATGAACATTCAGATTTGCACAATGCACAAGATATTTCTTAGAATATATCAGATGTCGACAACTAACATATAACTGGATTATCAGAAACTTGAACACAGCTCAGTGCAAAAACATTCATAAGAAATTACCTGGCGGAGGATATAATCATATCCGACGCTGGCTGTGACATCCCTAGACAAATAGTTGTACATGAAGTCTGTAGCTAGAGAAACCTAAAGGTTAAAAGGGTAATTTATTAATTGACAGAAGAAAGTCGTAGATAAAATAACACGCGCGTTCCCTTCATGAATGAGATACCATACCTTTTCAGATACTTTCTGGACATAACTTAGAGCAACAATACCAGTGCTAGCAAATTGTCCAGTTGCGACCTGCAGAGGAAGAGCAAACAGTAGTTACATATTTTGAAATTGATTCAATGAATGTATGGCCAAGTTGAATTATTGCAATATGTGGAGAGTTGTGGGGAAGTATCCACAATAGACTGGACGAAAGAGAAGTAATGATCAGTTCTACCTAGTTTGTGTCGCACTACTTCAATAAGCAAATAAATTATTTCCAGAATTTTACCACTAGTAAAAAATGAAAAATACCAGGTTTAGAAATGTGAAACTGCTTGATCCTTGTCTGTCTTAGTATGTCAATTTTATCCTCTGCATAAATGCTTTTTCATCAACATATGCGTGTGTGGGTGAATTTTCATTGAGTAAGACACAGTCAAGTGAACTAAACTACAGTAATGACAGCAAACAGTTCAATAAGCATCTAAACAAAAGCATAAAACAAAATTCAAGCTGAACTAGCAGAGCCAGATACCGCATACGACACAATGAAGGGAAGAATATTGTTCAATTACTAACAGAGCATAACTTTTCCAATCAAAGACACCAGCCCACACAGACACAAAAATGAAGTAACAATTTGTTGTCCATCCAATTCTGTTTTAAGGGGTCTTAATATTCTGGAAACACTTGACTACCTGAGTTTAATATAATGAAAAAAGAAACCTTGACAGAGCATTTTAAGCAAGTAACTCAATAGGGAACTGAAAGTGAATTCACAAGGAACCATAAACTAAGAACTACCACTGTGATCACAAAGGTAAGAATTAGTTTGTAGTACTGTAGATATGAGTAATGTCAAAATCTGGCAAATTTTTTGGAGAAATGTTGATTTCTGCCTCAAACTTGTACTCATATTGATGAGTCTACAGATATTTCCATTAAACATCAATATTTCCTCCTCGTACTTAAATATATACACAACTTAAACCAAGTATGGAAGAAAATCTAAAAACAAAATTATACCATCTTGTCAGTGTTGTAACGTCCAGCATATCCAATACCAGATTTCCTATGCTGACCTGCCCAGAATACTTCACCACCCAAGGAGAACTGAGGAGTCACACTCTGCAAAAAACATAGGCTTTTCTCAGGTTCATGCGATCACCCATACTATTAGGATAAATAATTTTAATGTTCATATCAAATATCAGATAGCTCGCCTGAATGTAACTTGCACCAAGTAAGGCTCCATTCCCTATCTGAAACTGAGTCCTGTAGTCTGAACCCTGTACAAATTTGTACGAGTATGCTATTAGCTTCAGTTTGTTCATCATCTTAATGTGAAATAGGTCTCAGGTTTAAATAAAGCCATGTGACTTGTAACATGCATTAGTTAAAAGAATCCATGTAGGATTCCACAAGCATACACTGAATACACGTATTAATTACCAGCATTACTCAAGCCTGATTTAAATAAAGATTACCTTATAGTCAAAATTTAACATGACATGCGACATATGTTCTTCATTTGTGAGCTACAAAAAAGAGAGAATATATTTTATATTTAAGGGAAAAAACAAGTAGTAAGAAAGCCTCAATTGTAAAATCTGGAAATTTGGCAATAGGTGGATGAACATAGTATGCCTACTTGACCATTCCCCTTGAGCGTAAGATTGTCAGTCAAATCACACTTCAACCTAGCACTTAATCTCCCATCTGTCATGACCCTTCCCAAGAGCATAAACTGCCAGAAACCAAAAAGAATGATTCCATGATTAAATAAAGTAATTCTGTTAACTTATAATGACAACGAAATAGTGACGTTGTGGCTCACCTTTGGATCTATAAAATTGGCACCAAACTCATAATTAGCAGTGGGAATTTTAATAATTTCAGATGACTGAGAAGGAACTTCTGTAGGACCCATCATCACGCTTGTGAAAATTGAAAACGAAAATCAATTAGCACTCAACAGGAAAAGAAAGAGTGAAACACAGAATGCCAAAACTAAATACATGACAAAAGTAGTATGGTAAAGAAACCAGAAGCAACCTATGGCTGAGAGAGAATCTCTGATTGAGACCTTTCGTAAAATCAAAACGCACCCCCTCAAAGAGTTCTGGCTTCAAGGACACTGACATTATAACCAATGATGTCAGCAAACTGATCAAATTGATAAATTTCACTAATCTCTTATAACAACTGTTTTCAGGAACACTTAATTACTTCAATTCATATAACACAAATCATGTGATACTGCAACAACTTCTCATTGATAAACCTAAACTAAAAAAGTATGATAACAAATCAGCTCAAAAGCTTTCTCCAGATAGACGAACCAGTTGACAACTAAATAGAGTATCATGTTTCCAAAAATTCATTGCAAGTTCAATGCTCTCTCCCAAAACTTTCTACATACTGTTCTACATAGTTAGTTAAAAAGTAACAAATTCCTCGATATCGAAATAAGTTCATAATAACACACAAAATATTGGAGTTAATTCCAAGTGTAAGTAAGATCACTACGTGAAGGACAGCTATCGAATAAAATCGTGATATACTCATACCCAACTTAAGTTCTAGCTCAATTCAACTAACTCTAACTCGTGATCCATGCTAATTAAGTCGAGCAGAACCGAGATGGAGCAACCGATTCTACTACTGAGGTCTACACAGTTTATAAAATTTGAAATAAAACGCTTCACACAGTCACACCAACTCACACTAACTAATATGATGATCAGACAATCACGGATCACACCATTAACATAAAAACTCGACAAAGAAAAACGAAAAAAAAAAAGTAGAATAATAATAAGAAAGAAGTAACGAACTGAGAGCTTCGCGTTGAATTTCTTCATAAGGAATGGGGCAAGGGAGATTCAAAAAATCCACTTTCGGCGGCTCAGCTGCGGCGGCCGGCGGAGTCGGCGCGGCGGCGAGCGAAGGTTGATCTGAGGTTGCCATTACCGGTCGGATTCCGAAATAAACTGAATCTTATTTGAATCAAATTCCGATAACAGTGAAGAAGAAGAGCAGATTTGATTTGAATCTTCTTCTTCAACAAAGACGAAGCGGCTGTTTCAAATGCTAGAAAAACCCTTTTCCATATACACAAAACCCTTGACCCCTCCCGCACGATTTGGGTTAGCCCCGACCCGTTTCCGAAAGATACGGCCACGTGGCACTATTAATCTTTTTTTTTTAGCAAATTAATCTTTCATTTTTTAGTGTTTTAGGTTTGGAATTTTTGTAATTAAATAAATTGATTTTCATTGTTCAAATTATAAGGTTTTTCTTCCTTACTGGTAAGTAGCCCCGTAGGTACTCGGCAGTAAATAAGTTTATATATTTATCTATATAAATATTTACTAGTGTGTAGGCCGTCGAAAATCGATGGAAAATTATTATTTAATAAAATTTATGTGAAAGTATAAGATTGATATTTTTTGTTATTTTTTTTTTATTTTTTTCAGAATTACCCATTAAAAAATTAAATCTAATTCACACTTATTATTTTTATAGATAATTTTGAAAGCCTTATTTCTTCTCAAAATTGTTGTAAGACAAAAACTATTTACTTCTCAAATATTGTCTTGTGTTGATTTAGTATGAGAATTGAGGTGGTTCTTTTTATAGCAGATATCTATTTGTCTCTCTAAATTCTAAAAAAAATAAAAATTGTCACGTTGGTACTGAATCGATCCCTCAATGCACACAATCCTGAGTCAAAATTAGCCTATAGACAAATCGTTAGTAAATTTTTACTGCTAATTTTCCAACACATTCAAACGTTTTCCAACGGAAATGATTAATTAAGCAATTTGAGATGGTAAGTTTAAAATTATTCAGACTTGTTTGAAATTAATATATTCGTACTTGTTTCAAACCCGATTAAAAATTAGTCATCTATATTCCTTTCTAAAAAAAATCTTATAGCAATACCTGTCAGTTGGGAATTCACCCGTGTATCGCCACGGTTCCGACCTGAAACCGATCCGTTAACCACGATTTTGATTTATAAAAAGGTAATTGATCAAACTCATTTAGAATTTATATATATCCAAAATTTAATTAAAAAATTCGATTATATTATTCATTCTCGTCTTTAACCGTATAGTAATATTTTTTACTTATTATTATAGATTATGAAAAATCGGAAACCCTATGATTATATATTTTAGAAAATACGTGGAAAAATGCATAAATAAAAAATTTTCCGAGTTGAGGTATCTGTCGGTTGGGAATTGGCCCGTCTACAACCACTTTTGCGAGTTGGAATTGACCCGCTAACCACGGTTTTGATTTATAAGTGCGTAAGTTATGAAATCCGTTTAGAATTTATACAGACCCAAAATTTAACCAAAAAAAAAATGATTGTACTATTCGTTCTCGTCCTTAAATGTATAGTAATAATCACAAATTATATTTTTGAATTATGCAAAGTTGGAAATCCAACTACATACCGAGTTGAGGTACTCGTCGGTTGGGAGTTAGTCTGTCTACCTAATTAATTGACCGAATTAAAATTAATTAAAAAAATTGATTTTACTATTCATTCTCGTCCTTAAATGTATAATAATATTTGCTAATTTTATTGATATATTATGAAAGGTTGGAAACTCAATTACAAATAACGTAGTAAAAATTAATACATTGAGGACGAATCTAGATTTTAGAAAATACATGAAAAAATGGTATAAAATGAAAAATTTAAATAAATAAGAATAAAGAATGAAGATGTGTCTCATGGGATCCCAAGTTGATGTACCCGTCGGTTGGGAATTGGTCCTAATTAAAATTAATTAATTTTTATCAAATTAAATAAAATTTATCAGACTATTTCAAATTTTAATTCAGCTAACCAAGCCAAATTATTTTGGAACTATTTATTCGGTCATCTAAAAAATTAGTTCCCTTAAAAAATAATTATTTACTCGGCCAACTAATAAATTTGCCAAATTAAATTAAATTAATTAAATTATAAAAATATATTGATTAATTCAGCCGACTAATAAATAAATTGGCCAAATAAAACTGGTGGTGCAAAAAATTGGAAAATATATATTGATTCTAGGTATTTATAAACTTTCCAATAGGTGAAGTTTCATTGAACAACCGATGTGGGACACAAGATTTTAGTAGAGATATTTAAAATCTATTATTTTATATTTAAAAACTAAAATTTTTGAGAATTTAGATAAATAAGAATGCACAAAATGAAAAATTAGCTTTTTATGAAGAAAAAGAGGCAAGAGAAGGAGCGGGTAGTGAGAGAGAGAAGATATATATAGATAGCGAATAATACTATAGATGTTAAAATTGTCTATAAGATGAAAGTGACCTTAAATACCTCACATTATGAATTCAACACAAGATTAAGAAAAAAAAAGTTAAACCACCGCTTCACAATCATCCCGTTTACCCTGACGGTTCCGATCTGGAACCGACCTATTGACTACAATACTGATTTTAAATTACATAAATAATTATCTTCTAAATATATTCACAAAAAAATTAATGATAACATTTTTTTCTTTTTACCTGAAATTAATATTTAATTATATACATAACTATATTCCAAAAATATTCACATAATATATAATAAATAAAAATTTAATTATAAATTGTAGTATTATATAAATAATCATCTTCCAAATATATTCATAGAAAGATAAATGATGACATTCTTTTTCTTTTTTACCAGCTTCGTGAATAACTTTTTTAACTGAGAATAGAATTTCAAGAATTGTTTCACTATGTACTTGGTAGTTTTTCCTTTTTACAAAATTTTATGTGGAATGATTGTGATTTCGTAAAATTATTTAGTCAATGATATAAGATAAAAGTTGACCATAAATATCCTTAATTTTATGAGTTCAAAATTATATAATATATTAAAAAAAATTGTCCCACAAGTATTGAATTGGCCTATCTACGCGCACGATTCTTGATTCTTGGTCAGAATTGACTCGTTGATAAATCGTTAGTAAGTTTTCTGCCAATTTTTCTACATATTCTACGTTTTCCAATGGAGACGATTAATCAAACAATTTGAGATGATGTGTTTAGGATTATTCAAATTTGTTTGAAATTTATATACTCGTACTTGTTTAAAATCCGATTAAAAAATTAGTCATTAGTGTTCCTTTCTGAAAAAAATCCGTATATTAGTCAACCGCCACAGTTCTGCGTCGAAACTGGCCCGTTGACCACGGCTCTGATCTATAAGTGCGTAATTTATAAAATTTATTTAGAATTTATATAGATCCAGAAATTTGATAAAAATAATGATTGTACTATTCGTTATTGTCCTTAATAGTATAGTAATATTCGTTAATTAAAATTATAAATTATGTAAAGTTGGAAACCCAACTACAAATAACGTAAAAATTATTTCATGGATGACAATTATAGATTTTAGAAAATACATGGAAAAAAAAGCATAAAATAAAAAATTTCTCGAGTGTCGGTTGGGAATTGGCTCATCTACTGCAGGGCTCCAGGTCAGAATTGATCCGTTGATCACGATTTTGATTTATAAATGCACAATTTATGACGTTTATAGATTTTAGAAAATACATGAAAAAAATGAATAAAATAAAAATTTTAAAATTAATAAGAATAAAGAATGAAAATGTGTCACGTGGGATCTCGAGTTGAGGTACCCATCAGTTAAGAATTGACCGGTCTACCTAATTAATTGATAAATTACAAATTACTTATTTTTTTATCAAATTAAATAAAAAAATATTAGACTATTTTCAAATTTAATTCGGTCAACCAATAAATTATCCAAACAATTTTGGAACCATTTATTCTGTTACCTAATAAATTGGTTCCCTAATAAAAATAATTATCTATTCGGTCAATTAATAAATTGACCAAATCAAATTAAATGAAACTATAAAAATATAGAAATTATTTATTCGGCCGATTAATAAATAAATTGACCAAATAAAACTCCTACAAAAAATAATTATGTATTCGACCAATTAATAAATTGACTAAATTAAATTTAATTAAACTATAAAATATATTTATTTATTCAGATGATTAATAAAAAAATTGGCCAAAATAAAATTGGTAGAGCAAAAGATGAGAAAATACACATTGATTCTAGGTATTTATAGGCTTTTCAATAGGTGAAGTTTTATTAAGAAACCGATGTGGGACACAAAAATTTAGTATAGATATTCAAAATATATTATTTTACATTTAAAAATTCAAAAATTTGAGAATTTAGATGATCTGAATGGAGGAATATAAGGGGTGCCACGTAAGATTTTTTCAAAGTAAGAATCGTTTTCCGTTTAGTAATATAATGATGATAATGATGATAGTATCAATCATTGAGAAAAATGAAAAAAGAAATAATTAATTCTAAAATAATGGTATAATCGGTTAATTAAGAGTATACTATCTTCCATGTTTGATTTATTTTAGTCGTGCATTTCATTATATTTTTTTTTAATGAAGTTATTTACTTGTTAAAAAAAATTCAGTATTAATCAAATTAAATTTTCAATACAAATAATAATATTACTCATTTATCCAACTAATTAACATATATATTCTATATATTTATAAACTTTTCAATAAGTGGAGCTTCATTGAAAAATTAATGTGGGATAAAAGATTTATTTGTAATCTAATTAATAGTGATATATTAAGAAAAATATTATTTTTTAATTATTTAGGGTTAAATAATTCGATTATGCAATCTACTAAACTCGCTTAGAATTTATATGCCCTTACACATATCAAATTTAATTAAAAAGTAATTTTACTACATGTTTACGACTCAAACCATATAGTTATGTTTGTTAAAAATTATAATCTAATATATTCTCATTTCTTTCGATTTCTATAAAAATCTGTATATCAATAACCGTCGATTGGGAATTGCCCTATCTACTGCCACAGTTCCGCATCGGAATCGGCCCCTGGACCACGGCTCTGATTTATAAGTGTGTAATTTATAAAACTCATTTAGAATACATAAAGACCCAAAGTTTGAGAAGAAAAATTGATTGTACTATTCGTTCATGTCCTTAACTATACTGTTGGGAAATTTTAGTAAAAGTTTTGATTGATTCCAAAACCAACTGACCCCAACCGAGTAGATGTTGCCAGATCCTAATGTTAGTATTTAGGCTCGCTGTTTGAGCAATGTTGAGATTTTATCTTTACAGGTCTCCAGCTGAAGACGGCAACATGGCTTCACTCGGATAGAACATCAGATGTAAGAAAGACAACTGAGTGTTCAAGGGGGAAGATGAAAAAGAACATCAGATAGAAGAAAGACAACTGAGCGTTCAAGAGATAGAACATCAGATGTGAAAGACAACTGAGCGTTCAAGATACAGAACATCAGTTGCAGGACTCGAACTGATAGATCGACAACATGAAATTCAAGGCAGCTGAGGGTTCAACTGTTCTTCTTCAGACATAATGTTAGATAAAGATAGCAATCAGATAGAACATCAGCTGAAGACCACTCGGATGAAGACCAAAACTTCTCAACCGACTAAACAAGGTTGAAAGTCAAAGGTTGAAGATTTGAATTTCAAAAAGAAAGTCACGTGAAGGTTTGACGTTCTGTCATTACCTCATTTGGCCCAACACAAGGCTGTCTCAGATGGAAAGCAGAAGTTCACAGTTGCCAAATCGGGAAAATCTGCAGAGATGAGAGACAAGTCATCGCTTTCACAGAACAGAGATCAACGGCTCCTCCAACGGCTAGTTCATTCTCTCCGCCTATAAATAGAGGCCTTCATTCATTCATCAAGATAGAAGACAGACAAGAGACAAGCGAGCGAAAGAACGAAAAACTGCACACGAGCTAAACTCCTATTATCCTCTAAGAATATCACTAGTTGAGAGTTCATAGAGTGTTAGAATCTGTCTTGGTGTTTTCAAATCTTAGTTTGAGTCTTCATTTGTTCAAGCTTAGATCTTAGCTCACTCCTTAGTTCGAGCTGATAGTTGGAAAACCCACCCTCACACACATCCTCTAAAAGGTTGTTAGGATTCTACTCTTCCCGAAATTGAGTAGATAGGTTGATAAGTACCCGTAAACTTATCTGTAAGGTTGATAAGTACCCGTAAACTTATCTTAACGGTTGCAAAGCCCGCGTAAGCTTTGTGGTTCCAGTCCTAAAGAATTTGGACTGAGTTGTGTGGACTCACAACTCCCCGTGGACATAGGAGTTCTCTCCGAACCACGTAAATCTTTGTGTGTTTGTATTTTTTGTTCAGTTATTTATTGCATATCCAACTGACCAACTAACCAGCACTCAAAACTGCATTTTTGCATTCTCAACTGATTTGGTTATTGACCGACCTTGCATATCTGAGCGTGAGTTATTTTATACGAGTTATATTTATCCACCACATTCCGCACAGCACCACTCATCCAACTGAGTGTTTCTTACTCAGTTGTGATTCCAACTAAGTCCTTTTACTCAGTTGTAGTTTTATCAGGGTTTTTTTTTTTTTTTTTAACTGGTGTATTCTCTCCCCCCTCCCATACACCAGAACTCGTATTGGGACCATCAAGTGGTATCAGAGCAGTGGTTCAAAAGACTGCTGACTCTGTTTCACGAGGTGTGAATCGAGGTGTTTTCTTCAGTGGTCAACTGAATAGATCTTTTTCACGCTAGTGCATATCTGCTTGCATTTGTTGCCTTTTTGTTGTGTGCAGATGGATGTTAAAGACAAGATTGTTGTCATGTTCTCGGTTGTGAACTATACATCCTGGAAGACTCGGATGAAGAAGATTCTACTGTCCAAGCATCATCGAATGCAACAAGTGATTACATCCAGACCTATCACCATCATGGAAAAGGTCATTCGCACTCCTGCAAATCCCAATAATGGGTATGCAACTGAGGTGATGGTTGAGAAAAAGCCAGAAGACTTCACCCCTGAGGAAGCGAAAGTGAGCCAGCTGGATATCTGGGCTCAGAGCACTATCATATCCACAGTTGGACAAGACTATCTTCCATGGATAGAAGAGTGCAACACGGCTAAGGAGATGTGGGATATTTTGGCATCTCTTAGTGAAGGGAGTGACGAAACCAAGGAGAACATGTTCTCCCATGCCTGTCAAGATTTTGACAACTTCTGTCTAAGAGTTGATGAAACCATAGATCAGTTGGAGCTTCGGTTCATGGATATCATCAGAAGGATTCAATCTATCCGACAAGGAAAATATACTCTGAGAGAGATCAATCTCAAAGTATTACAAGCCCTACCAGCTGAGTGGGACACCTTCACCAACATTCATGAAAGCCGAGCTGATCTTGGAGAAATGGGAACTGATAGGCTGTTCTCAATCCTGAAAGGAAATTAGTACAAGGTTAACCGACGAAGATCAACTCAGTCCTCGGTTCAGACGAGTCGACATGAGGATGTTGGTTCAGCAACAAAGACAGTAGCACTTTGAGCTGACTATTCCAAGCCCGCGAACATCAAGGGCAACAAGATCTGCAGACACAGCTTCGAAGGAGCCAAGCAGAGAAGAGCTGCAACAGAGTATCGCCGCCTTGTCAAAGAAGTTAGCTGACATGGATACTCGGTTCGGAAAATATAAGCGGTTCTATAAATCCAACCGAACTCGAGATAACTCAAAGCCTGTGACCAACAGTTGCTTTGAATACGGCAAAGATGGACACTTTAAAGCTGATTGTCCAGATCTTTCAAAGAAAGATAGAGAAGCGTTGAGGGCCAAACAAAATGCAAAGAACAAGGCTATGGTTGCAGAAAAAGCAGCTGACGACATGGACATCTTCACCGACACCGAAGATGAGGACGAGCTGACTTCCACCAACAACGCTATTGGACAGGATCAATGTCTCATGGCAATTGGAACTGACCAGGATGATGCTGAGGTACATTCTAGTCCAGTTAATTTAAATTCTTCTAATGCTACTAACATGCAGGTCTCAGTAGATGAAGAGTTGGAACCCTCTTGGGGTGACTTCTTAGAACTCAGTGAGGAATTGCATCAGCAATCGGTTGAGTTTAAGAATCTTCAAGAACAGTTTGTCAGACTTGAAGAATCCTTAACCGAAAAGGACGATCTGATTAAAAGTCAAACCGAAGAGATTGATAATCTCAAAAGTCAACTGAATGAGGCCAACCAAACTAAGGCTCCAACCGATGAAGAATTGAAGGAGCAGATCAAGGAGCAGCATGATCAGTTGAACAAGCAAGAGGCACAGATCGACCAGCTAATGAAGAAGTCAGACGCACATACCGAGCATATAGCTGTTCTCCTCAAGGATTTGCAAACTGAGAAGGACAACCTGATAAAACTATATCAATCATCCAAAATCATTGAGAATCTCATTAGTTACCAAAGATAAATGGATGACGTGTCTGGACTCGGTTACGACATGGTCAAGGACTCTGGAATTCCACCCGCAACCTTTGTCAAGGCTGTGGATGTCACGGTTGTCAAACCAAATCCGGTTGAGTCTGCAACTCCCCAAATTAATCCAACCTCCACGTCACAGCAAGTACAACTAGCTAAGGAAAATGCAACCGAGAAAGGAAAAGAAGTTGTGGTTGGAGAACTGAAGAATCCATCAGTTGGGATAACAACCAAGGGGGAATGCTCCAGGACTCAGAAGAGGAACCAGAGACGTCGGAGATACAACCAGAATCGACCTCAGAACCGACCTCTGAACCGACCTCAGAACCGACCTCAGAAGGATGGAATCAACCGAACCAATAGGGATTCAACCATCAGAATCAACATCGGTTCCATCATCAGAACAACCAGAGGTTCCATCAGAGTCGACCTATGTGGAACAATTCCAATAGCTGCGAATATTCATGCCACAACATGAATCAACAGCCGGGCATGAACAGCTGTAGTCGACAGTGAGGAAAATGGAATCAGACTCAGCCACACAGATTCCAAAATGGCATCCGACCCCATCAGCGAAACCAACAGGGTCAGAAATGCCAACAAAACAGGGGGAACGCCTCTCCTTCTAAAGCCCACAATGGGAGAAATCAATCTCCTCCCAAGAATCAGAACGTCAACAACAATAACAAGCCTAAGGATGACCGAGGTGTTGTTATAGTTGATGGAGAAGGAAAAGTAATTTGGAATGATAAATCTATCCGAATATACAGGGAAAAACGACTCACAGTTCAAGGGGGAACTGGTTCTAACCCTCCAGGACCCAACTAAAATTGGGGACCTAAGCGTGTTTCTCTATGCAGGAGCAGGAGGAACATCTGAGGAAGAATAGAGCATCACATACCATGTGGGTGATGGATAGTGGATGCTCGAAACACATGACAAATCTGAGGGATTTGCTTGGAAGTTTCGTGGAGAAGGAAGGACCATCAGTTACCTTTGGTGACAACTCAGAAGGTCACACCAAAGGCTACGGTACCCTTGAAACCAATCACGTGTCTATTTCCAATGTTTCATATGTTGATGGATTGAAGCATAACTTGCTCTCCATCAGCCAATTCTGTGATAATGGTTTCTCTGTCAAGTTTGATGCGCAGGGCTGCAGGGTTAAAAATGTTGTAACAAAGCAAGTCATATTGTTGGGAAATCGATCCCCAACCGGGAATGTCTACTATGCAGATTGGAACAGTAGTCCTCCTGAAACCTATCTGCTATCGAAGAGCAGTTCAAATGTGAGCTGGCTGTGGCACAAAAGGCTCAACCATCTGAATTTCAAGACAATGAACCGACTTGCGAGACAGGAACATGCAAAGGGCATTCCTAACCGAGTGTTTTCAACAACACATATCTGTAGTGCATGTCAGTTGGGAAAGCTCGCTAGATCCTCCTTTCGGTTGAAAACGATTTCCTCAACCGACCGAGTATTACAGTTGATCCATATGGATCTCTTCGGGTCTGTTACACCAAAGAGCATGAATGGTGACGAGTATACACTTGTTGTTACTGATGATTTCTCTAGGTACACGTGGACCATTTTCATGCGTCACAAGAGTGAAACCCGAGATGAGCTACCCAAGCTGATGGATCGGATATCGAACCAACAAGAGATGAAAATCATTTCTATCTGATCAGATCGTGGAACCGAGGTCCTAAATGAAACCATCATTGAATATTGTGAGAAGCACGAAATCACTCATCAAACATCGGCTGCGCGTACTCCACAACAGAATGGAGTAGCCGAGCGAAGGAACCGAACGCTGAAGGATGCTGCAACATCCATGTTGACAAGCTCAGCTCTGCCAAAGAGATTTTGGGCTGAGGCAATCAACACAGCCTGCTACACCCAGAACCGGTCTCTTCTGACCAAGCGGTTGGGAAAGACTCCATATGAGCTATGGAGACGCAGGAAGCTTGATATTTCATATTTTCGCGTTTTTGGTTCTAAGTGTTATATTCACAACAATGGGAAGACTCAGTTGAAAACTTTTGACGCCAAGGCTTCGAAGGGCATATTTCTCGGATATGCCGCTCGGATCAAGGCTTATAGAGTTTTTAACAATAGCTCTCGTGTTGTGGAGATAACACCTCATGTTAGTTTTGATGAATCTACTTTTGAGTGCAGGGAACAGGCTAAAGGACAACAAGCTGATCCACATGTTCCACCAGCTCTCACTAGATCGCAGGTTCTAAGGCAGAAGAATCTAGCTGAACCATTGGTGTGGGCAACTGAGGATAATGATCCTTGTTCCTCTGAAGATGAATGTGAGGACCCCAGCTCATCTCAAGGGGGAACTTCAGCTGATGTCACTCCAACTGCATCAGCATCCGAAGCCCAACCGAGCCCGGTTCGAGAAAATATCCATGTTGAGGATCCAAACCCAACAACAGATGAATCACCAGTTTTGAAGATCCCAGCATCTCCCACAGCTCAGGTTATCCCATCAATTGAAATCGCGGAACAGCCAATGTTGGAAGAAGAAGAAAGACGCAACAAGAGATGGTATGAAGATCATTCCAAAGACAACATCATTGGAGATCCAGCCAAAGGTGTGAGTACTAGAAGCAGAGTTGCAAATCCAGACTCAGCTGAGAAAGATTCCAACACTTACGCCCAATATGCTGAGGAGTTGGCAGTTCTTGAGGAGTTCGAACAGGCAGGAGATGTTGCCATGATTTCATGTTTCGTAGCTGATGTGCCAGAACCGAAGAATGTTGTGGAAGCTCTCAACTGTGTTCATTGGACAACAGCCATGCAAGAAGAGCTGAATGAATTTCTACGCAACTGTGTATGGGAGTTGGTAGAAAGACCAAATGGTGTCAAAGTCATTAGGTTAAAGTGAATTTTCAAGAACAAGAGAGACGCCATTGGATTCATCGTGAGAAACAGGGCAAGGTTGGTAGCTCAGGGATATTGCCAACAAGAAGGAATTGATTTCGAGGATTCCTTCGCGCCTGTTGCAAGGTTGGAAGCCATCAGAATATTTCTAGCCTATGCCGCATATCACAAATTCAAGGTTTATCAGATGGATGTGAAGTGTGTCTTCCTCAACGGTGATATTAAGGAAGATGTGTATGTTGAACAGCCTCCCGGCTTTGAGACTGGAGATGGAAGAGTGTATAAGTTGAAGAAAGCTATCTATGACTTGAAGCAAGCACCTAGGGCATGGTATGACACTCTCTGTAGTTTTCTTCTGAACTCGGGGTTCAAACGAGGGTCAGTTGACAAAATACTGTTCACAATTAAAGTTGGAGAAGATTTACTTGTTGTGCAAATCTATGTTGACGACATCATATTTGGTTCCAAGTCGGAGGAGTTGTGCGAGAAATTCTCAACTCTCATGAAGGAGAAATTCGAGATGTCGATGATGGGCGAGATGAATTATTTTCTTGGGCTACAGGTGAAACAGTCATCAAAAGGGATTTTTATCAATCAGTCCAAATATACAAATGAGCTCATCACAAAGTTCGGTTTGCAGTCAAGTAAAACCACAAAGATCCCGATAAATACTAACTGGAAGATTGAACCCGGATCTGAGGGAAAACTCGTGGATGCCAGTAAGTATAGAGGGATTATTGGTTCTTTGCTATATCTAACCGCCAGTCGGCCAGACATATCTTACGCGGTTGGAGTGTGTGCTCGGTTCCAAGTTCAGCCGAGGGAAGCACACATGTTGGCAGCAAAGAACATCATTAAGTATCTGAAGGGCACTGTTAATGTTGGGTTGTGGTATCCAACCGACGACAATATCCAACTGTCCGGATACTCAGATGCGGATTTAGCCGGAGATCGGTTGAACAGGAAGTCCACATCTGGACACTGTCAGTTCATGGAAAGCAAGTTAGTCTCATGGTTCTCCAAGAAACAAGCATGTGTTGCCACTTCTACAACCGAGTCAGAATATGTGGCTGCAGACAGTTGTTGCATGCAAGTGTTGTAGCTCAAGCAACAGCTGAGAGATTATGAAGTCGTAACTGGACAGGTTCTCATCCATTGTGATAGCTCAAGTGCCATTGCTATCTCTTTGAATCATGTTCACCATTCTCGGACGAAACACATCGACATCCGACATCATTTTATCCGAGATCATATTGAGAAGAAGGATGTATCTATGGAGAAGATTCCAACTGAGATTCAGAGAGCCGATATCTTCACCAAACCTCTAGCCGAAGCTCAGTTCAAGATGTTATGCGATCTTCTTGGATTGTTGGATCCATCAGATGAGGAATCAACCGAGGTGAAGAGATAGATATCCATTTGAGGGGGAAGCTCAGATGAAGGGGGAATCTCAGATGCGGATCGCCAACAGAAGACATCAGACGTCAGCTGAACAGACGAACTCGAATCAGCTGATGGTATGCCGCAACATTGGAACACAGCTGATTCCGACATCAGCTGGCAGGATGTTGTATCCAAGGTCATTTTCGGATACAGCGGAGCCTTCGGAGACATCAGCCGACCAAAGCTCAAGTAGCTGATTGCTTTGGAGCACATGCACAAGCACAACATCAACTGGTTCAAGTACTTTGAACACCAATTGACTCTGGAGAAGCAGAAGATTACTGAAACCATAACTGACTCAGGGGAGAAGTTGTTGAGTGTTAAGGGAACTCTCAACTTTGGAGTCAAGATCTCTGCTCTGATCCTTCTCGCTACAAAGGATCAGAACATGGTTTGGGAAGACTGCGAGGAGACCCCAGTTAAGAGACAGATGCTCTTCCCAACAGCCAAGAAGGCTCAGGATGTGATTCGGAGTGTTTATACTCCTAAAGAGAAAAGGGAAACTGTGAAGTCAGCTGAAGAAAAAGATACAGCTGAGGAGCTGCCTCCAGCTGCCGGCCGCACTTCAAAATCAACAGCTGCTCGCCGACTTAGGGATGAGTCAGACAAGGAGAAAGAGGAAGAGCCAGCGAAGAAGAAGTTGAGACTTCATTTCAAGAAGAAGTCAGTTGCCTCACCAGCTGAGGAGGTACCAGCTGAGGACGCACCAGCTGAGGAGACACCAGCTGAGAAAACACCAGCTGAGGAGCCATCTGAGTCGAGTCACTCAGTTGACGCAGCTGCCTTCGAGGTTGTTCCTCACAGAGACGTGATGGAAGGGATGGAAACTGAACCAGCTGATGAGCCGAACATCTCCTCGGATGCATCTTCTTCATCCCAGGAACTCGAAGATGTTCCAACCTCCCCCACGGCAGGAGCTGATGCCGTACAGCCCAAACAGGTTCTCACAACCGACACACAGCCAGAAATTCTGAGCTCCCCGCTCGATGCCAACATTGTGACCGCTTCTTCGGCCAATGTTGAGGAACCTATTGATGCAAACATCCCCACACAGCTAGAAATTCCGAGCTCCCCACTCGATGCCAACATTGCGACCACTTCTTTGGCCAATGTTGAGGAAACTCTTGAACCAATTCCTTACGAAAATCTATCTCCCTCCTCCATCGACGAAGAAGCTGATCGTCGAGCCGTCGCACTGGAGCATGAAGGCAAGTTGGCCTACTGCTTTCAGAAGCTGATCGGGATGTTTCCTGAGGCGCGCAACATGCCAACTTTTGCTACGCTTGGAACTGAGTTGCTGTATCAGTTCAACATTATCTTCAGCCACTGGTATGTTAAGGAAGATATCATCCGCATACACAGCTGGGACCAGCTTAAGGCAGATGAGTCGCGAATCAGGGATTACTTCAACTACACCAACCTTGAGGTTGCGTACAACAACAAGGTTGCGCTGCTGACTCGCCGACTGGACATTAGCAAAGCGGAAGGAAGAGACACCAGGGAGACAACTGAACAAGACTGTGTCAATTTCCTGGACAACATGCTAACTAAGTCTGCTAATTTTATAGATGATCTTGATGCAGCTGCAGCAGCAGCCAAGCAGGAAGAGGAAGAACTCCAACAGTATCTGGCCAATCGCCAAGCCATGGTCACTGTTGAACAGCCCACAACTTCTGACCAACCAGCTCCAGCTGATCAGCCAGGTCCCTCCACAGACGAAATTTGCGAGCTGATCGCTGAGAGGGTCAACCAACTCAGGAAGGAGATGCTTGCCAACATCCAGCTCAACAAAGAAGATCAGCTGAGGATGATGGAAGCTCAGGCGAAAAATCACAGGAAGCTGCAAGAAGACAATGATCCGCTGAAGATGAAGTTGGATGATCTCTCAACTTCCACCAGCCAAGACATCAATGCACTGAAGACAACCGTTCGTGGAATCCGATCAGATCTGAACGTCTTCAAATCCATCTCCGACTCCAACCTGGCCAAATCTCAACAGACTCAGGACGAAGAATGGGACTCTCGATTTGAATCCAGATGGGCTGAGTTCGTCGCTTTCCAAACTGAAGTCACTGAAACCTTTGCCGCCATGCAGAAAGCTGATCAAGAGCGCTGCGATAAGGAGCTGGCGAAGAAGGTTGAGGTGGAATGTGCAGTTGATGAGCTCTTCAACCGGATTCAACAAGCTGAACAGCAACTCACTTCTTTAGATGGCTCAGTTGCAAGCCTTGTTGCTGATGCCAAAAAGGGGGAAGATGAGATTGGGGAAGATGAAAACCGGGAAGATGAGACTCAAGAAGAAATGCCAGCTGGGAAGGAATCTCAGCTGAAGAAGAAGAAAGCTCAGAAGAAGAAGTCCACTCCAAAGCCAACTGACAAGAAACAACAACAGCTCAAATCCATTGTTGTCGGCGGAGATGAAATGGCGAAGGACATGGAGCAGGCAGAGGAGTATGGAGTTTCCTACAACTCCATAGCCGAGATTGCAGCCGAGCTCGATGCTGAACTCGACGGTATCACAACCGAAGAGTGTGTTGCTGCTGCTAAGGCTATGGATGTTCCAGAGAAAGACTACATGAATCCTGACTGGATAAAGAAGTTTGCAGCCAGCCAAGCAACGAGAGTCAACCAGTTTGAGGAGGAGCTTGCCAAGGTTACCAACAACTTGGACAGGAAACTCCCGCAGCCAACGCCGCATAGAAAAACATCAAGTAAAGGCTGAAGCAAGGTTGAAACAACAGAGATTGCCATGGAAAATCAAGCTTCAAAGTCGCTTCAGTCATGTTGACAAATGGATGCCAGCTGAATGGAATGAGGATTGGGAATCATTCAAGCAGGAGTTTGTGAATGATTTTTATTATAGGAAGGTTTACTCAACTGAGGATTCGAGGAGAGCCTTCAAGGAAGCCTTGACCGAGCTACACTCTGTGGATCTGAGCATGTTCAGCCAGTTCAGGCGAGCAATGATTGATGCGAAACTGGATATGAACACTGTCCCCGTCCCTCAGAAAGTCACATACCTTCCTCCATTCCTTCCAGACTCAAGAAATCCCAACCGACAAAAGATAGCAGCTGAGGCAAGAAGAGTTTGTCAAGAACATGGAGTTGACATTTCAAAGGAGTCAGAAGCCAAGAGATAAATCTTTGTTAGAATTTTCAGCAAGTATGGGCTGAAGTATTAGCCATGTTAGAGTTTTTGAGCAACTGATGTATTTTTTTGAATTTTGTGCTTATCTGTGTAAACACATCAGTTGTAATGAAAACTTTCATCATATTCGATTCATCTTGACGTACAATCTCCAGTTGTCCAAGCTCTGAATCGCAAAGTTATTTCAATACCATGTTATAACTGTGCTAACCCTTTGATGTTTAATCTTATAGACTGTCTAGAATTTCAGCTGAGATTTTAGATAGGTCAGTAGGGTTTAGATCAGTAGGATTTTGGCATCATCAAAAAGGGGGAAATTGTTGGGAAATTTTAGTAAAAGTTTTGATTGATTCCAAAACCAACTGCCGCCAACCGAGTAGATGTTGCCAAATCCTAATGTTAGTATTTAGGCTCGTGTTTGAGCAATGTTGAGATTTTATCTTTACAGGTCTCCAACTGAAGATGGCAATATGGCTTGACTCGGATAGAACATCAGATGTAAGAAAGATAACTGAGTGTTCAAGGGGGAAGATGAAAAAGAACATCAGATAGAAGAAAGACAACTAACGTGAAAATTAATTCATGGATACTATTTTAGATTTTAGAATGTACATGAAAAAATATGCATAAAATGAAGAAAAATTTCCCGAGCTCAGATACCCGTCGGTTGGGTTGGGATTTGACCCGTTTACCGCTACGGTTCCGGGTCGGAATTGGCTCATTGACCACATTTTTTACTTATAAGTGCATAATTTATAAAACTCGTTTAAAATTTATATAGACCCAAAAATTAATAAAAAATTAATTGTACTATTTGTTCTCATTTTAATTGTATAGTAATATTTATAAATTACGATTATAAATTATGCAAAATTGGAAACTCCACTACAAATAACGTAAAAATCAATTCATAGATGACGTTTCTAAATTTTAGAAAAGTACATTAAAAAATGAATAAAATTTAAAATTTAAAATAAATATGAATAAAGAATGAGAATGTGCCATATGGGATTGCATCGGAACCGGTCTATTGACCACAACTCTGATCTATAAGTGCGTAATTTATAAAACTTATTTAGAATTTATATAGAGCCAAAATTTAATAAAAAAAGTTGTATAGTAATATTCACTAATTACAATTATAAGTTATGCAAATCTGGAAACTCAACTACAAACCACGTAAAAATCAATTCATAGATGTCGATTCTAGATTTTAGAAAAATATATAGAAAAAATATATAAAATAATATTTAAGATAAATAAGAATAAATAATGAAAATGTGTCACGTGTGATCTCGAGTTGAGGTGTCTGTCAGTTGGGAATTGGCCCGTCTAACTAAATAATTGATAAATTAAAAATTAATTATTTTTTATCAAATTAAATAAAAATTATTTGTCTATTTCAAAATTTAATTGGACCAACCAATACATTAGCCAATTATTTTGGAACCATTTATTTTGTCAACTAAAAAAAAAAATTTCTATAGTAATATTCATTAATTACAATTATAAGTTATGCAAAGCTGGAAACTCAACTACAAATCACGTATAGATCAATTCATAGATAGCGATTCTAGATTTTAGAAAAATACATGGAAAAAAATGAATAAAATAAAATTTAAAATAAATAAGAATAAAGAATGTAAATATGTCATGTGAGACCTCGAGTTGAGGTGCCTGTCAGTTGGGAATTGGCACGTCTACCTAAATAAATGATAAATTATAAATTAAATATTTTTTATCAAATTAAATAAAAATTATTAGACTATTTCAAAATTTAATTTGACCAGCCAATACATTAGCTACATTAGCCAATTATTTTGAAACCATTTATTCTTTCAACTAATAAATTGGTTCCCTACGAAAAATAATTTTCTATTGGTCAATTAATAAATTGACCAAATTAAATTAAATTAAACTAAACTATAAAAATATAGTTATTTATTCGGCCGATTAATAAATAAATTGGCCAAATAAAACTGGTGGAGCAAAAGATGAGAAAATACACATTAAAATCTATTATTTTACATTTAAATATTCAAAATTTTGAGAATTTAGATAAATAGGAATGGAGAAATATTTGTAGGAAGAAAAAGACGTCAATATATTCAGTATTAGTTTTTAGATTTGATTGATATATACTATCCTTTTCTTTAAGGAAAATAATATTTAACAATTCGAAAGTTGGATACAGGGTTTAATTAAGAAAATATAGGGAATCTATATATGCTAAAAACGGTGGATGAAATCTAATCTAATCTAATATACATAATATATAATAATATAATAAAATATAATAAGTATCGATTTTTAATTCAGAAAATTTGAGAATTTAGATTAATAAGAATGGAGGAATATGAAGGCTGCCACTTAGGATTTTTTAAAAGAAGATTCGTTTTCGTTTATATAATAACTAGGCTTTAAGATTGGATGTCGAATTGTTTGCCGTAAGCAAATACTAAACATCGACTCATATGTCATAATATTCTTCTCTTGAAACAAACTTTAATTTCTTAAATCAATGGTTAGAATGAAGAGAATTCGGAAGTTTGGATCGCTGAAAAATTAGGTTGAGCTTTAATCGCAACAAAAATTAATGAAATTAAAAATTTGCAGTATTTAATTATGAAGATTAAAAAATGAGGTTGAGCTTGCAAAAGGGAATCATGTGTGGCCTAGCCCGATCGGGCTCAAATTTGTCAGATATTGTCCTAAAATTAAAAGCCCGTAAAATTTTGGCCTATAATTGAAAAACGGTAAAAGTTACCGTCCTAAAGAAAACGTTCTTCTTCAGTTTTTTCAAATTAATAGTAGTATGATTTAATAAACGACAATAATTGGGTGGCATCAATGTTTCGGAATTGGGCAGTGACAAATAGACAAAAGGTTTTAGACAAAACTAGCGTATAACCCGTCGAAAATCGACGAGAAATTATAAAAATTAATAAAATTATTAAATAGTACAAATATGTGATAGATTAAAAAAATATTATATGTTAATTATTTTAGCGTTAAATAATTCGATTATGCAATCTACTAAACTCGCTTAGAATTTATATTCCTTGAACACATCTCAAATTCAATTAAAAAGTAATTTTACCACATGTTTACGTCTCAAACCCATGTAGTTATGTTTGTTAAAAATTATAACTAATATATATTCTCATTACTTTCAATAATTGTTAACGCTCTGTTCTTCTACAAAACTGATGTGGGAAAAATATATTTCTCTCCAAAGGAAAGAGACTCTTAAGCTGAATTTTTTAGCTTTTTATGGAGAAAAAGAGGCAAGGAAATGAGTGGGTAGTGAGAGAGAGAGAGAGAAGAGATATATAGATATCGAATAATACTATAGATGTTAAGATTGTCTATCAGATGAAAGTGATCCTAAATACCCCACATTATAAAGAGAATATCATGTGATATAGCCAATATGAGCATTGAAATATAAATTATGGTCCACCCTCTTCATAAATATAAATTATGGCCATTTTCTGAACTTAGAACCTAAATACCCCTTTTCTTCTTTTATTTGTGATCCATCACTCCTTAACTCATTTTATTGACATTTAATTCTCTTTCCAAGTTTTTCTTTCTGTTTTTTTTTTTATTTTCCAGTTTTTTCTGTTTTTTTTCTTATTTTCCAGATTTATTTTTCTTTTATTTTTTTGTTTTATTTTTTTATTTCAGATTTCCTTTTTTTTTTCCAGATTTCTTTTTCCTTTTTTTCAGTTTTTTTTTTTCAGTTTTTTTTTTAATTTCCAAATTTTGTTTGCCTCTTCGTTTTTTGTTTGTCTCTTCGTTTTTTCGTTTGCCGCTTCTTATTTGGTCAAGATTCGAGCGAGGGGAGCCGAAGGCCTCGAAGCGAGCCGAATAAATCTGAATTGTTGCCCGACGATTATCCTTATATTAGTAATCGGAGTGAAGGCGGAGCCGTACAATCGGAGCCGAAGGCGGAGCCGCAAAATCGGATCAATATAACTTGGAATAATTGGAATTTTCGTTCCAAGGTACCATGTCAAAACTTGGAACATCTGGAACTAATTCGATAATTCGTCCCAATTGTACCAAATCTGGAACAATTGACACTAATAAGGCTAAATTTGTACCAGAAGTACTAGAACAATCAGTACTAATAAGACTAAATTTGTACCAAAAGTACCAAATGCCTTATACCCGGCCCAAATCGACCCGCGCCCGCCCGCGTCTGACCCGACCCGCTCCACGTTTCATTAAGGGTATTTTTGTCCCAAATTAAAAAAATGGCCAAAATTTATATTTTTGAAGAAGGTGGGCCAAAACTTATATTTTAATAGTCATTATAGCTATTTCAAAATATGTCTCCATTATAAATTCAACACAAGATTAAGAAAAAAAAAATTAAACCACCACTTCACAATCATCCCATCTACCCCGACGGTTCCGATCTGGAACCGGCCTATTGACTACAATACTGATTTTAAATTATATAAATAATCATCTTTCAAATATATTCACAAAAAAATTAATGATGACATTTGTTTTCTTTTTACCTGAAATTAATATTTAATTATATACATAACTATATTCCAATATATTCACACAATATTTAATCAATAAAAATTTAATTATAAATTGTAGTATTATATAAATAATCATCATCCAAATATATTCATAGAAAAATAAATGATGACATACGTTTTTTTTTACCAGCTTCGAAAATAATTTTTTTAACTAAGAATAGAACTTTAAGAATTGTTTCACTTGTACTAGGTAGTTTTTCATTTTTACAAAACTTTATGTGGAATGATTGTGATTCATAAAATTATTTAGTCAATGATATAAAATAAAAGTTGACCATAAATATTCTTAATCTTATGAGTTCAAAATTATATAATATATTTTAAAAAAAAGTTGTCCCGCAAGTACTGAATTGACCCATCAACGCGCACGATTATTGGTTGGAATTAACTCGTTGATAAATCGTTAGTAATTTTTCTGCCCATTTTCCTGCATATTCTACGTTTTCCAACGGAGACGATTAATCAAACAATTTGAGATGATGTGTTTAGGATTATTCAAACTTGTTTGATATTTATATACTCGTACTTGTTTAAAATATAATTAAAAAGTTAGTCATTTGTGTTCCTTTCTGAAAAAAAAATCCGTATATTAGTCTATCGCCACAGTTCTGGTCGGAATTGGCCCGTTGACCACGACTCTGATTTATAAGTGCGTAATTTATAAAATTTATTTAGAATTTATATAGATCCAAAAACTTAATAAAAATAATGATTGTACTATTCGTTATCGTCCTTAATCGTATAGTAATATTCGTTAATTAAAATTATAAATTATGCAAAGTTGGAAACCCAACTACAAATAATGTAAAAATTATTTCATGGATGACGATTATAGATTTTAGAAAATACATGGGAAAAAAGCATAAAATGAAAAATTTATCGAGTGTCGGTTGGGAATTGGCTCGTCTACCGCTACGGTTCCGGGTCAGGATTTATCCGTTGACCACGATTTTGATTTATAAATGCACAATTCTGACCGGTTGACCACGATTTTGATTTATAAATGCACAATTTATGACGATTCTAGATTTTAGAAAATACATGAAAAAATGAATAAAATAAAAATTTTAAAATTAATAAGAATAGAGAATGAAAATGTGTTAAGTGGGATCCCGAGTTGAGGTGCCCGTCAGTTGGGAATTGGCCCGTCTACCTAATTAATGGAGAAATTAGAAATTACTTATTTTTTATCAAATTAAATAAAAAAATATTAGACTATTTCCAAATTTAATTCGGTCAACCAATAAATTATCCAAACTATTTTGAAATAATTTATTCTGTCAACTAATAAATTGGTTCCCTAATAAAAATAATTATCTATTTCAGCCAATTAATAAATTGACCAAATTAAATTAAATTAAACTATAAAATATAGTTAGTTATTGAGCCGATTAATAAATAAATTGGCCAAATAAAACTGGTGGAGCAAAAGATGAAAAAATACGCATTGATTTTAGGTATTTATAGGCTTTTCAATTTCATTGAGAAACCGATGTGGGACACAAGATTTTAGTATAGATATTTAAAATCCATTATTTTATATTTAAAAATTTAAAAATTTGAGAATTTAGATAAATATGAATGGAGAAATATAAGGAGTGCCACGTAAGATTTTTTCAAAGTAAGAATCGTTTTCTTTTTTGTAATATAATGATTTTAAAAATAGTTGTTTTGGATAAATAATATTTTATTTCATCAATGTGAGTAAGGGAAGAAATACAAATATCTTGCAAACAATAAAACAACCAAACAACTTCCATATCACACTATTATAACTTTGAAAAAAATTGTCTTTCTCTCTCATTGTTTCCCCTTCACTCCTCTTTAAAATTTCTCTCCAAAGACTGAATTATATTCAAAATAGTTTTATATCTTATTTACAAATTGTTATGTCATTTGCATTAATTATAAATCAAACTTAGCAAATTACTTATATTTCACATATCTAAACTTATAATTATGAATGCCGATTAATTATGTATTTTTTAAATATAAATTTGTTTAGTATTTTTCCACATCTCAATTAAAATAGTGACTTTTTTGTATATACTTGAAAACTTGTTGGGTAATAGTAATCGATAAAAATGTAAACACTAAAAAGTTAATATTAACTAAAATAAGTAAAAAATTCTGCTTTTTACGTCTATTTAAATCGCCTCGTTGATTTATGATAAATTGATATCTCAATCTTAGCCAAAGACCGAGAAAGATATATTTACATTTTCAATATGTTTTTTATATCTATTTGAATCGTCTCGTTGGTTTATGATATTGATATATATGATCTTAGCCAAAGGTTGATAGACATATATTTACATTTTCAAGATTTTTTTTTTTTAACTTTCTTTTTTTAGCTATTTATTCATATATTAAATTCAATGTGATATGAGTAGTATTTTCTAACAGACACTAATTGAAGATTTAAAAAAAATATGAATAAAAAATAAATAAAATTCCATGTAGATATATTGATTAAATATATTTATTTAGTTTTCATCGAGATTTTCAATTACAAAATTTTTATTAGCCTCTTAAATGCTAATTTTGCTTATTGTGTTGCTTTATTAATTACTGACGCTACTTGTAGATTAACTTAAAAAATAATATTACTTTTCATGATTATTAAACATATAATTAATAATTAAAATGAGTTATATAATTTGTATTTAGAAATTGACGATATATATCTATTAAAAATTGAGATATAGTATATAATATTGATATTATGATTTTTTTTAGCATAATATTATTAATTAATAATACACAAAAAGTGTAAAGAATAGAAATAAAGATAGTAATAAAAGGCATTAGAAATTATTATATGAAATACAATAAGTAATATATGTGAAATTGGAATATTAACGTGATCAAATTGATCATATGAGTAACTTTAATGAACTAGTAGAAAGCTAATTAATATTATGAATAGTATCAAAGATATCCATTTTACAAAAGAAGGTTAAGTTACACAATTGAGTTGTGCTAATTAATAATTGATGTTTAATTCCAAAATATAAAAGTAAAATTGAGCTCTTATAATCCCAAATAAAAATCTAATTTTGAGCAATTTATGCAAACAATAAAAATCCCAAAAATAGAATAAGTTTATGGGATTCTTACAGAAATTACAAGCAGAAAATATGTAGAGAGAAAACACAGAGGTGAGATGAATCTTCAGTGTAATATACTACTGATTACTGAGAGATAGGAGAAAAATGATCAATTTTGCTTAAGATAATTTTATCGCTGAGGGTAGGCCTCAAATATGAGATTGCGATAATAGTCAACTTATCATAGTATTATTAAATCAACTTGTAAACCAGAATTTTTTATTTTTTTATTTTTTTTGTAAATAACTTGTAAATCAGATACAAGATTGTTGGGAAAATTAGTAAGATTTTGATTTATACCAAAACTCAACTGACCCCAACTGAGTAGATGTGTAGCTAGATCTCACTGTTTGAACGTAAAGATTTTATCTTTATAGGTTCAAACTAAATAAGAGAGCTGAAGACCATGGCTGTTCAAGTTCAGTCATAAAGCGTCTTAGTTGACTCCAGACTTGAACCATGTTGTTCAACATGTTGATCGCATCTGTGGAAGTTGTACTCCCAAAAGTCTGAAGAAGAAGACGAAGAAGAAGACGAAGAAGAAAGAAGAACTTGAATTCAAAATTCAAATCTCCTTAAGTACAAGTCAAGAAGAATCTTTCCATTTATGGACCGACAACGAAGACAGAAATAAAGCAAGTCCCGCAGTTACCATTTTAGGAAAGTATGCAGAGATTAGGTGAGGAGCCATGTTTTTGGCATAGGTCAAACGACTATTTTCAACGGCTAATTTGATATCCTCTCTATAAATAGAGACATCCCTCATTACGTGAAGGGGGACTAATCGAGCGCATAAACTCACAACGATTGAAGTATTCAAGCATACTCGGGAAGCAAGAACACAAGAGAAAAAAGATCAATCGAAACCAAGTAGCAACGAGCTAGTCTCTCCTTCTTAAGTTTCCTTTTAACCTCTCACGAACTCGTTCCTTGATCGAGTTTAGAAGTCTTCACCAAAGTTTCTAAGTAGACTCACTGTATTTGTCCGAGTCTCTAAACCTTAGAATAATTAGCCTACACTGTAAAGTGTAGAAGGCTCACAGTTGAAAAAACAACTCATCCCCCATTCCCTAGATCCCTTTCAACCCATAATAGAAATAGGTCGTTATGAACCGGCAATCACAACACAGGCGTTGTTTCTGCCTGCAAAGAAACTGTAGGTTTTGTTAGTACCCGCAAACGAACTGTATAGGTTTATTTGGTGCCCGCAAACCAAACCCGAACGTTTGGAAAGTACGTGTAAACTTCTTTAATGGATTAGTAGCCCGAAAAACTAGTCATGGACGTAAGAGTTAATCTTTGAACCACATAACAACAATTGTGTTTTTACTTTCAGTGTTTTAGTTATTGTTTTAGCTTATAACTGAATAACTGCATTCAAACAAGTTTTCATAAAATTGCACTAAGTGTTGTGAATTGGCCTTCGCCTAAAAGGATTTTCTGTTTAAGTAACGAGTATAAAATTAACCACCACACTCTGCACATAGTCACTCTATTAAAACCTCAGTCATGAAAATATAGTTGATCCTCAGTCCAAGAAATCAACTATATATCGAACTGAGTGATCGCTCAAACTGAGCTTTACAGTTATTGAACAACTAGAACTGAAGAGTTTGACAAAAATTTAGAAAAATCCTTATTAGTGTAGTTCTCACATATACCAATTAACTCGTTACCGAAACTATGAAAGGTTTTTTATATATGAGCTTAGTCACAGCCAATATAGGCAACCGACCAGGGCCTCAATATTCAAATAAAAAAAGTAGTTCATATAATTATAATATTCATTCATGTATTGTCGATCTAGCGTTAGTTTAATTAATGTATGAGATCAAAAGATTTTGGGTGCGAATTCACTGTAACACTGTCTTTTAATTTAATTATACAAGGTTCATTACTGAAAGTTCAATTATATTCAATTTATCACGGGGGAAAATGTCAAATACACCCTCAATGTTTACACTAAAGTTCAACCAAGCCCTTACCGTGTTTTTGGGTGCAAATAAATACTTTATGTTTAAAATTCTTAACACACATTATACTCCAAAATAATTCTTGTAAATCCTGCTCAGAAATAAAATGAGTATAGTAATAAGTGGAGTCGGACCACAGAGAACGGAATAATAATTTATTTTTCCTATTAATTGATTTCGGTGTAGCCACCACACCTTAAATTTGGGATTTTGTAATTATTAACTAAGAAAACAAAGAAATAACTATATAGTAAACTAGATATTAATCAAAGAAAAGTAATTCGTCTTCAAATAAATTCACACTAATCTAGGCTCTGATCATCGACGCAAAGATTAATTAATTATCTCGGACCAACCAGTTATAGGGTACCGTGAATGCAGCGGACATACCCCAATTCCTACGTACTTTATCGATAGTTAACTATGGGCGCCAAACATAACTATTTCTCTTATTCAAACATAACCTAGCTCGAAACATCAGTTCTAGATCTAATGATCTAATAGCTTTTAACTTTGAAGGAATCCAATTTAAACGAATTATCCAAGAACGCAAGTAATAATATGTTTATCAATTTATTCCTACTACGAATATGATAGCTTTATCACTAATTAGCCATATTCTAATAATTACGAATTAGGGGAACTAATTGACTGTAATCCAATTAAATCTAAGTTGATGATTCTTAAACATAATCGAAATTAATTCTAAACACAAGGAATAAATCGAAACCCTAGCAAATTAATTATACGAACAATTAGATCTTACAAATTATTAAACTAATGCTTCAATATTCTCGCCGAATCAAAGAAATTAGTTATTCATAATTAAAAAAAAAAAAACTAATTAACACAATCAAATAATAAAAGTAAAACATGATAAATTACGAATGAAAATAAAACTGAAAACTATCACCGAATAGGAAGAAAATATAAATTCAAATCTCCAAAGTTGTCTGCTTCTCGTTCGTCTTTTCTCTATTACTATTGCGGCTGGAAAAATAAAACTAAAGCATATGGAATATGGAACTGAATATGACGGCAAAGTCTCATGTATGTATTAGAAAAGTAATAATTAATCCTCAACCTAATATGAATCCTAGCGGCTAATTAAACCATATATATATATATATATGGAGTGATTCCCATGCAAATGCCCTTTAAAGTGAGAAATAGAAATTAATCTTCATCACTGATCATATCTATATGGAGGGTCAAGATTTGGCCTGGTCAAAGCGGGTCAAACCCGGGTCAACCCGTTGACTTTTTTTTTTCAATTTTTTTTTTTACTTTCAGCTCACATGCATCACTTCACATATTCGGATGCACAACTAAGTGTATTGAGATGCACAGATTTTTTTTTTCTTTTTTACGGTCAGGTCATATGCATCACATCATGTATTCATATGCATCATACTATAAAATGAGATGCACCACTAAGCGCATTAAGATGCATTAGTTTTGTTTTCGTTTTTTTATTTTCGTAAAACATTGTGCATCTAGTTACACTGTGTGGTGCATCTAGTTACGCATTGTGGTGCATCCAATTTTTTTTCAGTTTATTTTTTTTACAAATTCGGTGCATCTCACTACACATAGTGGTGCATCTCATTATGTAGAGTGATGCATCCGAATATGTGAAGTGGTGCATCTTGGGTGGTTGTTTTAAAAAAAAAATTAAAAAAAAAACTGAAAATCTTGTGCATCTAAATGCACTTAGTAGTGCTTCTAGTTATATAGAGTGGTGCATCCGAATATGTGAAGTTGTGCATCTTGGTTGACAGTTTATTAAAAAAAAAATCGAAAAAAAATACTAAAAATCTTGTGTATCTAAATGCACTTAGTGGTGCATCTAATTATATAGAGTGGTGCATCCGAATATGTGAAGTTGTGCATCTTGGATGACAGTTAACAAAAAAAAAAAAAATTCGAAAATTAAAAAAAAGTCAACGGGTTGACTCGGGTTGACCCGAGTTTGACCCGCTTTAACTTGGCCAGATCTTGACCCTTCATCACCAATAGATCTATGGTGAAGATTTATTCTCATTTCTTAGGATAATATTCATTCTCATATGATCTCTCTCCATATATATATATATATATATATATATATATATTAATTCTAAACATAGCCCTCATTTTACTTTTTATAGCCCTTAATTTAAAAAAATAAAAAAAAAATGACAAATTTACTATATCATGCTTATAGCCCCAAAACTCAATTCACCTTAGCTCCAGAAATTTGCTGAAAACAGAAAAAATAAGGAAATCTTTATCGTCTCTTTTCTTCTTCACTCAAAGATTCAAACACAAAGGAAGAACAACCATTGTTTTTTTTTGTTTACAAATTGTGGGCCACAGAAGTTTGTTCCCCTTAAAAATCATGTCCTCTGAGATAACTCAACTCGCCGGAGACGCCGTTCCAACAAACCAACAAACATAAACAAGAAACATGTGTGAATAATAAAGAACCCTATTTGATTTATCTGATTTCTTGTTGATGAGGAACATTCTTAGTTCTCGTGATTGTAAGTGGTAATCAATTCAATTCTAATGACTTGAATTATTGTTGACAAAGATTTAGAGGGTGTTTGGTTGAGCTTAAAAGCTTCTTAAAACAGCTTGTAAGCTCCTAAATCCTTAATAATGAACAACTTATAAGCTGTTTTAACGAGCTTAAAAGCTCAGCCAAACATCCTCTTAGTTTACTTCTTCGAATAAGTCCAAGAGCATCAATCTGTTTCTCGTTTGATAAACACAATGACTATTAACTTTTCTGCAAAACATCGAGACTCAATGTTAGCCGCGATATCAAAATTCATAACAATCGATTTTCTTGTTCTTTTTCCTCCGAATTTCTGTGTTGAATTGAGTTGCTACAAATTGATAAATTTTAATTGGAGGGTATGAAGAGAAAATAGTAATTATATAAATAATTTTATTATTTTTTCTTTTAAATTGTGGCTATGAAAAGTAAATAGGGAATTATGTTTAGAATTTCCCATAAATAAAACTAATCCTAAGGCAACTAAACAAAGTCAGCCGATAAAAATAAAGAAAAACAAATGGGCTGGGTCTAATTAATACAACTTCAATTAGCCCAATAAATACTAACTATAATTAAAAGAGAAATTAATATTCAAAAATAAATTCAGCCCAACTTTGCATCTTCAATTTCATAAGAAAATCATAAAAAATCTCATTTTTCCCCACTTCTTGCATCCACGTGGCTGCACTACCGAATTCTATGATTCCTACACAAAATAACACCTAAACGAGCATTATATCCACATAAAACAATAGAAAACCTCAAATTCTGAAACAACCAAAAACACATTTATCACACATGCCCCTCTCCTTCTATTACCACTCTAAATTATATTTGATGTCAAGTTATCACTAATTAATTTAGTTTGATTTTTGAAACATTAACATAAATGCTTACTAAAAATATTATTTTTAACTCAAAAATATTATTGATTAAGATTTTCTTTAACATACTTTTTTTTGAAAATATTTTCTTTACCATGTTATAGTATGAATGAATATAATTATTTGCACAAAAAAAAAATATACGATATTCTCTTATATCTAATTAATTTCTATGTATTTTATGTTAAAGAAATTAATATTTTTTTTGTACCTATAACGAGTCAAATTATTTTTTTTTTATGTCAAAAATATATATTTTTTAAATTATTTTCTTCATACTACTAATTCAGTCAGATACAAATATTCATCCTATACGTAGAAGGGTAAATATTGATAAATCATTTAAAATCATTTTATTTATTGTTTATCAATATAACATTATAAAAATAGTTATACTATTCATTTTCATCAAGATAATATCAACACAATAAGTATTTTTCAATGTCGTTGTTGTTATATTCATTAATAGTATTAGCAATATTCTCTAAATAATATAGTAACAAATAATAATATAATTTTCACAAACACAAATATACACACATGTACACCCACCGCAATAAATATATGGGAATAAAGGAAATTTGGCATAGAAAATAATTTGAAGTGGTAAAGTAGGGGAGAGACATGTGAATGTTAAAAATTTCAAACATCAAAAATTTATTTGTATCCAAAAATACTATAAGGGCTTGGTTAAATATTGAGGGTATATCTGACCCTTTCCCAATTATGAAGCAATAGTCCATCAAATGCTACTCTGGATTGGGTCATCTGATGGGCCTGTTCTACCCAAATTGTATGTGCCCATCTGAATTGAGCTACTTTTTATATATATATATATATATATATATATATATATATATATATAAAATATATGGGATGATCAAATAGAAAATCTATCCTTTAGGTAGAAATTAGGATTCAATCTAAATCTTTCATTTTTTAAATCAACGGTTTGTACTAATTAAATTACTATTAACTTTATTCATTTTAAAATGATAAAAGGTCTCTCTACTACGTCTTAAAATAAATCCTATCAAATTCAATCATGCATCATTCTTTTTATATTTTAATTAACGCATATCACCAAAAATAAAAAATAAAAAAAATTATACATGCATCCTCCATTTCATTTCTACATCTCTCATTAGTTCTTTCTTTTTTTTTTTTTACGTTTTTCATATTATCAATTAGTGAGATGCTTATTTAAATTTATTTTTAAGATATTAGTATATTCAAATATTATTAATTACAGAGATGCTTACTTATATTTATTTTGTTGCTTTTTTTTTCAAATTTTTATTTTTTAAATTGGAGTTATGTTTATTAATGTGAATTATGTTGCTATTTGTTTTTAGTTTTTCATTGGCTTAGTTTAGAGAGATGCTTGTTTAGGTTAAGTTTTTTGCTTTTTTGTAATTTTGGCTTGCTAAGTAATTGATTGGTCATATGCTTATTTACATTTATTTTTAAATATTATTATATCTAATTATTAATTAGAGATGCTTATTTATGTTTTGTTTGTTGCTTTTTTCTTATTTTTATTTGCTTATTATCAATTGGAGGTATGTTTATTTATGTGTATTTTGTTGCTTTTTTTAAATTTATGATTTGTTTATTATTAATTAAAGAGATGCTTATTTATGTTTATTTATTGTTTTTTCATAATTTTTTATTTGCTTTTTTTTTTGGTAAATAAAATTTTTATTCCACCAAATGTGCTTTACAAACCAGAAACAAATGAACCCCAACAACAAGCAAGACTCACAAATCCCAACCAACTCAGCCCCCTACAGCTTTAAATATCTTCGAAGCTTTGCATGTTGCATGCTTCTAGCTACTATGATCAATTGACACTGCCTAATCACTCCTTCCATAGCAACATGGGTGTCTTGAAATCGCCTAGCATTCCTTTCCTTCCAAAGATTGTAGATAGTAACCGAAATAGCCATTCTATAAAACAGCTGCTTCCCAGTATTTGCTCCATTATAACCTGCAATTTGGCTCGTTCATCTTCCCAGTTGCCTACATCTCCCATCAAACCCCCCCATTGTTGCACTGCCTTCCAGACCTTATGCGAATACGAGCAGTGGAAGAAGAGGTGAGAGAGGGTCTCATCTTCACGCTCACAAAGACTACACTGCTTTTCCACAAAAATGTCAATCTTAGCTAAGTTTTCACAAGTCATCAACCTCCCTAAGATGACGAGCCAACAAATGAAAATACACTTTGGAGGTGCAGGATTCTTACTTAGCATTTTGCACCACTCCACTTTTTCCACATCTCCTCTGAGATGTATATATATACTCCTAATAGAGATTCGTTGCATAGTAAGCAGTTGATTCCTTCTCGTTGCATCTCCAAAATACTCTCTAGCTCCAAATATTTTTCTCATTACCCATGATGCTTGGGAAGGACATCTCATAGTGAGAAGATCTTTTTCCTTAATATAATACTCATGTATCCACTTAATCCAAACCTTCTCTTTATGCTGAGCAAGATTCCACAACAAGTTGCTTAATGCTGCACGATTCCAAATCTTCATGTTGATGATATTCAAGCCTCCAGCTTTTTCTGGCAGACATACTCGCTCCCAATTAATGTATATTTTCTCATTTTTTGCTTCACCAATTTTATTTGACCAATTTATTTATTAATAATCAGCCGAATAAATAACTATATTTTATAGTTCAATTTAATTTGATCAATTTATTAATTGGCCGAATATATAATTATTTTTTGTAGGAATTTTATTTGGCCAATTTATTTATTAATCGGCCGAATAAATAACTGCTATATTTTTATAGTTTAATTTAATTTGGTCAATTTATTAATTGGCCAAATAGATATTTTTTTATTAGGGAACCAATTTATTAGTTGACAGAATAAATGGTTCCAAAATAGTTTAGATAATTTATTGGTTGACCGAATTAAATTTGAAAATAGTCTAATATTTTTTATTTAATTTGATAAAAAAATATGTAATTTCTAATTTGTCAATTAATTAGGTAGATGGACCAATTCCCAACTGACGGGTACCTCAACTCGGGATCCCACGTGATACATTTTTATTCTTTATTCTTTATTCTTATTAATTTTAAAATTTTCATTTTATTTATTTTTTTCATCTATTTTCTAAAATCTAGAATCGTTATCTATGAATTGATTTTTACGTTATTTGTAGTTGGGTTTCTAACTTTGCATAATTTATAATTGTAATTAGTAAATATTACTAATATACAGTTAAGATAAGAATGAATAGTACAATCAATTTTTTTAATGTTTTGAATCTATACAAATTCTAAACGAGTTTTATAAATTATGCATTTATAAATCAAAATCGTGGTCAACGGGCCAATTCGAACCCGAAACCGTGGCGGTAGACGAGCCAATTTCCAACCAACGGTTACCTCAACTCGAGAAATTTTTCATTTTATGCTTTTTTCCCCATGTATTTTCTAAAATCTATAATCGTTATCCATGAAATATGTTTACGTTATTTGTAGTTGGGTTTCCAACTTTGCATAATCTATAATTTTAATTAACGAATAGTACAATAATTATTTTTATTAAATTTTTGGATCTATATAAATTCTAAACAATTTTTTTTATAAATTACGCACTTATAAATCAGAGTCGTGGTCAATGGGCCAGTTCCGATGCAGAACTGTGGCGACAGACTAATATATGGAATTTTTCCAGAAAGGAACACAAATAACTAATTTTTTAATTGGATTTTAAACAAGTACGAGTATATAAATTTCAAATAAGTTTGAATAATTCTAAACACATCATCTCAAATTGTTTGATTAATCGTCTCCATTGGAAAACGTAGAATATGTAGGAAAATTGGTAGAAATATTACTAACGATTTATCAACGAGTCAATTCTGACCAAAAATCATGCGCATAGAGGGGTCAATTCAGCACTTGCGGGACAAGTTTTTTTTTTTTAATATATTATATAATTTTGAACTCATAAAATTAAGGATATTTATGGCCAACTTTTATCTTATATAATTGACTAAATAATTTTATAAATCACAATCTGTAAGAGCCCGAATTTTCGTCCCCTAATTTTTTTTTTAAGAATAAGATAACCATTAGAAAGTCCCTATTTCCCGAATATTTTGAAAATAAGATAAGTTAATGAAAGTTTTATATACAAGTTCAAAAGAGATTTTATTGTAGATAATAAAATCAAAGGAATTCAAATTTCAATTTCATCATGCATCACATATTTATGTGTTTCAATTATTCATGTGGTTCTATTTACATTAAAGTATTAAAATGTGATTATATGAATACGTGACTATGCGATTGTGCGATTATGTGAATATGTTATTTGATTAATTAGAAATAATTAATCTAATGGGACAGAATTATATAACTTTGACAATGTGAAATTATTCCGTATATCTTCTCGTCAATTTTTAGAAAAAATCTGTCTAGGATTTAATATTCTATATTGAGCTCGTTAGAACTGTAATATTAAATTCTATTAGAATATCGATTGAAAATACGATTCGGCTAAGAAATATCACACCACAATCTAAGAAGCGACTTAAGAGATAAAAGTATATTAATTTATTTTATAAATATACATGTACTTGTGTATGTGCTGGTAATTATGTAAATGTGTTGTACACGTGTGTGTGGAGGTGTATAATATACGGGAGTGTGTGCTGATAGTGTTTGCGTGTGTGTATGTTACCGTGTGTGAATGGAAAGATAAGGAGAGAGAGAGAGGAGTTGTCGAGAGAGAGAAGGAGAGAAGAGAAGGAAAAGATTTTCTGCAGGATTCTCTTAAGTATGCTTATTTCACCTCCAAATTAACCAATAAGAGAAGGATTAGTCTAATGATGATGCTTAACCAAGTCAACCCCTACTTCCCTAAAACCTATCGCCACCCCTCGTCATCCATACATATTCGCTGCACCAACATCATTAGTCTCTCAACCTATCAAAACACAGCAGCTCCACTCCATCTCCAAAATAAAAGCAAGCCCAGCACTCTATCATCTTCATCCTTGCGGTAGCACACGAAAGCACACACCCACCACCTTCACAACTCTCTCACCATCACCACCCTATTTTCGTCGCCGTCGGAGCTCCACGGAGAGGCGATGGAGCAGAGGAGCAACAACTAGCAGCAGCTGGACACGAGAGAAAAATCGAGAGGGCGATCGAGAGTTGAGAGTTTGAAGGCTAGGTATCCCGACTCACTTTCACCCTCTTGATAATCTTGTTTATGACTATAGGAGCATGTTTAGGTGGATTAGAGGTTGAGCATGGCTGAAAATTATAGGATGTGAGTGAGCATGTTGGAGTAGAAGTCTATCGGTTGTTTTGCTACGTTTTGATAATATTTGTGACTTTGTTGGATGTCGAATATGTCGGGAATCGACCCCCGTATATCTTTTGTTATATAATCTGCATGATATAGGAGATTTGATGAATATTTGTTGAGATTTACGGCTTAGAGAAACTAAACATAAAGATCCAAGTTATGAATGTTATTTCGTTTTTACAACATGTTGCCAAGATAAGTCGATAGCTTTTTCAGTAGGTTAGGGTGCTTCAAATGCTTTGAAATTTTTATATGTTGTTCTATGTCATGCCTTCTATGTGCCTGCAAAATTTAAGGGTTTTATATCAAGTAAACTGAACATAGTACCTCCTAGAAAATCGTTGCAGCGAACAGTTTTTGAAACCGCGTAGTCACCTTCCGATGAGAATAACTTTCAAACCGTTAAATATTTTCTATTACACTCAATTGCATGTTGAAATAGAGTTAACAATGTCTCTGTAATGATAAGAAATGCATCATCATGTCAAGTATATCGTGAATAAAAGAACCTCTAGAATATGGATGATGAATGGGAATCACAAGTTGCTGCACGCCAACTGTTCGACAAAATGCTAAACAGATTATTCAACATGAACATGAATATGAAAATGATTCTTCGAAAAATAATGGTATTAGTTTAATACTAAACCTTGTTTTCCAGAGTATGAAAGTGTATAAATAACTTAGAAAGTTAGTCTATAACGTACGGACGTATTTTACAAATTCTAGTATATTTGTTGAGTTTATTGACATATGAAATAATTGTGCAGCTACCCGTTTTCATTCTAGAATAAATCTCAAACCATTACTAATTTGTACATGAGGTCAGTTTCATGGTAAAGTATGCAGTAAGAGCTTTTGAGAATGATAATCAATATATTTTTTGTCATCCTTGATCAGTTTGTTACGATACATTCAACATGCCTACTTGGAAATAAATTATTGCACGCCAACTGTCTGTATAAATTCCTCAGCGAACTTCTTAATATTAAAAATCAACTTTTCATGATTTTATTAATTTTATTAAGCGTATTGACTTTATTAATTGATATATGTGCTGATTATATGTATATACATGAATCCAAAAATTTACTAATTATTTTTGGTGAATTATATTAAAGATTATGTTCCAAAAATATTTATTTGAACATAAGTATTGGATGAAATGCATATGTAAAATATATTATAGGAGCATCTTATGTGTGTTACGTGACATGACATGAAACGGATTTTTAATATAAGAATAAATTAGGAATACGTGGACCTAGGACATTGTTGTAAACCTCGTTAGTCTTTCCTAAATTAGAGGCCTAAGATTGTTAGATCGTCTTGTAGGAGACATCATCAATACTACTCAAGGAACCAATCTACCTAACAAGAAGTGAAAGGTGAGTTCCTATTTTCAAATTGTGGGTTAGAATCCTACGGAGGTAAATTTCGGGTTAATGAACCCTAAGCTCTTTCTCAAGAAAATGATATGTATGCTTTATTACTCATTGTTGTGTTTACCAAAGAACGGCTGTTCCTTCCGTTACCGGTTCGCACCACAGGGTGCCGACCACTATTAAACGATCGGTCCCCGATTTTGATCGAGCAAGGGTGTGTACACAGAAGACTGTTTATGGGTGAAATCAAAAGGAATTTCCCATGGCAGCAACTCGGTCCAATTGATGGGGCTAGCTACCCCCTTGATTGTCCCGGCTGGTAACACGATGGAGTAAGTAAGTAAGTAATTGTGCGCACTAGACGAGCTTTGCTCTAGGATAAAATGTTTTACACTTATATGGGATTCAAATGTTTCTTTTCAAAGTATCGTCTCATATATGTGAAGTAGCATGCAATATCTTTGTGAAAATGCTTTGAGATAAAATGTTTGCCAAGAGGGCAAGAACTCACTGAGTACGCTAGTACTCAGCCCAAAATCTTTTGTTTTAAATGCAGGATGAGCGACGTGATGAAAAGTGGTGTGATGGCTTCCGAGGTTAAATGGTTGGTGATCGTTTAGATCGTCATCACTATTTTGCTTATCGTATCGTGGTAGTTCCATGCTTTAATATGTAATAAATTAGACAAACTTGAACTCCGAACTTATTTCCATTTTCTTTTATTTCGATTTTCCGATCGCGGGTAATCGATGAAACTTTTATTTTGATGCTTCCGCCGTGCAGGGTCCGAAGTCTTCATACTTCGAATCCTAGCTATGATTTGGGCAAAGTTTATCGTTGAACAAAACTCATTTGATTCTATGATCATGTTTACTTATTAAACATGTATCCTATTTCTATTTACTTTTCCAAATTAAAACTTTTCTAAGTATTCTTCCCTGTGGCGATCTGGCCGCATAGACCGGGTGGCGGGTCATTACACAATCATTACACATAAAGTTTTGTAAAACGGAAAAACTACCAAGTACATAGTGAAACAATTATTGAAGTTCTATTCTCAGTTAAAAAAGTTATTCTCGAAGCTGGTAAAAAAGAAAACGAATGTCATCATTTATTACTCTATGAATATATTTGGAAGATGATTATTTATATAATACTACAATTTATAATTAAATTTTTATTTATTAAATATTGTGTGAATATTTTTGGAATATAATTATGTATATAATTAAATACTAATTTCAGGTAAAAAGAAAACAAATATCATCATTAATTTTTTTTGTGAATATATTTGGAAGATGATTATTTATATAATTTAAAATCAGTATTGTAGTCAATAGGCCAGTTCCAGGTCGGAACCGTCGGGGAAGACGAGATGATTGTGAAGTGGTGGTTTAACTTATTTTTTTTTCTTAATCTTGTGTTGAATTCATAATGTGGGGTATTTAGGGTCACTTTCATCTTATAGACAATCTTAACATCCATAATATTATTCGCTGTCTATATATCTCTTCCTCTCTCACTACCCGCTCCTTCTCTTGCCTCTTTTTCTTCATAAAAAGTTAAAAGATTCAGCTTAAGAGTCGTTTTCCCTTTGAGAGAGAAATATATTTTTGCCCACATCGGTTTTGTAGAAGAATAGAGCTTTAACAATTATCGAAAGTAATGAGAATATATTAGTTATAATTTTTAACAAACATAACTATATGGGTTTAAGACGTAAACATGTGGTAAAATTACTTTTTAATTGAATTTGAGATGTGTTCAAGGGATATTAATTCTAAGCGAGTTTAATAGATTGCATAATCAAATTATTTAACGTTAAAATAATTAACAAATAATATTTTTTTAATCTATTATATATTAGTACTATTTAATATTTTTATTAATTTTTATAATTTCCCGTCGATTTTCGACGGGTTATATGCTAGTTATTATATAAACGAAAACGACTCTTCTTTTAAAAAATTCTATGTGGCACTCCTTAAATTCCTCCGTTCTTATTTATCTAAATTCTCAAATTTTCTGAATTTAAAATCAATATTTATCATATTTATATTCTATATATTATATATATGGCATGGAAACAAAATCTTAACAAGATCAAATCTCAATCTCAATATCTATAATATTTTAATATTTAATAAATATATTTATTCTACTTAATATATATATTAATTCTACTTAATATATATTATTAATTAATGTCATTATTTTCGCCTCCTACACCATATAGTATAAGTTCCAATTGTGACACAATATATATATGGATACAAGATTCATATTTTCATGCTATTTGAAAAGAAAGAAATAATATAATGCATTGTCTTTAACAATGCTAAATCATCAAATATGTAACAATATAATTGTGAATTGCATGCACATGTCATCTATCAAATTCTTACTTTGAAAAAAATCCTTTAACATAAAATAATAGATTTTAAATATTTACTAAAATTTTATGTCCCACATCGATTATTCAATGAAACATCACCTATTGAAAAGCCTATAAATACCTAGAATCAATATGTATTTTCTCATCTTTTGCACCACAAGTTTTATTTGGCCCATTTATTTATTAGTCGGCCGAATAAATAACTATATTTTTATAGTCTAATAATAATAATTTAATTTAATTTGGCCAATACTTTAGTTGGCCGAAAAAATAATTATTTTTTGTATAGTACCAATTTATTAGTTGGCCGAATAAATGGTTCCAAATTCAAATTTGTGACGTTATTCGCATATTTGAATCAGTATTCGAATCGACTTCGAATATTTTTTTGATTCGTATTCGATTCATAATAATATTCGCGGATATTCAATTCGAAAATTTATAATTTTTTTACACTATTCGGCAGTTCGAAATAACGGGGGTCAATTTAGTTACGGCAGTTCAACATAATGGGAGGATTCCGACTTGGAACTATAAGGGCAGACAAGCCAATTCCAAACCGACGGTTCTATATATTATATGAACTTTTATTTATTAAACATTGTGTGACATGTATTTGATTTTTTTATTGTGACAAATTTTATCATAATATTTGATTATTTACATAATTTATAAATTCAAACGAGTTCAAATAATTAGCGAATATTATTATATATACAAATTAAGGACGAGAACGAATATTACAGTTACTTTTAAATTAAATTTGAATCTATATAAATTCTAAACGAGTTTAATAAATTATGCAGTTTCAAATTATAGTTGAAAATTAACTTTTTATCTTTTACTATTATTTTCTACAAAATCAATATCGTAGTTAACGGCCGGTTCCGAGTTGGAACCGTAGGGTAGACAGGATGATTGCGAAATGATGGTTCAAGTTTTTTATTTTTTTATTAATATTATGTTAAACTCATACTGTAGAGCTTTGAAAATTATCAAAGATATGAGGATAGATTAGATTAGAATTTTTAACAGACATTACTATATGGGTTTGAGACGTAAAAATGTGATAAAATTATTTTTTAATTAAATTTGAGATATGTTTAAGTACATATAAATTCTAAACAAATTCAGTAGATTGCACAATCAAATAATTTAATGCAAATAATATTAACAAGTATTATATTATTTTTAATTTATCATATATTACTCTCTAATAATTTTATTAATTTTTTAAAATATAATTTCCCGTCGATTTTCGACGGGTTATACGCTAGTTATTTTCAAACGAAGACCTCAAATCCATCTAAACAGTCGAAGAAGTAATTTAGATTGTAATGGATTTAAAGTCAATCCTCAAATTCTTCAATCAAACCCTAACCTAGTGTTCGAATTTTAGGTGTAATACATATTGGTACATCCATCAATCTTCTATCTTCTATCTATATATATTATATAAACGAAAACGGCTCTATCCTATGTGGCACATCTCAAATCCCTCTATTCTCATTTATCTAAATTCTCAAATTTTTCAATTAGAAATCAATATAATATCAATATATTCTAAGATATATATTTAATTCTCAAATCTTAGAACCCATATATATATAACGTAAGATTTTATTCCAAAATTAGCATCAGATTTAGAGCATCAGATTTGGTTTTTTGAAATAGTCTAATATTTTTTATTTAATTTGATAAAAATAATTAATATTAATTCGGTTAATTTAATCAGTTAGACAGGTCAATTCCCAACCGACGGGTACCTCAACTCGGGATACCACATGGCATATCTACATTCCGAATTTGAGAAAAAAATAATTAATTTTAATTCGGTTAATTAATTAGGTAGACGGGTCAATTCTTAACCGACGGGTACCCAAATTCGGGATACCACGTGACATATCTCCATTCTTTATTTTCATTTTTTTAAATTTTCATTCTATGCATGTTTTTCAGTATTTTCTAATTTAGAATCGTCATCAATGCATTAATTTTTACATTATTTGTAGTTGAGTTTCCAAGTTTGCATAATTCATAAATGTAATTAGCGAATATAGTTAAGGACGAGAACGAATAGTACAATAATTTTTTTGGTTAAATTTTGGGTCTATACAAATTCTAAACGATTTTCATAAATTACGCACTTAAAAATCAAAACTATGGTCAGCGGGCCGATTCCGACCCTAAAACGTTGCTGTAAACGAATCAATTCTCAACCGACAACTTTCTTTTTTTTTGTTGTTGTTAAATGTTGGGTCTATATAAATCCTAAATGGTTTACATAAATAACGAACTTATAAATCAAAACCGTGGTCAGCGGGCCGATTTCACCCGTAAAACGTGGCTGTAGAGGGGCCAATTCTCAATCGACTGGTACCTCAACTCGGAAAATTTTTCATTTATGCATCTTTTCATATAATTTCTAAAATCTAGAATCGTCGTGTTTTCAATTTTGCATAATCTATAATTGCAATTAACAAATATTACTATATGGTTAAAGACAAGAACGAATAATACAATCAATTTTTTTTATTAATTTTTATGTCCATATAAATTCTAAATAAATTTCATCAATTACACACTTATAAAGCAAAGATCGAAACCGTGGTGGTGGACGGACCAATTCCCAGCTGAAGGGTATTGCTATACGATTTTTTTTGTAAAGAAACACAAATGATTGATTTTTTAATCAGGTTTGAAACAAGTACGGATATATATATATATTTCAAACACGTTTGAATAATCCTAAATATAACGTCTCAAATTGTTTTGATTAATTGTCTCCGTCGGAAAACGTTGAATGTGTAGGAAAATTAGCAATAAATTTACAAATAATTTGTCCACGGGCCAATTCCGACTCAGAATTGTGCGCATTAAAGTTTATCATATTTATATTATATTTTTATATTTATATATGATACGGAAACAAAATCTTAACAAAATCAAATCTTCAAAATCATTTTATCATATTTTATTATATATATATATATATATATATATATATATATATATATATATATATATATATATGTATGTAGTGGATGGTAATAATTAAAATAGATCCTTATACGTTAAACACTCACTAAGACTATTTCATCGACATATAAAATGAAGATATAAGAATCAAAGAAGCCATGTAAATAATAGCTGAGATTAACGTATACCTTCAAATTCGAGGACAGAGAACACATTTGAACTTCTCATTCTAGAGATGATACAACATCAGAACATGTATTCATGAGATTATAGAAACAATATCAAGATTGGTGCATAATGATACTTCTTACTAGGAGAATGATTCAATTTTAGACTTCAATGATGAATTAGGTAAAACAACTAAATTGTCACATAACAATACAAAAGAAAACGAAACATGCCACAAATCTACATAAAAAAAATCTTATGTGGCACCTCTCATATTTCATCATCCCTATTTATGTAAATTCTCAAGTTTTTTAAATTTAAATAAATAAGTTAAATATTTGAAATTAAAACATTTATTGAGACAACATTATTTAACATTATTGACTTTGCAAACCGCAATCCAAAAAAAAAAATTGACTTCTCAAATTAACATAAAGAAAGTATTCTGCATGAGTGAAGTAAGCAACATAACAGCTCGAACATTCAAAATAAAATCGAAGTAGAAATTTTCAAATGAATTTGGCTAATTTATTGGTTGATCGAATTAAAAATTGAAATAGTCTAATAATTTTTTATTTAATTTGATAAAAAAATAATTAATTTTATTTTGGTCGATTAATTAGATAGACGCGCCTATTTTCAACTGATGGGTAGCTCAACTTCGGATCCCACGTGATTTATCTGTATTCTTTATTCTTATTTATTTTAAAAAATTTATTTTTGCATTTTTTTTCCATGTATTTTCTAAAAACTATAATTGTCATTCATGAATTAATTTTTACGTTATTTGTAGTTATGTTTCCAATTTTGTATAATTCATAATTGTAATTAGCGAATATTACTATATGGTTAAGGACGAGAACGAATGGTATAATCAATTTTTTTATTAACTTTTGGGTCTATGTAAATTCTAAACAAGTTCATAAATGATGCACTTACAAATCAGATTTGTGGTCAACGGGCCAATTCCGATCCACAACTGTGACAGTTTGATAGACCAATTCTCAACCGACGAGTACCTCAACACGGAAAAATTTTCAATTAACTTTTATGTTATTTGTATTTGGATTTTCAACTTTGAATAATTGATAATTGTAATTACCGAATATTACTGTACGAAGGACGAGAATGAATAGTATAATCAATTTTTTTTAATTTAATTTTGGGTATATACAAATTATAAACGAGTTTTATAAATTACGCAGTTACCAATTCTTAACCCATGGGTACCTTAACTCGAGAAATTTTTCAATTAATTTTTTACGTTTTTTGTGATTGGACGGTGATGAGTTCATATTTTGTGTCTTTTTAGTGTATGTTTTAGAAAGTTTAGATCGAATCTTTGTGTGTGTTTTGTCTAGTTTTTGTGCATTGGAGGACATATTTTGGGCAGGAGGGTTGTTGCCCTGCAGGTGGAAACTGGGCAATACAGGGGAAGAAAGCAACATTTCTGGAAGCAGGTCAGACAGAGCCATATTGGTCAAGACAGATAGGAGGAGTGCTTTGGTCAACAGCCCAGGTCTAGAAGGATAAGGATAAAATGATCTAACTTAAGTATCTTTCCTTATCCGACTAGATTTAGGATCCGCAAGGGATCTCTTGAAGATAGACGTGACTTACCTTGTTGAGGGTCGAGCTTATCAAGTGTTACTTGCATCCCAAGGTAGCTTGTAGATTTCTTCCATGTTAAGGATTAGGGGGTCCAAACCCTAAAGCACTCGCCTATAAATATCGATGCCTTGCTGCTGCGAATGCGCGCCGTTTTATGCTTTATTCCCTGTATCTTCCATTGAGAGTTTGTGAGGACGGACATACTTTCATTCGTACTTTGTTTTATCGGCACTTTTGGCCATGATTTGCTTTTGCACGTATTTCGTAAGTTTTAATATAGTGTTTATGACTTTCTTGAATTCATATGTTCGTTATTTTATGATTATGTCTAGCTAAGTTTTTATACCTGGTCTGGGCAAGACAGTTACGTGTTAACTTATGCTTGAGAGGTCTAAATTGTGCTAGATAATTACATGCATGTGTCCCATAATGTTAATGAATCTGTTCAAATATGAGATAATACGATTAAGAGGTTAACAGGCCGCTAATCACTTAGGACATATTAGATCACAAATCAATTGAGAAATAGCAGTGTTTTCCACATCCTCTTGATTAAAATCGATTAACATTAGAGGAAGGTGTGTGCCTTATAGGTTAGACGAGATGATTCCTTGTTGGGCCTTTCTAGAGATAAATGCTCCTTGGGCAAGAAACTGAACGATGACTCTGACAGAGGTATTGCCCAAGGTAGGGAGCCAGCGGTGCGTCTCCAACTAAGTAAGGATAGGTAAGGGAAGGGTTTGTTGAGAGCGTGACGAGTAAAAATGGATCTCAGCATTCAAGTCCTATAACTAACGATGCGTGTATGTGATGAAAATATTTGCACCAATGACCAAGCTAGGGTTTTCACTTAACGACGTCTTAGTCCAGATCAAGTCCTTTTTATTATTGATCAAGTTGCTTATTTACTTTTCAGTGTTTTATTGAGTTCTCGAATTGGGCAAGAGAGCCCTAGTGACCAAGATAGCAAAACCAACTTTTCTGAACAGGTGGAAGAGGTTTCAAGAGATAGTGACAATCAACTCCTTGTGGATCGACCCTGTACTTACTTGTTAATTATATAGCTGTGAGGATAGACTACAAATTCATTTTGAGAGTGCGAACGACAGTCGACGGTTAAGGACAAAAATGAATAGTATAATCATTTTTTTAATTAAATTTTGGGTCTATATAAATTCTAAACGAATTTTATAAATTACGAACTTATTATTCTGATTCGTGGTCAACGGGCTGATTCCGACCTGGAACCGTGATGGTAGACGGGACAATTCTCAACCGACATGTACCTCAACTCGGAATTTTTTCATTTTATGCATTTCTTTTAATGTATTTTCTAAAATCTAAAATCGTCATTTGTAGCGAATATAACTACACAGTGAAGAACACGAACGAATAGTACATTCAATTTTTTTTATTGAATTTTGGGTCCATATAAATTCTAAACGAGTTTCATAACTGACGCACTTATAAACCAGACCCGTGGTCAACGAGCTAGTTCCAGGTTCTGACCAGAACCCGTGGCGGTAGATGGGCCAATTCTCAACTGTCGGGTATTGTTGTACTAATGTTTAAGAAAGGAACATATGAATAATTTTTTAAATCGAATTTAAAACAAGTACAATTATATAAATTTCAAATAAGTTTAAATAATCCTGAACACACTGTCTCCAAGTGTTTGATTAATTAATCGTTTCCGTAAGAAACGTCGAACCGCAAGAAAATTGACAGAAAATTATTTACGATTTGTCAACGGGCCAATTCCGACCCAAAATTGTGCCCTTTATTCTTATAAACAATCTTAAAAATTACACAAGACAATCTCTTTGAGAAGTAAATAGTTTTAGTCCCGCATCAGTTTTGAGAAAAAAGGGCTTTGAAATTATTTATAACAATGAGTTTGAATTTCATTTGAGTTTTTAATGAGTTTTATTTAAAAAAAAAACAATCAATACTTTTTTTATACTATCACATATTAAATTTTATTAATTGTATTAAATAATAATTTCTCTTTTTCGACGGACTACACACTAATTTTGTATAATTTTGTATGTTCCATTTCTTCTTCAGCACACGTTTAAATTTTTTTTATAGAATCTCACTGTCTTATCTTATTCCATCAAAAACATGCGATCCTCAATTTTTCCTGCTTTTTCGTAAGTTTAGTCCCACCCGATTCCTGCTTTTTAAACTAAGCCTTCATATGTTGCCCAAAATTTACCTTTAACACCTTTTACAACGTAGATTAATACAACTTCATTACACAAATACGATGTATAGATAAAATAAAATACTATGTAAGAATTTATTATTGAAGTCAACCAATAATTAGCACTCACATTTTCTACATTCACCCCAAAAATTGATGTACTACATAAACTATATACTTAACTGTGTGCCAAGGAGCCTCAAACCATTGTAACATTTTACAACCCCAACAATGTGGGGATATCAATATCGCTTGTTTTAGGAGCCATCCGCAGGTTGAACTTCGTTCGGTGGTGGTGGCGGCTGTGGCGGTGGCGGAGTGGTCCCCCTACGGCCGAAGCTGGCCATTGCCATCTGAATTCCTGCTGACGGACCCTCAGTCGAACCTCCTTCAGTTGAACCTCCTTGAGTCGAGCCTCCTTGAGTCGAGCCACCACCAAATGCGCCTTTCAGCCCCTTCTTCTTCTTCACCTTCTCCGCCCAACCAACAAGGCCAGCTTGCACATGGTCATCGAAAATCGACTTCTTGAAATTTGTTCCCATCTTCAATCGACAAGATAAGAGTTTCAGTCGTAAATAATCGAGAGAAACACTAGGTGCTCGAGGAAATACTAGAATTTACCTGTGTGACAAGAGCGTACAACGGTAATGTGCTATAGCTGCACATAACCTGGATGAACACACTGCAAAAAGCAAAGAAAAACCACCACAGACCAGGCAGTTCCAATATTATGAGAAGCCGGTTTAGCAACAACGCGCAATCGAGAGATGGAGATGAGAATTTACCCAATGACGAGTCTCGGAATAATATACCGGACATGTCCCATAATGCACGAGTCGAAGCCATATTGAACCTGATAAGAACGACGAGAATATATAAGGTTTGATGAGATAGATCTCTAAGAGGGAGTTTTCACTTTGTGTGAAAGATTAGATAAACAACACAGAGGCGATCAAACAAACTCAAAACTATTTAATCCATCAATGTATGTGGTGGATTGACCCATATATCACCAAAAAGTAAACACTATCAAAGTTAGGGAGGAGGTTTAATCAACTCACCCAAATCCAAAAGAAAAATGCTATCTCGAACGCATTTTGGAAAAGAATGAAATGGATCAAGATAAGGACAATCTGCGGTCGACTGAACCAAAAATGGTCATCAGAAGGCCGTACAATCAGTTGACCTTCGATAGCAATGTGTTTTTCAGCAACCTCGTGTGCAAGCTCACTAATGACGTGCTCCAGCTTGGTGCCAACCGCAAGCAGAAGCTGCAAACCAAGATCATAATATTGTTAAGAACTCGTAGATATGTAAATCTTTGAGTAGGTATCCGCAAATGCATCTTATTAGAAAATGCCATCTCGGGTCATGAGGACAGCAACAATAATAGAAATACGACTTGCAGTTTTGATTAAAAGAAGATATTCATCAGGAACATATAAAGCAAGTATTGTATTTCAATATCTATATTTACTTTTACGGACAAGTAAAACAAGCAAACAATACTGTATTAGGGCGTGGAGATGGATACTCACAAAAAAGGGAAAAAACGCAATCCAGAAGTAAGTATGCCAACCTGCAATGCAAAAAGTAGTCTCGTGTTAATTGATATGGTGTCCAATGTCTAACGGGATATGGAAAGTGAATAAGATTTGAGATCCATTTACAGCCGAAATAGAGAATCCATTTATTTTGTAACAAGAGAGAGATAACGTGTATGCAAGATGAAAAGATATCAGGTTATGGGTGCAAATAGTGTGGACCAACAAACGAGTATCGATTCAGGCAATTTGAATGCATACCGTTAACGTTCAACAACAAGAACACGACGACAAAGACCCACAAATACCAACTGCAAAATAAGTAAAATTCATTAATCCGAATAACAACTAGAACAGCCAGCCAAAAATCCGGCACTAGGAAGAAAGAAGAACTCATGCCAACAAGCTATTTCAAGAATAATGAGTTACCTTATGCCAACGACGATCTTGAAGTCATCTTCCAGAGCACGAATCATGTATTTGTGGAAATTAAACTTCGGATTCCCTCGACAGTGTGTCTGATAAAGGATACATTTCATATTAGCACATCCCATTTTTGAACCTTTGTTTTGAGAAAACAGGATTTGGCTCAGGATTGCCCATTTTTATTAATTCCGGGGTTTCTCTGAATTTGAAAGTTATCACTCTGGGATGTAAAATATATCTCTTCTCACCATCCCCATATTGTATGAGACGGATTTCAAAATCGAATTAAAGCTCTAGACAAAGAAGCTTTATCTCCCTTTACTTTTCACGAAAAATTGGATAAAGTCCAAAAAAACAAAATAGCATTGAAATCCATTTTTATCGATCAATCCGAATTGTCTTTTCTATCAGAAAGGAAGGGCTGTAGCACAAAATTTACTTCTAAGTAATTGCCCCATAGATCCTATATCCATCTAATTTTGAATTTATTTCGAATATATGAATTGTGCTACAGATTCAAATCTTATATCTTAATTTAATTATCTTAATTAAACCCAATAGATTTAAAATTGCTTTTTTGGTAAAAAAATTGCGAAATGTTTTTCTAGAACGGCCAAAATTTCTTTTACATCTTCTAGACGAAAATGCTCAATTTGCATAAGATCTTCTTGACGCTTATTCATAAGGTCCAATAATGTATATATATTGGACCTTATAAGGCAATTATAAACTCTAGGAGACAATTCGGATTGATCAATAAAAATGGATTTCAATGCTATTTTGTTTTTTTGGACTTTATCCAATTTTTCGTGAAAAGTAAAGGGAGATAAAGGAACCATATGTTGATTGTCCTCTAAAGGTAAGTTTTCTTCGTCCTTAAAAACTGAAAGTTATTGGAAAGGAAGCAGAACAAAAACAAACAAGATTGTAGGTTGCATACCGTTATAAAGCCGAGCCGTAGAGCTACATAATCTGACTTGGTGACAGAAGCATAAAATTGCTTAAAGAATGAATGCTGAAATATGTCAAAAGGAGAAGTTAATACATGGCAGTCATTTCAAATTCTCTTAAAAAAAGGAAATGGTTATGTTGATATTTGAGGTCAGAGAGAAGAATAGATGAGAACAAATTAATTTGCCAATAATTACAACATTGACCAGGCAATTTTATCAACATAGAGTTTTTCTTTTGTTTTTCGTTTTATTTTATCCTCCTTATCTTTCTTTTTCCCCCCTCTTAAAAGCATGGCATCATAAATTCATAATCTTTCTTTTTCCCCCCTCTTAAAAGCATGGCATCATAAATTCATAATCTGAAAACTTTTGGATTTCTCAAGAATAAATTTCAACTTACCAACCATCCCAATATGACGGAATTTCTACCCACGCCCAAAAATCGCTTCTTGATGAATTCATGATCTTGAACCCGGGTGACCTTATGTTTCAGAGCTGCATATTGTAATCGACAATTCAGAGACAAGTTCGTACAGGCCTGAGCCATTTCATAAAGTATGGAAGGTAGAATATACTCAACAGTCAATATTAACTAAGATTATCGTGAACACCACTCCCATATTATGGGAACCATAATATATGAATAACCAAATCACGAGGAGCACAACAATTTGATGAAATTAGTTTCTGTAAAAAAAGGTTAGATGCTGGAAAGCAGGGAATTTATACCATTTTCCATATTATAATTATCTTTTGCTATAGAGTCTTCCCAGTGCTTCCATTGCCGTATCTGCACATAAGTTTCAATATTATTCAAAATCTTGTAAAAAGGACTAAATGCACATATTATAAAAGGGTAAAAAAAGTGAAACTAGTACACTGCTCACCTTTGCCCCTCCAAATACAATAGTAAGAACAGAAAATGTGACATGGACAATTGCTAGAACAAATATGAAGATGTGCAGATGATGCAACGCTTCCAGAGATAACATTGGAACTTTATTCTGCAGATAATTATAAGATGAGAAACACATTACACCAGTAATTGTAGATTTCTCAAAACTAGCAGCATAAAATATTTAAAACATCCAAACAAATGCATACTGCAAAGAATGAGCCGTAACATATTAACATGAAAAAATGACACCAAGAGAGGTAGATGCATGTGATGCTATTAGTTGGATCAGTATAAAGTTTATGAGGAGACTAATTGTTTAATAAATGTGGAAAGTGATTTAACACTATAGATGTCACATCATGATAGTAAAGTGAGATGTAAAATTGGGAGAATCATTTTCAAATTCTCTAAACAAACATATCTTGGAATTGGGAGTTCTAATATGTGTTCTAAGATCGTCAAGAACAAAATAACTACTCCCTCCGTCCACGGAAATTATGGTCAGATTTCCATTTTGGTTCGTCCACGAAATTTATAGTTTTTCCATTTAAGGAGATAACTTTACACACTCTTTAGTCTTTACTTTTCTAACCTTATTCCTTTCCAATATCACTTACTTTATTACTCCACTCAAAACATCAACCTACTTTTCAATATAAAAGATGAGGGGTATAATAGTCCACCCCACACATCTACCTAACTTTTCTTAAAACCCGCACCACAATCTAAAAACTATAATTACCGTGGACGGAGAGAGTATATATCAGTTCTTTCATTTAGGCAAAATTAATCAACATGCTAATGAACTTTTATGTCATAGAAAAGTGTGTTAAAGCATGAAGCAATAAGTGTACTCAACCTGGGATGCTACTGTTGGCAATTTCCCAACGAAATGATACTTCATCAGCAGACAAACTTACTTGACCATATACGATGTTCTAAGATTCTAAGATCGCCATCAGCCTTAAACCAAAAAAGGTAGATAAATAGCATGTGCACCAGCTCATAGCTACAAGAATAACTAAAACATCCATTAATGAACTGCTCTACGACATTATACGCATTCTTTCCACACCAGTGAAAATTCCAAAAGAGAAAGCATCTTTGAGATTATATCATGAATTCACATTTGGCCAGAAATGACAGCAAAAAGAAAAGGAGCATATGACAATCAGTACTACCTTTGCAGCACAGTAACCACCTCCAGCAGCTTCTTCAGCTAGCAAGCGTCGGTGGGCCCCACTTACTTCGGGAGCACCATGAGTGATATTGGATCCTTCACCACCGGAGGAAGGTTTAACCGACAAGGAGCAGGGCAGAAAGTCATCCATAACACCAGGATTCACACAGATCTTCACTATACGGCCTTGAAATACAGTCATCATAAGAGATATAAACCCCAGCAGCATCAGCTCTGTCTCCACCCCAAAGTTGTCAATCAGATTACCAATAAAAAACAGTCCTTAAATAAACTAAAATGACACTAAAATACTTTTCTTGCAAAAGCCCACAAAACACATAACAAATTTTGAATCTCCATAGGAGAAAGAAAAGGGGAAAAAGAAATTCTTTAAAGGGAACCAGACTTGGATCTGTTTAAAAATTAAACTAGCGAGAATAAACAGATGATTAAAAAAAATACCTTCTTTAACTTTCTGTACAGCTTCATAGAGTGGCTTTTGGTTCTTTTTCTTCAAATACTGCACATTTTCCGCAAATATCGACACATTTAGCAGCAGCCCAGATTTCAAAAAGGGGATAAAAATTAAATCGTCCAACAAAAGCAAACTACAAAGACATAAAAGCACAAATAAAACACACAGTCTACTAATATTCTTCGAATACACACAACATTTCGCGGACAGTGAACAGTTGCAACAGCACACACCACACAAAAATATGAAATTCATAAAAGCCACCACCTTCAAATCATAGAAGATGAAAAAAAAAAAACACTCTTCCAAGTTCCATTTTCTTCTCTCATCAACACAAATCCAAAAAAAAAAAAAAAAGAAACCTTTTTCTTTTCCGAATTACGTTATACATTCCGACAGCTAAACAAACACGTCTGCGAAAAAAACTAAAAAAATGAGACCTTTCCAGTGTAGTGAATTAAGCGTTCGACGGCGAGAGAGATGGCGACGATGACCGTACACACGGCGGCGACCACCCACGTCGGAGTGAACTCCAAGGAGTCCCCTTCTTCCCCACCGCCGGCCATTTCCTTCAAGCTTTTTTCCCAGAAAAACACAGGACAGATTACGCAGAAAAAATGCGAAAATAAGAAGAAAGCATAAAGATTTTAAGATGGAAAATCTGTGCGTAATTCTGCTCAAGAAACTACGACAATGACGAGACGACGCGACGCGCTGAAGATAAAGGCAAATTGCGACTGGTGTTTATAATAATGAGTTCAATTAAGCGGAGTAAATGCTGGCGAGATTTATAATTTAAAGCGTAAATTAGCGGAGTTTTGAAATTAAGTTAGCGAGTGAATAATTTAGAAGAAAAAAAGTTCCACTGATTATAACAGTTCGTCCATGACCATTTCAATAATAAGGGCGTGTTTGGTACTACTTTGGTTTCAGAAAGTGAACCGAAAGGTTTTGTGTAAATGGGTTTTTCTTTTTTACTTTTTTTCTTTATGTAAATGGCTTGCATTTTTTTTTTATTTTTAGGTAGACCTTGTACTTTTAATATTGAAAAAATAGGTTATTCATGGATAAAGGTGAATTATTATATGATTTTTACGAACATTTTCTGTTAAATTGATTATAAACTAACCTTTAAATTTGGGTGCCGATGAGACCTAACTCAATTGGTTGGTTGAGGTACCACAACTCTTTCCTTAATGAGAGTTATTTGATTGTATAAATATATGCATCATTGTAATTTTTCAAAAAACCTTTAAACTTGGGTAAATTGAGATTTTTTTAGAATAGTAATTAATATAACTCGCATTTAATCTTACGGAATAAAAACTGAAATTTTCACTTAAAATTAAACAATTAAGCAATATATTATGAAGCACATATCATTACAGAGCTAGTTAATCTTTAATTACTTTTAAAATAAATTTTTTGATTCCAATTAATTAATTTAAAGTTTACTAGCTAACCAAACTGGTAGTATATCTTTTGCGTGCGTTATCCCATTTCAAAGCTAAAGGCTTTTATCTTGGATACGAGATTCAGAGATTAAAAGAAAATAATAAACAATTAGATTCAGGGGTGCATCCAATGTAAACTTTCATTGGATTTTAAAGATTTCAGAAGTTTGAGTGTATTCAATCCAGATTTCTGTTGGATTTCTGAAATTCGGGTGTATTCAATTTAGACTTTTGTTTGATTTCAGAAATCCTATAAAAGTCTAGGTGTATTCAATTACGATTTCATTTGGATTCCTGAATTCTTGGTGTATTTAACACTCCATAAACTTTGCAAACTCTGATTTGTGTTGGATTTCCGTTGGATTTTGAATAAGAAAATACACTGCATGAAATCCGATCGATTGGGATGAGATTTGAAATCCAATGCGATCCCAGCGCCAGCTGAGGACGAGCGGTCGCTCGGGACTCCCAGCCGGCGCTGGAGACCAGTGACCGTTGGTTTCTTCTCTTTTTTTTTTTTCTTTCTCCAACTTCCACTTCCACTATCACTCTGCTTTAACTCATTCACTCTATCTCCATTTCTCCCTCTTTCTTTCCCTTTCCTTTTCTCTCTCCACTTCATACCACGATTTCCTCAACCCTGCTCAAAACCACCAGCTTTCTACAGAGTTAATTATCAAATGAATCGAATGGCAGGTTCGAGTCGAGTGAGATGCTAGCAACATACCTGGCGTCGACGCCTCTTCTCGAAGAGTCGTGGCAGCTGTGCAATCGCGCCAACGCAGCAGCGGTGCAGAGCTTCGCCGTGCACTGGGCGGGGCAGATCGGGTACCTGCCGTTTTCCGGCGTGCAAGCAGTGGATTGCACGAAGGAGACCTGCTAGAAGCTCCACGCGCGAGGAAACAGATTTTCCGGCGATATTCCGGCGAGGATAACTGTATTTTCTGTAACTTGCTATAATTATTAGAGTTAAGCTTGCTATCGCTTGAACTGCTCGGTGCAATGTTCAATTAAATTTGGATTCTTATGTTCCATCTTTTGAAATACATTGCAGCAAACATGCTGGTTTTTGTTACCAAGTTTTTTTTATTTTTGGGGTTGTGGTTGATTTGAAAGTAGTAGTTGTGTTATTCATAATGATCTTCGGTTAAAAAGTGGTTCAAACTTTCTTGTTGAGTGCTACATCTTTTATATGTGATTATGTTAACAAAATGGGATTGATTAGCAGTGAGGATATGGTAGCGAATAGTAATAAAGCCGGAGTGCCACATGAACTTCATGTGTGGAAATTTGCAGAGTCTAGAGCTCCTGAGATTGAGCTTCTGAATCCCGAGCAACTTCATTCTTGCTCGAGATCGAAGCCAACGAGCTTGGTTCTATCATCTCTTGCATTCATACTGGTTGTCTCACTTGTTTGGCTCTTGATCAAGAACAGGAAGTTTATTGGTTTCAATTGTAGAAGTAATCAGTCATGGAAAATCACATCATTTCTGCACTGTTATTGATAAGCAAGAAGATAAAAGTGTATTTTTGAGAGAGAGAGGGTAACTAGCGGGGACTGGGCTCAAATGAGGGTTGAGTTCCAGTGAGGGCTGGGTACCAGCGCCCGTTCGGTACATTGAGCGCTCGCTGGGCTGGGATGATGGAATTCAACTCCAACAAAAGTCGAGGTAACTCAACGTGAAATCAATTATAACTCCAACAAAACTCGAGATCAAATCCACGAAATCCACCTAAACTTCATCTGAAATCCATAAACTTCTCAACTCTATAACTTACAAACTTCAACAAAAATCCAACTGAAATCCTGATTAAATAACTCCCCTCAATATAAAGTGAAGTTAAAAACTAAAAAGGATTTCAATTTTTGTGAACCAAACATAACCTAAAAAGGCGAAGACGTTGTGTGGGTGTTTCCTTTGCACTCGGGTACTTATTTTAACACACGCCTTTCACACGTAGGACCCACGCGAGTATTTTTTTTTTTTTTGGACAGATGTTCCGTTGTCTGAATAAAGACTAATTAAATCTCGAAAAAAAGAAGGCTAATTAGATTACCGTTAATTAATCTGTCACTCGAATTCATAATCAAGCTCGAAAAAAAGAAGGCTAATTTTATTTATTTATCTTGTTTTTACTTGAGAAAAGGGATAATGTTTAAACCAAAGATCTCACTCACTGGTTACAACTTACAAATTACTAAAACTTATATTGGTGGAATTGACTGTCAATTATATATAAATTTTTTATTTAATTTTTTATTTAATAATGTGACACTGTCAATTGTCACGCGGATTTGGTCCACCCAAAATAATTACTATTTTCTAACTAATTAAAACTAAATGGTTGCAATAATGTTATCGAATCACGAAAATTGATTTCATCCCTTATTTTTCTTCTTTGAATCACTACAACTTGACTCGTGGATATAGGCAATCGTATATCAATTTAAGAGATGTGAGAGTAATTTAATTACATAATCTTTTGAATCTTTTGGTCACAAAAAATTGTATGTTATTTTAATCCTCTTTTATTACTTTTAATTTACTATGACGGTTTGAGTTTTAGGCTTTTAAATTTTGGGTAGAATAATTTGGTTGTTATTCATTTATTCGCAGTCAATTATCTAACCATTTAATTTAAGAAAAAAATAATAATTCATTCAATAGAATTTTTGGATTATCCGTTCAGAATGTCAGGTAATTTGGCATGTGATACACACCTGGGCAGAAACAAGATGTTAGAATTTTGAAACAACGTTTGTCCAATCTAGATCGTTGTCGTGATTTTTTTATAAAGTTAAAATATATATTTTTTTAGTATTTTTATGGTTTCAATTGTAATAAAACCTTTTCGTTTTATAGAAAACACACGATCCCAATTTCAAAAAATAAAATGATATTAGAACAGTTTCCCGAAAGCTGTCGAATTGTCTTTCCAGTTTTCAGTTCCAACAGTCCAATCACTATTAAATAAAAGTTGTTGTTGGGAAGGATTTGGCCGATTAATTAAAAGGTAAATGAATTTCATATAAATTTGCGTTCGATTTTTGTTTTTTAAATTCTTGGAACATGGATTATGTCATTAGCTGGCAAGTATTTGTTATTTGAACGAAATCGGATCTTGTTGTGGAGTTATAGTAGTATAATTAGATTTATCCGCACGTATTACATTGGCTTGTAGCTGAAAGGTTGTTGGTTTTGTCTTCCCTGGAAGGGTTTGAGTGGACACCAATAGTATCAATGGTCGAAACAGAGGAAAGAGGAGCTGAAAGTTGTAGCTCGCCGGTTATAGCTTTAAGCTTTTATGATGGTGTAGCTCTGTAGCTACTTTATAAGTAGTTGGTATTGGTACCCGAAAACCTACAAGCAGTTAATGCAGCTAGCTCGCTTCGCTTCGCTTGACTCGGTGATTAGCAACTAGTTAGCTCACTCGTCTTAACTTCGTTATAGACTCGGTTGATAGAACCCTACGGCACCAATCAACCTGTAGCTAACCAAGTGTAGATCCATCCATCCGAATCCTATGAGGATAGACGGATCGGCTCCTGTAGGCCCATCCATCCCGAGGCATCTGAGGGATAGAGGGCCGGCTACCCCTGCCCCCTATTTGGCCCTTTACGAGGCCAAATAGAGTACAGGGCAGGACCGTCGACCCCCCAAGCGCGCCTTTGGCGTCGCTCCTCACACCCATGAAGCGCACACTATAAAAAGAAGAGGATCCCCAACTAAAGAGAGATTTAGAAGAAGGAATCCCCAAAGGAATATCTCTTCTCCCTTCTGTCCTTATATCCATCTTGCTTTATTAGATAGAAAAGGAGAAGAATTGTCAAGCATTGCCCTAAATCTCTGGTCTAAGAACAGGAGTTTAGAGACTCTCACGTGTGTTTATACCTTCGATTACCAACTTCTATTTTATTGAGATCTATCCTAAACTCTTAATTTTAGTTCGAGGATTTAAAGAAAGAAGACGTAACTCATCTCTCTATATTATATAGAGATTGTTCTGGTTTTGCCTTGTCCAGATTAGAGAACAGAGGTTTAAAATGCCTACCACTCTGGTTGGCTCATGAGCTAATAAGCGACGAAACAGCTAACTTAGTTCTCAATCCAGAAAAGAAGTAAGCCCAAAGAAGCCATAGCCAAAAGATGTCTCCTCTGTTTTTGGTACTCTTAATCTAATTCTTTTTAGAGATTAGGACTGTAAACAAGAGAACTCAAAGGAGATCTCAGCTCAGAAACCTAAATAAAACAAAGAAGTTCCTTTGATCTGGAGTTCAAGACTAGGAAACAGAAGAGCAGCGTTTCGGACTAGAAAGATTCAACGAGGGGAATGAGACGCAAAGGACAACCGAGAGTTGCCTAGTTAGTGTTCGATTTAAATATAGTGTTAAAAAATTTAATTTTATATATTGTTTTAAATAGAAAATTACAAAGTAGAATAAGGCAATATGAAATTTTAAAAAACTACGAAAACAATCTTGCGTTACAATATTCATATTACTGGGCAAGAGGAAAGGATGAAAAGGTAATGAGAGTGGAAATTTATTCACAAATTATAATAACTTGACTTTTTTTCTTCTTCATCATCTAAGGAATAGAAAGGAATATGAAAAATCATAGAAATGAGTGCATAGGTACTCGTGCAGGTTGAATAAAGCATTTGGGTGAGAAAGCAAGAGCTAGAAATTTTTTAAGTACACTAACTTTTAGTATTTTGTAATTTTAGGACAATTTTTTTCAGATTTGTAAAAGTAGGACAATATCATCTAATTGTTGCATTTGCAAGACAATGTTAGGCCCGACTGAATTAAAGTGCATATGAATCTCACATTACCCTCGAGGTAGAGCCCGAGATGATGTGGCCAACACATAAATGGCCCGCCATTGCCACCTCATTCTCTTTCTCTCTCCTATCCCCCTCTCTCTCTCTCTCTATCGCTTCTCCGCCTAACCCTTTGCCGCATCTGCTACTATCATCTCCCAACTACTCTTCTCTTCTTCTATTCTGCATTTCCATATATGAAATTATTTTTCGCCGTTTACGATTCAAATCCACTGAACTCGCTGCCAAGGCAAACGAGAGAACCAGATCCCTTTTTTCGTGATCTTGGAGGAATCCGTCAGGAAATTCGACGACCTCGCCGGAAAAACACATCTGCTCCAATTAAGCTTTATTTTCGATGGGTGCGAGGAGCCGATTGGAAGAAGGTCACCAACAAGAAGGTGATCCAAGCCGGTTCATCAACAACCTCGGCAAGGACCGTCGGTCGCCACCGCGGTTCACCAAGCCGCGCCACCCATCTTCCTCTTAACCTCACCTTCTCCTCCGCCCCTCTCTTCTAGAACCCGAAATCTCCATCTCCAACCATTCAAAAATCGGGCGACGTCTGAGTAGTCGCCACCGCCTCCACAATCTCCATCGTTAATTACCACTATTTTCTTTCAGGTTTAGTTTTTATCTGTATCAGAGTCTCAGACTGTCACTCTTTTATAGTTTTTCATTTTTTATTTTTCATTTTTTGTTTTAATCTTTATTGGAATGCTTGTGTTATGATAATCTTAAGGCGTGTCATGTACTAATTTCTCTTAGATCAGTGAAAATGCGTTTCAAATTTGTAGTTGTGCTCTCTGTTAGTTCGAGATAAATTGGGGCCAAGAATGAAGGCATCTCTGTGCAGTCGTCTCTTCTTTTTTTTTTGTCCTTTCCTTTTCTATTTATTTTAATTAAGTTTTTATATATTAGTTCCATGTCAGGTTTTGGGCTCCACTTGGAGGGTCACGTTGGACTAATGTGCACTTTAGTCCGATCAGGCTTAAAATTGTCCTACAAACGCAAGAATTAGATGATATTGTCCTACTTTTATAAGTTCGAAAAATTTTGTCCTAAAATTGCAAAACACTAAAAGTTAGTGTACTAAAAAAATTTCTAGCTCGGAAAGTGAAAAGCAAATTATTTTGCTTTCGTATAGTATAGATTAGTGTTTTATTTTTTAGACAGCCAGAATAAAAAAAATCTGTACTCTTAAAATTAATTAAAACAAGAACCAAAATTTCGATTGTTATCTCTGAATGAACTTATGAAATAATTGATTGCTCCATAAATCCATATCGCAAAATGTAAAACATGAAGTTCGATTTAATTTTTATTTTTCGAAAAGAAGAGATTACATTCCGTTCACAAATATTTCAAGGTTGCAACTTGCAATATATCAAGACGTCTCACCTAGGGCGAAAACCGGACTTTGAAATCATTACATTTTTATTATAGCTAAACTATGAGCTGTCTTTCCACATTTACTCTATTCATTTCCAAAACAAACTCTCCTTTTATGTTTTATTCACTACCCCTTCTATTGGTTGAACAACATGTGACATTAACTTCCACCTAAATAGATTATATAATTATCTTCCAATCGTCAAATGTCAAAAATCCGATGAATGAAATAAATGATGAAACATCATAAAAAGTAAAAGATCCGAATTTCCCGCATCTTTCATGAATGGACCTCGATAACATTTCAACCAAACCCATATTTTTAGTACTAATACTATTACAATGAGGCATTATATTATAAAATAGACGTGCTAAAAAAATATATATATACAAAACACAAGAAATGGATACTATGCAAATCTTACAACTCGACAGTGCGAAGCACGTTGCAAGAACAATCTAAATATATCCAAACAAAATCTGAACAATACAAAATTATGTGCCCTTCATATAAATCTCAACAAAACAATAATACAAGGAGAATTCGAATATATTCCCAGCACTGAACACCTCATGGTGCAAATGAATAGATAAAGATGAAAATAATTCCCCCCCCCACCCCCCAAAAAAAAAAAAACCAAAGGAAAGGCAAAAGATGAATGATATAACAATCAAAGGTGATATAAATTGTTCTACAGCCGTAAAAGATACTGAAAAACAATGCTATTCTATACCAAGCAATCATTTCAATTATTGCTTGTCTTCGGCGTTGACATCAATATACATTGAGCGTACATGTACAAGCCATTCAAGCACACGAGCAGCACAGAGGTACAAGCCATTCAAGCACACCAGCAGCTCGGAGGTCTCTTTTCTCAACCAGAAGTTTGCAATAAGCAAATAAAAGGCACAAAAACGTCGGTGCATCAACACACCTGTAGGGTGAGACCGCAGAGAGAATTACATCTGTTGAATAGCAAGGTAGAGAGGTATATAACTGAGTACAAGAATTTGTAGCACTACTTAGAAGAGCTCCTCTGAGTTGAATTTATTCCACGCTTCCTATTTTGGCAAATCAAACTCGAAATCAGTAGAGATTTTTGCAGAAAGTAAAAGTAGTTAAAGATGACAGAAACACAAATTTATTTCCCAGCCTGCCGTGTTTTGTGCTTAATAACCAAGTGACAATGCAAATATGCATTTTTGGTTACATGTTTTAGGGGACGTGCAAAATCTCAGCATAGGAAGAAAGGTACCTTTAGCAGGTCAAAAACCTTTTCAGCAATGTATTTCTGTTGAAGAGTGGCACCCTTTTGCTGCACCTTGTCGGGATGAATGCAAAGAGTGGCTTTTCTGTAAGCTTTTTTAACAGAGGCGCCAGTGATCAAGTCTGTCAACGACACAGGCTGCCAGCCACATTCAGGCCAAAGCACCTGTTATGTATACCAGCATTTTATAACCAAATTGGTAAATACCAAATTCATGCGAATCTAAATATAGTAGTATACTGAAAATAAGTGGTATCGCAGGTTAAGAATTCTGCCACTGTCTATATTATACAGATTGTAAGGCAGGAAGATAATCAAACGCACGTATTGCAATGTTGATAGCAGCGCACGCAGATTTGTTTCCTTGCCAGCTGCCCAACGCTTGATCTCAAAATCCAATGATTCAGCAATCCTCTGTAATCAAACAAAATTAAGGTTAAATTGATGGAATACCTTTTCACACACAAAAGATATAACAAATGGCACGGCTTGAGTTAGAAATCAGATCTAGGAAGCTTAAAAGTCAAATAAGCTGAACTTCCTAACATATGGACAGTTTCAATGACACGTTACAGGATTAAGGTAGTGTTTTGTGACCAAAGTAATTATTTTCAAGAATATGTAATAGGCTTATAGAAATGATACTGAGTCGCAAAACTTTCAAAGTGGAAATGATACTAAGTCACAAATATTGATATCTTTCAACTACTTAATAGGACAAAAAGAAAAAATCTCTAATAGACCTTATACTTCATCAAGTGCAGATGTATTCCACTTCAGAAGATAAGAAAATTAATGGGAAAAAGAAATATTACATCTTTTAAAGTAGTAGTACAATTTCAGGAAAGTATAATGGAGTACATTCAGAAGCTGGAATTTGTCACATGATTTGAACATCTCACACAAGTTTTTTGGAAGAAAAAAACACGAACTCGAGTATTAAAGATATATAATACGGATCACTGAGTAACAATAATTATATTCATATAGAAAATGCCAATCTCTGGGTCTAAAAATCCATTAATTATGTCATAGTTGGAACTTGGATGGACTTTAGACAACAGACAGGCAAACAAGCCTCACTTCAACTGCAGGACATAAATATATAAAGTGCACCCCTCAATGATCTTTTGGCTCTTCCGCTGATGCACTTCTATTTTTTAAGGCGAAAATGATAGTTATACGTAAAAATATTAAATGCTAAAACCTCTATCCTCAGCCCCTATAGGTTGGGCCTTAAGACCTACGAAGAGAAAAGGCATAAATTTGCAAGCAATAGTTGTTTATCTGGACCACATCCATCCTTTGGAGGTACACAAGGCAAACGAATTTCAAGTAACTGAAGAATGACATCAGCTGCAGATTGGTGAGAAACAAAATCTACTTTTTGTAGCAGGAAACTCACATGTCTTTCTTCTTGATCCCTCTGAGCTTGAAGATCCCGCTGATTCTTTTCAGCCAATGCTTTGGCCTATGATCACAAGACAAACAACTTAATCAAGAATGAAGAATAACAAATAGAAGATGAGGAAAATCCTAAAGTAGCACAAAAAGTAGAAGTTGGAAAACACTCAGGCACATACCGCTCTTTCTTGTGTGCGTTGATGGCGCTCCATTCTAGCTCTTCTTCTCTCTTCATTTTCTCCTTCAACTTCTGGAAATTCTCCAGATGCTGGAGCAGCTATAGAAGCAACATAAATTCCCAGAGAATAACAGTCAGCGAGAGACAGATGCTAAATAGCATATTGATGTTATAAATGACATGAAAGGTGATATACCACCAAATATAGAAGAGAGGTCATCAACAAAGTTGGTGGTGGAAGAAGCTTTCTTTAAGTTAGACGAGGCTCCAGTTGATGATGGTGTCCTCTTGGCAGCTTCGGATTCACCCTTATTCTGAAATTGTTGATCGAAGAAAGGATCCTAAAACAGACACAAAGAGAAGAATGACTCAAAGTGAATGTAAAACCTCATGAATAGGATCGAAGACCATGATATGCATCTTATTTTTAAGCACTAGCACTTACAGTTGAACTCGTTCTTGCTCTTGGTGCACTGCTTGCTCGACCCATGCTGAAAAATGATTCCAAATCATCGTTCTTTTGTTGACTCATCTTTGCAGCTGCGGCTGCCCTTTCTCGAGCTTCTGCAGCAGCTCTCTCCCGAGCCTCAGCTGCAGCCCTATCAGCAGCAGCTCGTTCAGCTCGGCGCCTTGCTTCTGCTTCCGCCCTTGCCACTGCAGATTTTTCCCGCGCTTCTTTCTCCCTTGCTTCTGCAGCAGCCCTTTCTCTAGCTTCTGCAGCAGCCTTCTCCGCCCTTTCTTTAGCTTCTGCTGCAGCTCTTTCACGAGCTTCAGCTTGTGCCCTCTGAACTGCTACTCTTTCCGCGCGCCCTCGGGCTTCAGCAGTTGCCTTCTCAACAGCTGCCCTTTCAGATTTTAATCGAGCTTCAGCAGCTGCTCTTTCACGTGCCTCGGCTGCTGCTCTTTCACGAGCTTCCCTAGTAGCCCTTTCTACAGCCTGTCTATTCTTCTCCCTCTCAATCTCCCTCATTCTCTCCCTCTCAATTCTCCTTTGCTCCCTTTCTTCCTCTTCCTTCTGTCTCCTATCACGTTCTAATCTCTCCTGACGTTCCCTAAATTCCTCCTGCATGTCTTGTTCATTATTTTCAACTGGTCCAGACTCTCTATTTCTAGCGGCCTTTGTGTATTCTCTTTCACGGACTTCCTTAGCATGTCTGAACTTAGCCTGTGCTTTGTCCATAGCATCCTTCATAGCAGCAGCAGATGAAGAGAAATCATTGGTATCTGTACTGTGATGAAGATTGGCACTTTCATCAAAACTGTTATGTGACCTACCCATGGCAAAGTCCTCAAGATCATCAAACTGTGAGACAGGAGGGCCCTTGGCAGGAGGCCTGGTCTGAGAATGTTGATTATAATTTGATGACGATAAAAACTCATCACCCTTCTTCCGTGAACTGGAAGAAAAGGAACCTGCTTCTGACTTTGAAGCTTGCCGTGGTATGGGTGGAGGAGGTCGTGCTGGTGGTGGAGCAGCAGTAGGTTGTGTAAATAGAGGAATCTCTGATACAGTCAGCCATACTTCATCAGGCTTATGTCCTTGTCCTGATGTAGGAGACATATCACCCTCTGAGACTGTTTCGTAATATTGGGGAGGAGAAGAAGTCCGACCAGAAGATTTCTGAAAACCCATAGAAACATTTGGCCTGTCAAACAACGGAGGCTCCTGCTCTACAGGAACTCTGTTCATGTTATTGCTCTCTGAATATCCAAAATAAGAGTTCTCCATCGGTTCTCTGGCAGTAGCAGGTTCAGTTGTTTCGGATCGTGAAGGACTCCTCCCATCCTTTTCTCTTTTATCCCTTCCAGTGGAAACTGAATTGGCAGAATTTGCAAATGTGCCGAGGGGATCTAAGTCATCGAAAGCTCCTCCAGGACCTCCACTACCAGACGAAACTTCAGCCCTCGCACTCCTAGATTTACTTAGTTTACTAATTTCGTCCAGAGGATCTTTAGATACTGTGGATGACGAGTGTGGTGTGGAGCTTGATTCCAGAACCACAAAAGGATCATCCAGAACACTCTTCGAGCCAGAAGTTGGCAGAGAACCCCACCTTGAGTCTGGAACTGGTCTGTTCCAACAAGGAAAATAAAGAGGCTTCAATAAAATTTGGTGGGAAAAGTATAAAATTTATTCTAAGTCTTGGTTTGCAGAGTTGTAGTTAGCATAAAAAATGCCAAAATTTTACAAGCATGAAATAGCACTTATCTGCCCTGTATTGATAATTATTTTCAAACAAATATAGAGAGTAACAGAAGCACTTGCTTTGAGCGAACTATTTACAGCTCTAATTCTGTGGTCAGAGAAAGGGCAGTTTAAGGAAACCTTTCATTGGGGTTACAAAGTTCATTTAGCCCACAACCATTAGCTTGAAAGTGAATCAGAATTTATACCTGGTGCGGCATGTCAATGTATACAATGAGCTCATGGTGCTAAGTTGTCATTTGATTCTCATTATTCCTAATTATCGCCTAATTAGTTTAATGACTATGGAAGCCATTCTTTGCAAGAGCATACTACTGAAATCTAGCAACATTTTAAGTACAACCAGATGAGTTTCCTTTCAGGAATGAAGTAGTGTCATCTGTGGTTTTTATTGCACCCAGTAGAAATAGAATCATATTTATTCTGTCGACTGTAATAGTTTATTACAATTACATAATTCTATCTTCACTTTCCCAGCAATTGATTCCAATTCACACAAAGAGATCTTATCATAAGCACCACTCAATCAAAACTAACTGTTCTTAGCTGATTGCTAATTATTCAACAGTTTGTAGTTCAAAGTTACTAGTTTATGGTAAAAAAATTGGTTAATTGTGGATGGAAAGGATGCAATGGTTTCAGCCATATGACATCCAAGCCAGGTACGGAGAAGATTAAAACTGTATCATCAGCAGTAGTTTTGGAGGGGAGGGAAGCCTATAGGAATGGTTATATGCTGAATCTGGTTCTTCATTCAGCCCCTTGAAGAAACAAAATAAATTTTCTAAGAGATGATGTATTAGCTCTATTTCATTCCAATCCATGAGTTACAGCAGATTTGCAAAATCAGTTAATATAGGGCAAGCTGTAACAAATTAAGTAGATAAATTTATCAATTTTCTTCAGCTCAGTTTCTGACTTTCTGTTAGCCTATACCAAACAAAGCAAGTTTCATGAGCAAACTATGCATGAGCTAATCATAAGCACAAGTATATGAGAAATTGTTCCTAATTTTTTTATAAGAACAGCAGCACATGAAAATCCATTCCTATTCTTCTTGAAAGGCATGAGCCATATGATTATGCTCTCATTTTCTTTTCTTTTTCAAATTCTATCACAACTATGCCTTACCTTTTAAATCATCCAATTGCCCATCGAGCTACATGTAAATTGCACATAACTAAAACTAGTTTAATCGACAAACCATATTTGTGAAACCATAATGGATCTTTCAAGAGAAGAAAAACTGTAAGCATGAAATACTAAATTTATAACATAACATATAAATCAGACAGCAAAACGTTTTCAAGAATGGAAGGTAATCATAAAGTATATGGCAGCTAAATTTGCTTCTAAACTTAGGACTCTTTTACCTTTAAACAGAAACTTCAAGACTACATAAACCAATCAGTCAAATTAATGCTGGAAAATACTGCAATCACATATTCACATATGCTAGAAAATGCTGCAATAACTCTTGTTTACTTGCATCACCATTACAGGCACCTTATCAGACGAAAATTGAGTAGGACAACAAAACATTCTCTCTTCTCTATGTTTCACCGAAAACTTATGTGCTTGTGCAAATGTACTGCCTGGTTCAAAATAGATGGTCACACGAGGCAACAAAATTTCCACAGCAGTACAAAGAATACATAAACTTTCAACAAACCAAAAGGTAATCCATGCATGTATGCAGCATGGTATTAAAAACTCACAGTAAATAAACCCATAATAATCAATCAAACATTTTTTTCAACGCCACAGATGCTGCATTCTTGGACCAACAATACTCATACAACAAACTACTCTAAATAAAAAAATCATGCTGGAAGGACAAATCAGCAACAAAATGATCTTCAGAAGTTACCTGTCCCTGCCAGGGGAATCGCTATTCCCGAATCCGGCCAACAAATCATCAAAGCCCTTGGAACTCGAGCTGCTTTTAACACCACTGCTAATGTTTTCCTCTCCTAGTTTTTCCTTCTTCCCCAAATTCCCCAACAAATCGTCAAATCCCCTATCTTGACTCTTGCCCGTTGGAGGCGTGGAAATGGCCACAAACACGTCATCATCAAATTTCACGGAGGGGGGCGGAGTGTTGCTCTTCAAACCCGGCAGCCCATCAAATATATCCTCGTCGTATACCGGCTTATCATAGACTGGCATCGACGAAGTATTGCTATTACTATTCTTCAGCGGTTCAGTCGCGGCAGATGGTTTGAAGATTGAATGATAATCAAATTCATCCTGCTTGTTCATGCTGCTGAAGTTTGAGCTGGATGCGTACTTTGGCTGCCCACCGAAGACGTCGCTGGCAAACGGATCGTCAGTCGATCGACGATCCGGCGCAGTAGACCTCATCGGATTGGATTTCCCGCGAGCTCCGAGCCCAAAATTACGGGCGAGCACATCCAGATCGTCCATCCGAAGAAATCAAGCAGCGTCTCGATCCGCAGCGGCAGATCTAATCTGATATTTGACCCCAGCCAGCAACAAAATTTGGCAGGATCCGGAAGAAATTGGACGTAATCGGATGTGCAAAATGCTTGAATTAGATAAACTCCTGCTTGATTATGAGCGGATGCTCGTTCAAGTGATGATCGTGGTCACAATGAAGCCTTCAACACGGGAAATCTGAACCTACACGCGCAGAAATGAGAAAACGGTGTATGTATAGAGGAAATGCGGCGATTATAGTTGTAATTCACTGTTGCTACTTCGGAATCAGAAAGAGAGGAGACCAAAATTGATTAGGGTTTTCAATCTCTCTCAATGATAGAATGCTTCTCTCTCTCTCTCGAATCCTTGTTCTTCGTTGTCCTCTCTACTCTCTCTCCATTGCCAATTTTTATTTGTGTTTTTTCCTGTTTCGATTTCGTCATTAGTTTCATTTATTGCATAAATAGCCTTTGTGTTTCTGTAAATTTTGATTTTCTCCACAACCTTGTGCAAATTAGATTTAAGGATTAAATTTATTTCCCTATATGACTGGTTATTATTAGATTGATGATGATTTTGATTGGTTCATGTCGAGAGGAGGGAGGGGTGTGAAGTGAATAACTTAATATGGATCAATTATAATTAACAAATAAAGAATTATTTCTGATCATTATACGATAAAATGATTCTAACCATTTTTTAGATTAAATTCACAAGTGCCCATTGAACAATAGAGGTTATTTGGTTTATTTATACAATTAAAAATAGCTAGTCAGTTTTAATAATAGACAAGAGTGGATCCAGTGAGAGAAGAAGATGACAACTTTAAAACATTTTTAGTGGTTTAGCTATACAATTAAAACTAGCTAACTAGTCCATTGTAAAACTAAATAAGGGTGACTACATTGTGGGGATAAGACGACGATCTTCTAATAAATCAAACTCCTAGGGGTGTCTTGTAATTCAATAACATGTAATGTCATTCCATCTTGCTCCGAATTTTTTTTATTAAAATAAATGTGTGAAAATGATGGAAAATATGTGGATTATATATATATGTTAAATTGTCTCTAAATTCACCATGTTTGGCCACTTTTTGGAATTGCACACAAATTAAAAAATTTGTACCTAAATACATCACCTTTTCTTTTTTTCTGATTTTTCCCACGACGACTAAATTCTCCCAAATCAAATCCTACGTGGACATCGGAATGATATGGTGGACATCAGAATTGGCAAAACGTGCATAAATTAAAAAACAAAAAATATATAAATAATAAAAAATATGCCATCTCATTTTTTCATAATAAAACAAATTAAAAATAAAACAAAATCTTAGAAAAAAATATGCCATCTCATCTCATCATCGACTTCTTCTGCACCGCCGCTCTCCCGATCGAACGGCGAAGTATTGCCCAGAAGCCAAAAATGCCTCTGATATTATACTCAATTATTCCGCCGGAGTTCTTGTCAACACATTCGAGGCTCTACAATCTACAACTCTTGCAGCAATCCGTCAAGGCAAGTGCAACTAGGCGGCCGGACGCCGCCGGTTTTTGCCGTCGGTCTGCTTTTTCGAGCCGCCGCCAGCGGCGAGCATGACTGTATGAAATGGCTGGACAAACAGCCTAGTAAAAACGTTGTTTACATATGCTTCGGTATTTAGGGTTGCTGTCGGCAGCGCAGTTGAGAGAAATAGGTTTGGGGTTAGAGAGAAGTGGGTGCAGATTCTTGTGGGTGGTCCGGTCTCCGCCGCCGGCGGAGGATGAAAGCAAGTGGTTTGTGCCGCCGCCGGAGCCGGACTTGGATGTTATTCTGTCGGCTGGGTTTATGGAGCGGAACAAGGAGCAGGGGCTGGTGGTGAAGTCGTGGGCGCCGCAGGTGGCGGTGGGCGGGTTCGTGACTTACTGCGAGTGGAACTCGGTTCTGGAAGCGGTGTGCGCCGCCGTTCCGATGGCAACGTGGCCGCTGTACGCGGAGCAGCATTTTAATAGGGTGGTATTGGTGGAGGAAATGAAGGTGGCGCTGAGGGTGGAGGTGGTGGAGGATGGGTTCGTGGCGGCGAAGGAGGTGGAGAAGAGAGTTAGAGAGTTGATTAGAGGGGACAGAGAGAAGTGGTTTGCAGTTGGTAGTGGCAGCGGCGGTCGTAGAAGATGGGTGGTGGTGGTGGTCGGGGGATGGGAGAGAAGATGAACCAGACGAGAGAGATGGGGATGGGGATGATGGGGATGAGAGAGAGATGTGGGTGGATTTTTTTTTAAGATTTTGTTTTATTACGAAAAAATGAGATGGCATATTTTTTTTATTATTTATATATTTTTTTGTTTTTTTTTATTTATGCAAAATAATGTCGTTTTGCCAATTCCGACGTCCACCGTGTCATTCCGATATCCACGTAGGATTTGATTTGAGTGAATTAGGCCGTCGTGGGAAAAATCAGAAAAAAAAATGAAAGGTGATGTATTTAGGTACAGATTTTCGAATTTGTGTGCAATTCCAGAAAGTAACCAAACGTTGTGAATTTAGAGACAATTTGGCCATATATATATGTATTTTCATCAAAATAATCGCACCCTTAAGATCATCAATTAAGGGGGGTGTATTCAATTTGGATTTGTGTTGGAGTTTGTAAGTCTATACATTTGGGAAGTCTATGAATTTCAGATGGAGTTCAGGATGATTTCGTGGATTTCAGATGGAGTTTTGTTGGAGTTATAATTGATTTCGTGTTGAGTTACCTCGACTTCTGTTGGAGTTGAATTCCATCATTCTAACGCTCGCTGCCATCCAACGAGCGCTGACAGTCCCGAGTGCCTGCTGACAGCTAGTGATCGATGGGAGCCACGTGAATTGGGGTTAATACAATGCCCTAATTCCACTAATAACCCCCATGCCCTAACCCTACTCTCTTCTATCCCTTTCCGCTCCCACTCCAACTCTCTCAACCGCCGCCACGCTCCATCACCGCCCCACTTCCGCCGCGCTCCACCGCCTTCCAATTCCACTTTCGGCTCACTAAAACGGCTCCAGTGACAACTATTTGCCCCCATCTCCACCGCTCCACCGCCGCCTCACTCTTCGCCACAGTCCTCCACCGTCTCCCTGCTCCACCGCCGCCTTCCGCCACGTCCGATGCCCCCTCTTCGTCCTCCACTGCCTCCCCGCTCCACTGGTGAACCCTGAACCACCGCCGTCTCCGATCCAATTCCGGTCGCAGCGGTCGCTGACCTCCAGCGCTCGCCCAACTCGTTGAGCGCCCGCGCCCATCCAGTGATTGTTGGGAATCATGCTACGAACAAAGAATGCCGATCAGACAGAGGAAGACTACACCACGAGGTTTTCTTGTCCGTTCCATTTAGAGACTGAATGGAGGGAGATGTATTCTGCAAATTCATTGAGTATGATGTTACATGCCCCCATTATCTAGATTGGGATTTGATTAGATCTCTAAAAATTGAAGCACGAGTAGTACGTTATTTGAAGAATTTAGGGTTTGATATTTTTGCTAGAGCAAGTGTATATGCTTCTTCTTATGATGGTTTAACTGTTGAGTTTCTATCTACTATGTCTTTGAATGAGAATAAGACGAAGATTACGGCTATAATGAAAAACAAGAAATATGTTATAAGCTTACAAAGAATGAAAAATGTTTTTGGATTTCCAACTGGTGGGGAAAGAGAGAGACCTTCGGGGTATAATGCTAATGTAGATTGGACTGAGTTGTCTGAGTTTACAAATTGGGACACTTCGGATATGTCGAATGGGTTTATTACGGACCCGTCATTGGCCATTTTCCATAAGTTTATTGCGTATAATATTTTTGGGAAGGAGCAGGCAAACAAGATCAATGCAAACGAGGTTTATCTATTGTGTTGTGCCAAAAATAACACAAAGGTGTGTATTTCAAATTTCATTTGGAATGCTATGATTCAGAGTAAGAGCCATCCTGGAGCTCATGCTTCTTGGGGTGGCATTATTACATTGTTGGTGCATAGTTCGGTGTTCTAAGTGATGTAAAGGGCCCCCAGGAGGGTTACTAGGAACTTGAGGGATTTATGATTGATTACAGCGAGCTTCTTCGGTCTCAAATAATTTCTGATGCATTCACTCTAGTTCATCCGGCGAAAAGGCTATGTGTGAGGAAGTACGTGAACAAAGAGATTACTGAAGGGAGACAAGAACCTGTAGTTCGCAATTTTGAAGTCGGCGGTCCATCCAATGTAGGAGATGAGGGAGTTGAAGAGGAAGAGCCAATAATCCCCCCCCCCCCAACAATTTCGGGAGATGGCTACTAACAATTTCTAAATTATTTTGACACCACTTTTGCTTCATTCCGGCAGGACGCGAACGATCAATTTGCAGGATTCCGGCAGGATGTGCAGTCGAGGTTTGATGCGCAGAACCAACAGCTTGCGCTATGGCAAAAAGATGCTAACTCAAGATTTTACGACCACAATCAACAAATTGCATCTTTACAAGCACAGTGGAATGCTTGGTCTGCGTTCTACCCGCCACCGCAACCACCACTTCACCATGATGAGCAACCACCACTTAACCATGATGAACATTGACTTTTGGTATGTTATTTGTTTCGTTTGTCAATTTAAATGAATGTGTTGTTGATGATGTTGATGATTTTGATGAATATGTTACTGGACAGGGGAGGAGTTTAGCTTTCCAGTAGGTGAAGAAGAAGATATGCAGCGGTTGTTGGGTTGCAGCGGTCGCTGGGTGCCAATCCAGTAACTTTTCCAGCCGGCGTTGAGGCTCAGTGACCGCTGGAATTAGTTTTTTCTAATTTCCATTTTATTTACCGTTGAACAATGAACCATTTGTGTTTTTTTATTTGGGGAATGTAGTTGAACAATTTCGTTTTTTACTTTCGTTTGTGTCGTCGAATAATGTCGTGTTTTATTTCATATATGTCGTCGAATAGTTGCATTTATTTATGTTAAATAATGTTGTTTTTAATTCTTTTTTTAGGACGCACCTTTAATTTTCGTTTTCAATTTCATATTTGATATCAAATGAGTGAACAACATAGCAAAATAGCAAAAACAATAACAATAACAAATTTTATAAGTTCCAACAAAATAGCAAAAACAATAACGAAGATCTATTAGTTCACCTTCACCGCATCCCCAGTGCTCGGTGACTTCCAGCTCCGGCTGGGAGTCCCGAGCGACTGCTCGTCCTCACCTGGCGCTGGGGTTGCATTGGATTTCAAATCTCATCGATATCGATCAGATTTCGTTCAATGTTTTTTCTTCATCAAACTCCAACGAAAGTCCAACGTAAATCAGATTTTGCAAAATCCATGGAGTGTTAAATACACCAAGAATTCAGAAATCCAAATGAAATCGTAATTGAATACACCTAAACTTTTGTAGGATTTCTGAAATCCTAATGAAATTCAGATTGAATACACCAGGATTTCAGAAATCCAACAGAAGTCTAGATTGAATACACCCAAACTTCTGAAATCTTTAAAATCCAATGGAAATCCTGATTGAATACACCCCTAACACTCATTACATTTCAAGCATCTAGCGACGATGACCAATTCACATAATATTTAAAAACAAGAATCTTAAAAAAAATTATATTGAGATTATTAATTAACCTTATGACTATATTAGCTCTGCATTGTCCATGAAAACAAAAAACCGATAGTTATCCTTTTGAGGGCAATAGGAGAAGATCCAAATTCAATTATTACTAACTTTAGAAGTAGATTTTTTTTTTTCTTTGATGGTACTCGAACAGATAATATGGGCCTTAACAGAAGGCCCAAATACAAATTTTTAGCCCAGTTCAAGAAAAGAACGTACGTGGTTTTTTTTTTAGCATAAACGGTTTCGATTTTTCGGTCATTAACCAAAATAATTGATAACCAGACTTGTTTTAATTAACCAATAATAAAAAATATCGATTTTTGGTTAAGTTTACGGTTACAATTTTCTTGAGATTTTCAGTTTCTATTATAACCAATCGATTATCGATTATAACTGAATAACCGCTACCAATTAATTAAAAAATTTAAAATAGTACTCCCAATTGCAAGGTCTCACTTTCCTATTAGAGGTGTCCCAATAGTAAGGTCTCATTCAAAAAATAGAAATATTTAACTCTTCAAAAACTATAAGACCCACTACTTTTCATCTATTTACTCTTATTTCTAATACTCTTGCCCAAAGAAGTGAGACTATGCTATTGCGACAGGGGGAGTATTCATTAAAATTGGGTTGTACACTTATACTTAGAAGATTCGAATTGGGCTGGAATATGTAGTATTATTCATTTAACAGTTATGTTGGTCCATGTAATGTTAACTTTAAATAAATCTGTACTAAATATAAAAGCTGAATTTTGGCAATATTTACAAAAATGCCATATTCCCGCTCAAAATTTGTTAGGGTACAATATTTACATAATTGCCACTTAGAAAATCTACTTCAGCAACGTGTGCAAGTACAAAGTCTATCAAAATAATAGCTAAACTTCCACCTAACACACACCAACTCCACAACTTTACAGATACAATCACAAATCCAATGTGTAATCATATCAACACCATACTTTCAAGCCATTCATTCGTTCAAATGTTAAGAGGGCCATACCTTTTAGACCCATGTTTTTTAAGAACTTTATAGTACTTCCTATATACTAGGGTCAACTAATCTGCTACAACAAAAATACTCTTGTGGGAAATATTACCTCCAAAACCTGATTTTAAAAAAAAAAGTAGAATCCCCCTAAAAAGTTCTATAAATATCACTCGCTATCAAATAGAAACACATTCACTCACTTCTACAAACAGCAAACAATTGCAATGTAATTTTTCATGTGTTTTCTGCATTTTCGGGTAAGTTCTACTTTTACTTTCAATGGTTTTATATCAGCATATTTTATTTTTATCACAGAAATACCAGTTTTCTATTTTAAATTATCCTATTCTATTACATATTTTTCTGTTTCAGAAATTTACATATTACAATACTACGTACTTATGAATTTCTTCTTACGCAGCCTTCTTCAAGTTCCTGCAAAACACAATGCCTCCCTGTTAGCATGATAGATGATCTCACTCAAAACAAAATAGATTCAATCATAAAAGTGAGATGCATTCGTGCTTACAAAGTGCCATTTAATGGAAACTACAATGATGTCATGAGCTTCAAATGCATTCTACATGATTTAGTGGTAAAAAAAATAATTATGTGTATTTCAAAACACTGTATTATGTTATTGTTCCCTCTAATTTTGCTAAAATTTTCCTTCATGTAGGGTCGCAAAATTCACATGTCTATCCCCAATAACCTTGTGAGAACCCTTAGCCTAGGATAAAGAAAGGTCGAGTCTACTTGATTCGCAATTTTATAGTGAAGCTGAATCAATTGAGGTTCAAAACACTAGATCATCTTTTTAGAATTACTGCATACCTAAAACAGTTATTTGTGAGGTAAGTGGAAATCAATTTCCATCTCATATGTTCAACTTCAAGCCATTTGAGGCAGTGGTAGCAATTGAATATGTGAACCCTGAACCACTATTTGGTAATAGATTTTTTTTTGTCTTTCATATTTTCCTTCTTATTTAATTTACTAATGATATATGCTAATGTGTTCGAGTCTATATATTTCAGACCTCATTGGTGTAATTAAAGATGCTAGAAATGTTGTTATTCAACCTAACTGCAAATTCATTGAAATTCAGCTTGAGGATGACATGTATATTTGTCTTAAATATTATTTTTTAAAAATTTCTGCACAAAGTTTATGCACATCATTACCTTTTTAATAGTGAATACTATTTTTCTCCGCAGGCACAACAAGGTCTATTGCACTCTTTTGAAAAATTTGGTTGATCAATTTGTGGAGAAATTTAATGTGAAGCTAAACAAGGTGCCTGTAATCATCATTCATTTTTGCAGGCCTAATCTATACAAGGGTTGGGTTATTTCATATTAATTTAATTGGTTTTTATTATTTCATTTGTAATGTATATCTTGTTTGTATAGGAGATGTGCGCACTTGCACTACCTACAACAACTCAAGGATTTACTTCAATGAAGATATGCAAGAAATAAATGACTTGAGGCAGAGGTAAATCCGCTCATTTTATAGGTCTACATTCGTTTCTCTTTTAATCAGAATAAGAGCTTTAACCCTTATGCAGATTGTTAAGAGATTCTTGATAAGTCCTTTTGGATTTTCTCACCTATATTTTTGTTCTTTATGTTTTAACATTATTAATGTATAACTTTTATGTTTTTGTATATACTCAGAATAAAGGTTTTAGACAAAGAGACTTGAGAATAACATTGTAAGTCATTCAGAAAAAACAAAAACTGTCAAGATACTGTTTTGAATTTTTGGTTTTTAAAGTTCATTGTTCATAGGGAACTTATTATATGTGCAACTCATTCTTCCAAGATGCAAAAAATTACCAAGTCTACTAAATGGCAAAGCAAACGGGCAAGGATTCATTTACCATGTTTGATATTTTTGCTAAAGAAAATAGAATGTAGTCTTACTTATATTTTTTTGCTTTCTTTTGATGTACTCTCATGAAAAACTTCTGCAAAATGGAAAGGTATTCTTCATCACATGCTTTATGTAAAAGTAAAATAGATTAGTAAATTATTTATTGAAAAAAAAAAACTATAAAAATCTATTACAAATTATATAATATTAGTTGTAAATAATCGAAATCCATAAAAAAAGAACTTATCTTTTTCCAATTCAGTTTCTCTGAAATTGAATTACAAGCTTTTCATAGTCATATATATCATCGGAATTTGTATTTGCAGTTCTAATCACCACTGCAAAATAAACTTTGTTAATTAGCACAAGTATTGTTTAAAAATAAACATAAAAACGAGGATTTCAGAAAGAATGCTTACTTACCTCATATTAATTTCAAAGCATGTTTGATCTACCATACTACATGTAAATATGTCTCTTTTCACGGCTTTTATGCGTGCTTTAAAGAAAATTTTCTTTAGCTTTTGAAGCTGCAATAACAAATATAATCAGAATACTAAAATGGTAGAAGATTAGGTTCATAAAAGATAAAAACCAATATTCGTTCTTTCATGTTTCTTAAAAATGGAGAAAATTGGTTTATTAAGAAAAAAATATAATGAGAAAGCCATGTAATTAGACCAAGGTAAAAAAAAATATGTATGTTACTTATCTGGGATGAAAAAGCTTTCAATTGTTCTTCTTTTTATATAATATCGGCTAATCTTTTAATAACTGCACAGATCTATAATTTATATAATATTTTTCTTGAACCTTCATGTTTAAACATCTGAAAAGTACATATTAAAAAAAAAAGTACATATTCAAAATTTATGGGATACAAAGATCTTTCATAAACTACAAGAAATTTGTAATTAAAACTCACAACATATATATGTTAAAAAAGAAACCTCACAAATATTGGTTTTCGAACGGAGAGATGAGAAACTTATGTTAGAGAGAAAAAGTTGATCGGAAGTGGTGGTGGTGATATTGACGGAGTTTCATCGAAAATTTAGATCGAAAAAATGTTATGGAAGTTTCGAATCGTTTCAGAAGGGAGTATTGCGCCGCTTAGGGCTACGGTTTCTTTAGAATGTGTGTTGTTTTTCTATTTATATGTGGTGTAATTTGCAATAAATGTAAGTTGTTGGATTTGTTATTTAATCCAGATTATTTGATCGAAAAAATTGCCTCTTCTAAAGAAAAAGAAAAAAAAAATCCTATTTATTGCAACCCTGGATTGAGAATAGAGATATGGGCCCACATGGAGTTTTTTTAATTCATTTATTTAACTAATGAGTATAATCTTGATCTTACTTTAATAAAAGTAATGATGATAATCTCGAGCCGGAGTAAATTTAACTTCTTGGCCCAAAATTGAAAGATCAACTTTGTTTACGTATGAATCATTTTTTGGTTAGTTCACGTAGGTTAAAAGAATTACTTAATTTGTATTTTCACGAAATTAATGGTAGCAATTTAATTTTTTATAAATAAAATTAACAATAAGCTATATTTTAGTTAGTAATCACATTTGCAGGAAATATTGTTTTGATATCCATCACATATTCGATTGTCATTCAAGTTTCAACGACGACAATTCTCACTGATCGTATCTTATGCAGTGGCTATCAACAAGAGTCAAGGCCAATTTATTTCACAAGTTTCTAAAAGATCCAGTTTTTAGTCACGGTCAACTTTATGTTGCGATTTCAAGAGTTACAAGTCGGAAAGGCCTAAAGATCTTAGTATGTTCGTATGTTAATGATCATTCTATAGTTACTGAAAATGTTGTATTTAATATGTAACCTTAACTTTCTTGCTATGATTTATTTTGTTCTCTACAGCTTATTTTGTCGAAAATCTTCTAATATAGTTGCATGGGTGCTAAACTAGTAAATAAATAAATAAAAGAGAAAACCCTAACATCTACCCAACCGGCCAGGTCCGCCACCTTTCACCCACCCATTTCCTTCCTCTCTCTATTTCTCTCTTGCTCCCTTCGCCAGTCATCGCCCCTGTTTTCTCCGTCGCCGCCGCCGAGGCATAGATCTGCCCCATACTTTCGTTCTAATCTCTCCTCCGTCGTCCTACCTTTCTCTCCTCTACCCTCTCTCTCTCTCTCTCCGATCATATGCTCACGGCTCACATCTCTACAGCCAGTGCTCCGCCGCCTCCATTCATCTCTGTCGTCTATCGCCCTTCATCTGCATCTGCACTGCACCAAACTCTCCCCTTCTCTAAATACGTTCTTGAAAATTGAATATTATTGAATTTTTTAATTTTTAATTTCGGACCACGCGGTTCCTCATTGTTCATTTCCAATTTTTTTTTACCTCATTTCTGCCCTAGCTCCTGGCCCCAGCGTTCACACCTCTTTATCTCTCCCCAACGACGGCGGCTTCCTGCTTCTCCGAATTCTCCCACCTTCTACCGCCGCTGAGGGCTCACTTTAATAAACTCTGGTGAAATATTATGAATAAAATAACGGTTGAGGTGCGAGCTAGCTTGCTCAGGTGACAAGACCAGCTTGGTATGGACGGTATTGGAAATAATTTTGAGGTAAATTTCAAATTTGTTGCGCGAATTATTCAAAATTTCCGATAGTGTTAAAGTTGTTAATTACTAGTTAATTTGTGCTAATTATTTTACTTCATCATCGTTTCTTTCTACAACAAAGTAAGCATAAACTTTATTTCTTAAGAATTACGGTCCAACCGGGCTAGATGATTCTTTGATAAAGTTGATATGGGATGGTTTATTTCTGACCCATTGGATATCGCGGCCCAATAAGCAGCAAGCCCAATTCAAAGAGATTCACCAAAGGAGCACGGGCTGGAGTCCAAAGCCCAAATACCCATCTTTGAAGTCAAATGACTAAATTACCCCTAGGTTAGTGTCACATCCCGACTCTCGAGGTGCGACTTACGAATGCTAACACAACTTAACCATCTAACAATCATCTCAAATACAGGGAACATGCTCGGGGAAATATCAACGAAAAGCAATAACACTCGAATAAAGCTATCAAAGACATAATGAAGCAATAACTGAGCATTTTAATTTACATATCAACGAGTATGATAAGTATTTCAGGCTAACAAGAATAAGATTCATCAAAACATTAAAGTCAACGAGCACATCGCTCGTTGCAAAAACAAGTATCAAATATACAATAACAGACTTTCATTTCAAAAGGGGGTTGCAGTGGAAACTCGACTCAAATCCCAACACTCACACGTATGAAGACGTGCAAATGCCAGTCTGACATTCGACTCAACTCAACCAAACAGACCACACCACCAAGCCTTTCCTGCCATCGCCATCCTGCTAACCTGCACGTTTAGAAATACATGCAGGGCTGAGTAAGTACTCAGTGAACACATGCCGAAAACATTTGGAAAAAGATGCTCTTAAAGCTAATCAATTGAACTTGCCTTGCCGAAGCATCACAAGTAACTATTTCATTTAAAACGATTTTACTTGTGCATGCTAAAAACATTTTTCTTTTAAATAGACTGCGCAGTCAAAACATAATATATACTCAACAGTATGCATCATCTGTCACAAATTCTCTCACTGTACCGAGAAGTAGGCCTCCTTCTCGAACACTGTGACCGGCCCAACCGAAGCAAGGCTCACAGTCACCTCAACAATTAACATACCACACGTGGGTTTCCTGCCTTTCACAGGATGATAATAACTCAACAAACAGATTATAACACATATCAAACTCAATAAAATGGCAAGTCAATCGCATTTTAAAAATTCACATAATAATACTCAATAGTATAATAGCATTCATCGATAGTTTTGGTTTAGAAAAGTCCACCTGTCTTTCGACGTTCTAGCTAGGTGGCTTACGTGCTATATGTCCTCGCTTATTTCTCCGTCCTGCTTGATCCTTCACAGTTTGGCATCGATAAAGAAGATAAGGTACTACGCAAAGACGGATATTAATCGTTGGTCTCGACTGAAGGACTTCTACTTGACTCGTTGCTCTCTATGTTATTCTTTTCTAAATAAGTCTCACATTCTCATCTCTAAGCCATTAACACTACTTGATAAAAGGTTAATACTATTAACCAATGTCTTAGCACTTCTCGCTTTAATTATGAAACGTCGTCTATGTAAACTCTATTACTCGAGTTTTCTTTTATATTCTTAATCAATTTTTGATTTAATTATCAACTTAATAACTCAATTGTTTTGCATACAAAACAAACTCAGTAATCTTTCGCGTCATCATCAAATAATATCATTCACTCAAGCATGTTAATTCAATCTCATAATAATTCAGAATAAATCAAACACCTTGTCTCGAATTCAATCACATTTCAAAACACGTTAACATCTACTTAATTTTTATTTTAGAACTTAATTCAAATACGAATTCCTTTTTCTAGAAACTCAAATAATAAAATTTATTTTTCTCGACTTATATACGACACTTTTCCAAACTCGTTGTCTTATGAAAACATATTATAAATCTTTACTCAATTAATAAAAATTCTTTTTATTTTTATTAAACTCTTATGAAATAGGAATTTTATTTCTATTTCTAACTCAATTCTTATTCTTGACTCAAACTATTACTTTTAGATTATTATCTCGACAACTCTTCTCGGTTTATTTTTAATCCAAACGGTTTGAAAAACAACTTTCTTAATTAATTTAATTAATTACTTTCAAAATCACTACTCGATATCTTACTCGTATTTTATTCCATTATTTTCTTGATTAAACTATACGAGTATTTAAACTTAACTCGTCTAACACCTTTCCTCGACTTGATTAAATCTTCTCTTTGCTTTCTTATCATTTTATTCTCTTTATTTTAACTCGATTTTCTCGACTCTTACTTATTTAATTAAGAAATTTCTTTTCCTCTTTTATTTACTAATTTAAGACTCATTTCCTAATTAATACATGTTCTCCTTTATTCTTCAATTAATTTTTATTTCAATAAATATCTAGATTATTTTATTAACTTAATTGCTAATTTCCTTTTGATTTAATTTTATTAAAACTCAAATCTTCAAGTTCTTACTCAAGAACACCTACTTGATGTTCTTCCCTATTATTTTTCAATTTTTCTTTTCTTTTAATTTAAAACTTCACTCTTTTTATCACAGTAAGTCCTATTACACTAGGATTTAAACTTACTACTCAATATTATACTAAAAAACATCATAACATCAAAAATACTAAATCATCTATATTCATTTTTCATCAAATATTTTCACATAAAGCTCGATTTTCACACAATCAAATTCTAAAAGGATTAAATTATCACATCTACTAATATTCTCAAGCTCAACATATCAATAAATTCATCACAAAATTCAACAAAATATTTTCTCCTTCCAAGCACAAAACTCACGGCATTTATTAGGTTTTTAAGGCATTCGATTTCTTGATTTTTCAAGCACATATATCCATGCTCAATATATTCTAAAGTATAAATCAAGCATAAAAATAATAATAACTCAAGAAATTCAAATTCTCCTATTTTTGCCTAAATTTTCGGTCCTAGCCAAATATTTAGGGCTTTTATTTTCTTTTTCTCTCTTAATTCATAATTTAATCCCTAGAGTTCAAATTTCTTAACGAATTCCTCACTCGAATCTTGAATCGATAACCCTAGGTTTGCCTAAACGTAAAATAAAATCATGCATGCATTGTTTTCTTTACTTTAGGGCTTTAGAGATACATATATACAATTAATCAAATAAATACCATACTTTGAAAAATTAAATTGGATCTCCTCTTCTTGATCTCCTTAGAACCAAAAATGATGGGAAAATGGGGCTCAACTCCTAGCTTGGATTTCTCATGGAAGAAATCATCTTGAATCCTCAAGAAAAATATAAAAGATAATTAATCATCCATCTATGGCTCACTTAGTCGAAAATGAAAAAGAAATTTGGATGATTATGGAAGTTTAATACTCAAAAATTGGGGATGATTAATACCTTTAAGATTAGGGCTTTGGAAACTTGATGATGGATTGATCCTCACTTGATCTTCATGATGGATTAGAGCTTGATTCTAAGCTTGCATGGAAGAAATTTCAAGTATGTGATGTGTGTGTGCGCTCACGGCATTGAGAGAGAGGGGGAGAGAGAATTTTTCTTCTTTGTTGTTTGATGGAGAGTTTTCGAGGATGAGAGATAGGTAGAATGAGAGAAATTTCTCTCTTGGATGGAATGGACTGATCGAGAGAGAGAGATAAAATTATGTAGTATGCATGTATCTTATTATTTTATTAGATATTGATTAGATATTCCTCCAACATATAGAATAATAATGATGATATCTAGTTTGTAGGTGTTGGAAATTGGATTGAGAGAGAGATAGATGGATTTGATGGGATGAATGCATGCAATCTTCACTACACAAGTTACTAAGATTTTATTCTTATTTAGAGAATATTCATGATGAAACCTACTTAGTAGGTTTGAAAATAGGTTTGGAGAGAGAGAGAGATTAGAGAGAGAGAGAGAGATGACGGTGGAGAGAGGGAGAGAGATGAGAGGGATTTTCTCAATATTTTATTACGGGTATTATTTACCCGATCGTAAAGGTTTTCCGGATAAAAAGTCCGTATTATTCCATTTATGCAGAAAACGGATCTAATCTCTCCTCGTCTCGTTTCCGACACTAAAATCATCTCAAACCTATCTCACATCTCATTAAATAAATCAAGGATTCCGATTATCAAATTTTTAGATCTAAATTCCATATAACGAAGAAAACAAAAAAAAATTAGTCGGCTTATTAATCCTTTAAAGATTAAATTCTAGTAACTCTCTCAAATAATCTCGGATAATCTTCTATCTTATCTTAGTGATCTTAGAATTAATTCTAGGTTCAGAGATTCTAATTAAAATCTATTCTAAGTTTATCGGTGAATAGCGATTTCTCGGTTATCAACACTATTCACTTCAAATCAAAATCCTCGGAAATCTCTGAAAATCATACTCGTACTCATTCTCATACAAATAAGCTCAATATATGCATCACATTATCATTTCAAGAAACAGAAATAGATAATCTCACGTAAAAACACATAAGGGCATTTCAGTCGTTTTACTCATTTCTACTTATTTAGAAAAAAATTTATTCCTCAAATCTCGTCATTTAAACTTATAAGGTTATTTAATACGCTCTCTAATGTTATAAAAGCTCGGGGTATTACAGTTAGCCTACTATAAAATGCAGATTTTTCTCTTAGCTAAAGGTATCTGATTCATACTCACACTCCACACACTTTTCTCTTTCTGCCTTTTTTTTCTCGCCCAAGTTTTCTGACTTGAGCGTCGGAGGGTCCTCACCGGACAAAAACCCCGGTGTGTGACTTTTCTCTTTTGCAGGATCGAAAGCCCATTCTTCGAAGACGAGAAGAGAAAGACGAGGTAGTTCGTTCATCTTTGAAGAGAAGAGCATTTTTATTAATTTTATACTGTTTTGCATATTTTCTTTTGTTGATAAGGCGTTAACCCAGTCTTATCAACTGGCGCTGTCTGTGGGAAACTTGAGCTGAGGCGTCGAGTTTCCATTTCTTTTTCCGTCTATTTTTTCTCTGTTTTACCTGTAAATATGAGTCGATGACACCGAGAGAAGAGCCTAGGCATGGCTCTGAAGGAAAATGATTCACGGTCTTATGACGCTTGAGAACGTTTTCGGAAGCCAAGCCTGGACGCCTTTCGAGAAGGGCTAGAGACTATCATTTTATTTCTTTACGTAAATTTACAGCCCTTTCGTTTGTAACGACAAATGATAAACAGAGCGAAACACTTGTATAATGTAATTTATGAAATCAACAAATGAAAACAACTCAGATTCACTCTAAACATGAAAGGAAAACCTAACCGGCAGAGCTCTGCGGGACTCCAGCCTGAAGCGCTGCGAGTGAGCCATGCACCTCTGTCGGGAGAATTTGTGCCGTGCTGAATGGGCCGGCAGAGCTCTGCGGGACTCCAGCCTGAAGCGCTGCGAGTGAGCCATGCACCTCTGTCGGGAGAATTTGTGCCGTGCTGAATGGGCCGGCAGAGCTCTGCGGGACTCCAGCCTGAAGCGCTGCGAGTGAGCCACGCACCTCTGATAGGAGAATTTATGCCGTGCTGAACGGGCCGGCAGAGCTCTGCGGGACTCCAGCCTGAAGCACTACGAGTGAGCCACGCACCTCTGCCGGGAGAATTTGTGCCGTGCTGAACGGGCCGGCAGAGCTCTGCGGGACTCCAGCCTGAAGCGCTGCGAGTGAGCCACGCACCTCTGCCGGGAGAATTTATGCCGTGCTGAACGGGCCGGCAGAGCTCTGCGGGACTCCAGCCTGAAGCGCTGCGAGTGAGCCACGCATCTTTGCAGGGAGAATTTGTGCCGTGCTGAACGGGCCGGCAGAGCTCTACAGGACTCCAGCCTGAAGCGCTGCGAGTGAGCCACGCACCTCTGCCGGGAGAATTTGTGTCGTGTTGAACGGGCCGGCAGAGCTCTGCGGGACTCCAGCCTGAAGCGCTGCGAGTGAGCCACACACCTCTGCCGGGAGAATTTGTGCCGTGTTGAACGGGCCGGCAGAGCTCTGCGGGACTCCAGCCTGAAGCGCTGCGAGTGAGCCACGCACCTCTGCCGGGAAAAATTTGTGCCGTGCTGAATGGGCCGGCAGAGCTCTGCGGGACTCCAGCCTGAAGCGCTGCGAGTGAGCCACGCACCTCTGCCGGGAAAATTTGTTCCGTGCTGAACGGGCTGGTAGAACTCTGCGGGACCCTAGCCCGAAGCGCTGCGAATGAACCACGCATCTCTGCCGGGAGAATATGTGCCGAACGGGCTGGCAGAACCCTGCGGGATTCCAGCCTGAAGTGCTGACAGCAAATCGAACTCTTGAAACTCCTACAAAAGACGCATAAAATACCACCCGCATGTGTATTAAATGTTAATTTTCATCATATTTTACATCCAAAATATCCGAATAAAAAGCCTGAATCATTACTCTTTATAATTTTCAGCAAAATGGACACAAACGAAAAAGACATAGAGCTGCGAGACGGGGCAGAGGTCAGTGAAGACAGTGAAATAAGAGCTGACGGAGATACTCCTGACCAATCTAAAAGAAAGGAAAAAATAGGAGCCAGACCAGAGGAAGCCCTATACATAACCCCTGATCAGTTACAAAAACTCTTAATGAAAGTAGTAAATAACGAGGTAGCTACTCAGTTGCAGAATCAAAAGAAAAAAGACATTGAAGAGAAGGCTGATGAGAGCCAACAAAATGGCGATGCCGAAGACAGGCAGGAGCATTTCGCAAGCCAGCACTGTGATCAAGGATATCTTAGAACTAGACCGTCCCCAAGGTTGGGAGGTGATGACATTCATAATCAGGGAATAATTTGGCAGAACACAATGGCACGTGAAATAGCCGCCATGAAAGAAATGATTGAAGGAAAATCCACTGGGCATAAGAGGAGCAAGATCTTCCCATTCAGTGATTGCATAATGGCAGAGCCCTTATCTCAGCACTTCAGGTTAACAGCAGACCTCGTGTATGACGGGACGACCGACCCTCAGGATCACTTGGATCGATTTGAAACTTAACGATGCTACAAGGATTCTCTGAAGGAATTAAAAGCCGGATGTTATTAGCCACCCTGAAAGGGTTGGAGCAGAGATGGTTCAGTCAACTGAAACCACGAAGCATCGAGGCATATGAGGATTTTGCATCTCAACTAGAGAACCAGTTTGCCAGTGCTCGAAGACAGAACCACTCAATAATGACCCTGCTAAACTTTCAGCAATGAGAGACTGAAAGCTTGAGAAGCTATGTGACTAGATACAACGCAGCGGCCCTGCAAGTACCTTCGGCAGCAGACGAAGTCAAAGTGCATGGTCTTATAAATGGACTAAGGGACATAGACATTTTTCATGCGTTAGGGGAAAGAAGTAGAGCATGGTATGATAAAGTAATGGAATAGATGGATAATAGGATCATTAGTGAGGAAGCTTGGGAAGCCAAATGTGCAGAGGACGAGGCCAAGAATAAAGATAGAAAAGATGAAAACCCAGATAAGGGAAGGGGAGCAGAGCCCCCGCGGAGAAGCCTCATGGACAAAAGATTCGCGGACGAGGGCAGACCTTCCCGCAGAGATAGAAGGTTCGAGGCCACAAGAGAACCGCTAACTCCTACGCCAAGGAACAGTTTCTCTGGGAGAGTCTGGACACGAGGACGAACGCCGTATACAGAGCTAACGGTGCCCCCATCAGAAATTTTGAGCATAGCCCCCAGATTGTTTCCGGTACCTTATTCAGCAGAAAATGGGCCGAAGAACCCACCCTCTAGTCTTTTCTCTAGATTTCACAGAGATTACGGACATGATACGGATGAGTGCCGACATCTCAAAGATGCGATTGAGAAATTGATCCGAGCTGGAAATTTTCAGGAATACATACGTATGAACAGAAACAACAGGTCTGGGAATTGGAGAAGTCAGGATAGGCGAAGATATCCGCAAGAGAAAAGGGCAGAGCCCTCAACCGCTAGAGGATCAGAGCCTCCACAGTTGGCGATAGAAGGGCCAGAAATGCAGGAAGAAAAAATGCCACTCCCGAAAAAGTAGAAATCGATTATGATGATAGTGGGAGGCCTCATCAGTGAAAACTCAGGCCAGGTGCAGAAGAGAGCTCAAAGAATGGTGAGGAACCCTAACCTTTGGAATGTAGGTGTTGTTCAGCCTAAAGACTGTACACCTGACCTGAGTTTTGGAGATAAAGACTTGACATGGATTATCACCCCGCAAGACGATGCGTTAGTAATCACTGGCGGAAATAGCAGGACACGATGTGGCAAGGATACTGATAGACACCGGGAGCTCTGCTGACATAATCTCCTATAGTTGCTTTCAACTCATGGATACAAACGAGGTGTTGGTGCCGGTCCCTGCAATGCTGGCGGGATTCTCAGGAGGAGTAGTGGCACCCCTCGGAATGATACGACTCCTAGTAGTGATGGGGAATGGAGAGATAAAGAAAATGAGGATGGTTCAATTCCTAGTGGTTGACGCTCCCAGCTCATATAACATAATTCTAGGCAGGCCATCCCTGAATGCCTTTCAAGCTGTAGCATCGACGTACCATATGAAGCTAAAGTTCCCTGTAGGCAGGATGGTGGTGGAAGTTAGAGGAGATCATACCAAGTCTAGGTCCTGCTACGCCAGTGAAATAAAGCGAGCCAGAAATCAGAAGGGGAAATGCCCAAGAGAGGATGAGGAAATAACAGAACCAGTATCCATGAGTAGTGGTCAGAGCTTGCCGTATTCACCCAGAATTAGTAATCTGGGAGCGGTAGTGAAGATCGAAAAAGAAAAATTGGAAGAATTAGAAATGGATTTGGAGCCCCGACCTACTATGACGCCTGCAGAGGAAACCATGAATGTAGAGCTATATGAAGACAAAGTAGGCTTTGTAACCAAAGTTGGCCTGAAAATGGCACCTGAGGAACAAGAGAAAATAATAGCATGCTTAAGGAGGAATGCAGATGTCTTTGCGTTTGACACAAAGGACTTATAAGGAATATATCCCCACATAGCTACTCACAAATTAAACATAAACCCGAAGGTCAAGCCAGTCCGTCAAAAGCTTAGGCAATTCGACGATGAGAAGGAGGCAGCCCTGAGAGAGCAAGTTATGAAGCTCTTGCAAGCAGGATACATTGTTAAAGTTCAATTTCCTAATTGGTTGTGCAACGCGGTGATGATCAGGAAGTCGGGTGGCAAGTGGAGAATGTGTAATGACTTCAGAGATTTGAACAAGGCATGTCCCAAGGATCATTATCCCCTGCCTCGAATAGATCAGTTGGTAGATGCTACCGCAGGCGCAGAGCTCTTCTCAATGATGGACGCCTACCAAGGATACTATGAAATCCAGATGGATCCGAATGATATCGTAAATATATGCTTCATTACATCTATCGGAACCTTCGAATTTGTCAGGATGCCGTTCGGGCTTAAAAATGCGGGAGCAACGTACCAGAAAATGATGGACACTATCTTTGCAAAAGTGATCATCACTCATACAAAGGTTTACGTCGATGATATTCTGGTGCACAGCCTCAAGGCTGTTTTTCATGCCAAGGATTTGGAGGAGGTATTCGCAATTGCCAGAGCCAACAGATTAAAATTAAATCCAGCTAAGTGCGTATTCGGAGTAAAGCAGGGAAAGTTTTTGGGCTATATGGTCACCCCCGAGGGAATCAAAGTTAATGATGCGAAGGTACAAGCCATAATAGAGATGCAACCTCCCATAAACGTTAAAGATGTACAAAGTTTGAATGGTAGGATAACAACGCTGAGCCGTTTTATTTCTAGATCTGCAGACAAAAGCTACCCGTTCTTCCAAACACTGAGGAAAGGAGCTCAATTTGAGTGGACGGCGGAATGCCAACAAGCATTCGAAGACCTGAAAAAGCATCTGGCAGAACTCCCGTTGTTAGCTAAACCAGAACCCAAAGAAACGTTATACTTATATATCGCCATAGGGTAGCAGGCCCTAAGTTCGGTGCTAATAAAGGAAGAGGGAGCTAAACAATGCCCCATCTACTATGTTAGTCGGATGTTGCAGGTAAATAAAAGCATATACATAATAAGATATTGAAAATTGCCGACAATGATGTCATATTTACATAAGAAAATGATCCTATCCTCAGGGACCAGAAGAAAGATATTCCGAAGTGGAAAAAGCAGCACTAGCGGTAATGATCGTCGTGAGACGTTTAAGGTAATAAAGGCAGAGATAGTCGTGAATGAATAAGTAATACAATAACTAAAAACTCTAAATGAACTTAAAGCATAAACAATTACGGTGAAGGTACTATTTCTTAGCGCACAAGGTGATTATACGAAGCCATTGGCTTTTTACACAAGTCCTGGGCAGGCCCGATCTGTCGGGAAGAATGGTAAAATGGGCGGTCGAATTGGGAGAGTATGACGTCGGTTTTGAGCCCAGAACGGCCATAAAAGCTCAAGCTCTGGCAGACTTTATTCAGGAGTCCACCAGAGCCGCAGAAGAAGAGAAAGCTTAGATTGCAAAGGTAGATGGAACAACAAATATCGGGGGCTGTGGTGCAGGAATAGTAATTATCAAGCCTGATGAAGAAGAGATGCGATTTGCCATATGCTTCCAATCTAGAGTGTCTAATAATGAAGCCGAATACGAAGCACTAATTAAGGGACTGACCATGCTCTGGGAGATAGGAGCCAGGAAGGTGGTAATCAGGTCTGATTCTCAATTAGTAACACAACAAGTAGAGGGTGCATGTGAAGTCAAAGAAGAAAGGATGAAAAAGTATTCAGAAGTGGTGAAGGAGCTACGAAGCAAATTTGATAGTTGCCAGATTGAGCAAGTACCCCGAGAAGAAAATGTGAGCCGACCAATTGGCTAAACTCGCCAGTGCGTCAAACCTCACAACAGGAAATACAATCACAATGGTGGTTGCAGAAAGAAAGACTCAAATGATAGAGGCCTTAACTATTTAAAGCGAATCGGACTGGAGAGCCCCAATAATCCATTACCTTCAAACGGGAAGAAAAATGCCAGGACTGGATAAATCCGTTAAAATTAACTACCAACAGTATTGCCTTGCTGGAGGGCAGCTCATGAGAAGATCTTTCACGCACCCATTGTTAAAGTGCAGTGGCAAAGTGGAGGCTAGCTATGCCATAAGGGAAATACACGAGGGGGGGGGGGGGGGGGCAGACAGTCATTCAGGCTATAGAGATACAGTCAGGAAAATCATCAGAGGAATGCGAAAGCTATACATGTTCCAGCGGAGAGTCTGGGCGGGTTGTACGCCTCTTGCCCATTTGATAAGTGGGGGATAAACATTGTGGGGCCGTTCCAAAAAATAGATCGAGGTAAAAGGTTCATAATCGTCGTAGTAGATTACTTCAGCAAATGGGCAGAGGCGGAGGCCGTATCAGCAATCACCACCACGGCAGTGCTGACCTTCATATGGAAGAATATAGTGTGTCGCTTCGGAGTACCGCGAATCTTAGTCTCAGACAATGGATCCCAATTCAACGGTCGCAAGATGAAAGCATGGTGCAAGAGCATGGGAATCATCCAGAGGTTCGCGTCAGTCAAGCGCCCTGAAACCAACGGACAAGTGGAGGTCACTAATCGGACCATTGTGAGCGGAATCAAGGCACGCTTGGAGGCTGATGAAAAGGATTGCGTCGATTCACTAGATTCTATCCTCTGGTCATACAGGACTGGAGTTCGTAGTGCTACTGGAGAGACACCAAGCGCTCTGATATATAGAACGACCTCGGTGACCCCTGTAGAGATAGGAGCAAAATCATGGAGAATCCTGAACTATGACGAGGCAGAGAACATTCGGTCAAGGCCGGAGGAGCTAGACTTGGTGGAAGAAGTTCGGAACGTCACTAAGGCCAGGTCAGAGGCTTATAAGGATTCTGTCAAAGCTCGACATGATGGTAGGGTGAAGGAAAGGAAATTCGAAGTGGGAGATCTGGTGTTGAGGAGAGCTGACACGCTGAAGCCTCTACGAAAATTAGATTTGTTATGGGAAGGACCATATAGAGTGACAAAGGTGTTGAAGGGCGGAGCCTATGAACTATTTGGGCCAGGAGGGAAGAAATTACCTCGTCCCTAGAACGTGCACAACTTGAAAAAGTATTATGTATAGAAAGGAGGCATACCAAGTTTTTTTTTTCAGTGATTGAATTAAGGTGATTATATATACCATCTTTCTCGTTTAGCAGAGCTTATTAGTTTTAATCAAGGCTTAGGTACGAGCCATTTTATCCTTTGGCGAATGAAATTGTATGGATGAAGTATTAAATGAATCGCGTTTTTTGTTTTTTCCCAAAATGGTATTGTTTTTGGAGATATTTCTGTTCTTTGAAGAAGACTCACTTTTTCACAGCAACTAACATCATGAAAACAAAACAATAAGTAAGGTCTGATTAAAACTCCATCGAAAAACAAATCGACATATGTTTATAAATTATTGCAAGAGGAAGAAAATTCGACATACATCTCTCAAATAACTACACGTTGTACTGATATCATTCATCGAAATGTACCAAGTATCAATACATCTTGAGAATAGCTAAAGTAGGGAAGTGTGAGCCCTGAATTTGCCAAAGACACTCAGCACAAATAGCTAGAAGTGCCAATGTAATTGTAAAGGAATGGGATTGCTGGGATAAACAAAGATGGCAATATTAACATACAATAAAATATACCTCTAGTATGTTTTACTCCACGAATTATATAATAAGGATTACAGAGCAAAGTATCTTTTACAAATTCTGTAATGAAAAGCGCATTTTTAATCCAACAAGATATTGTAAGCAAATCTCAAGGCCGACATCAAGAAGGAAACAACCAAGGGCAGATCTTGTCATCTCACAGGAACGAAGAGCCTAGTGATACAAGAGACCCTCGCTCTGAGCGACTGCACTTGGAGAAAAGCCCTGCTCGAACGAATCTGAAATCAAGGAGCTGACACAATGGAAATCCAGATCTTGTTCTCGAGAAGAGCACGAGGGTGACAAGTATGGTCTACCCAAAGACAAAAGGCAGAGCAGGGATCAGAAGGCCTTCGCATTTCCTTCTGATGAACCCCGCGGGAGCATACTTTAGAGAGAAGTTGACCTCAAGGTGGAAATTAAACACACCCAAAAGAGGTGCAAGTTGAAATCACTCCCGTAAGGCATCTTGATCCGCACTGCAATACCCACTCGTCTGGCGGACGACCGGCAGCAAGGATCGTAGCCTCATGGTATTTGTTAACAGCCATCGATGACTCATGTCAGATGACTGACTATAACAACGGCCATAATTCAGATGACTGGCTATAATAAAAGAAAGCCGGGAGGAAAGACAAGCGAGGTTTCTCGCGAAAAGGCAGGTAAAGAAAGAATAGGGAAAAACCAGAAGACATAGTAACTGGTAAAGTGAAACGAGAAGGAAGAAAGTATTCGGCAAAGTGCGTAAGCAGAGAGTGCTACAAAGGAATGAATAGTAGCAAGAAGATAAGAGAGGGTATTTATAAGAGGAAAAGTGAATGATAGCATTTATGATGGGGCGTATTGTTCGGAGATATGAAGGCAAAAAATAACTGACAAAGTCAACAACACCGACAAAGACGTGTTGACTAATACTTTTATTTGAAGACGAGCCAAAAAAGCTTGAAGTCCAAGAACCCCTCAGCAGAGGAGAAAAGCCAGAACTCATGGTAGGTTAAATCTGTCTCAGTAGACCTCGTCCGCGGAAGAAAGGCCTGAAATCTCCTAGCGGACAAGAGAAATCATATCTGCCGTTCACAGGGAAGAAGATTCAAAAGTGCAAAGATCTCCAATCCTTGGCTTCCACGTCGTCAACACCGTTTTCGATGCAAAAAGACGCCAGGCATAGCCCTGACAACCACAACAGAGCAGCGTGGCCTCATCATTCATCACTCTCCCCCTTTTTGAATAAGAGCTCGGGAAGTGAGAGATCAGGATAGGTACGCCTGAGCGCCACAAAAAATAAAAAGGACTCAAAAGCGGACAACGTCACCCCAAAGGTGGAGTAACGGCAGAGTCACATCCCTTAGGATCTTCATTTCCTGCTCCACTTGCATGGTACAGAGGTAACAGTCAGTGGAGAAGAAGGGAAGATCCAAGCCGTCAAGAGTCGGACATCAGTGACTCGCATCAGATGTCTGACTACGACGAGAGTCACGTTTCAGATGTATGACCACGACAAGAAGAAGGCCGGCATTAGGCCCCAAAAAATCGGTCCCGAGGCTGAGCGAGGAGAGGGAACGGATAGGAAAAACAAGAGAAGCATGGTGCCAAGGCAAGACGAGCTGAATTGATAAGGGCAGGAAGTCACTTTGAAGGCGTGCATGGAAAGATTGGAGATAAAAGGCATAAGATAAAATGAAAAATTTATAGATACAAAAGGATGAACGAAGTAGTAACGGCTGTAGTTATTTAGGGGTGTTTAAAGCTCCTCCCCTTTTTTGATAAAAGATAAAAAGAAACCTTTTCCTTTTCTAGGAAATGTCTTTTCTTCTGTTAGTTATTTTTCCTTTTGCGTATTCCCAAGGGTAGCCTCGAAAAGAGGTAGATAAAGAGAAAGGGGAAGTTTAGGTAATACTTGTCAGAGATTGGTCAAAAATAGCAGAAGGACAAAACATAGATGGCGCGCAAAGAAAAACATATACTTTATTAAAAATATAAGCAAGACCAAAGAAACAGGAGAGCTGACAGTCAACTCTGGATTCAGCCCTGAACTATTTGTACAAACTTTGCTATACTCGTCCGCTAGTGATAAAACAAATACAAAGAGCTACTGTAATGTGAAAAGCCAAAAGACACTAAAATCCTATGGCGGCAAGCAGCCACATTTACATAAGGAAAGCCCCAGCGGAAGGATTTTTCTTCGGAAGGTCTGCAACTACAGGAACGCGGAGATGAAACCGCGCCTACGACTGTCCCCAAGGGCGGGATGCCTCCCCCTCGTAGGTTGGAGGCCAAAATAGTGAACCCAATCTCCAGAATAACGGCGGGCCGGAGTCGAAGCTGGAGACCCTTGGGGTCAGGTGAGAACAGCCTCACCCGCCTTCCGAAGATGGAAGGGGATGAGATCGGTCCAGAGCATCAGATGTATGATAACAACGAGGGAAGGGCAAGCTATCAAGAAAGAACTTAGTAAAGTAAAGGGAAAGGAGGTCCCATGACACCATTTTTCAGTACAAGATGGATAAAATGCCACAACTTGTACAGATTTATAGAAAAATAAATGATCGTTAGGGACGATAGGACAAATTCAAAAGGTAGGTGAGAAAATGACATCTCGAAATAAGAAGTACATGTGTAGGCACATGTCCTACCTACCCATAAAAGTCCCACACTAACGACAAAAGAAGTACAACAGATATTAAAGTGAAATGTGTTCCGAATAACCATAAAATATTAAAATTTCAAAGTCAGCCTAGAAATTATCAACAATATTTCACAAAAAGAGGAAGTACAAGTTATCAATATTCGAAAAATCATAAGGCAGCCCTCAAAAGATAAGATCTCTGACCAGACTTAAAAAATACAGATTGCTACAAGAAGGACAAGAATACTATGGGAGCTGGCAGAATGAGACCGACACTTCAATCGTCAGAAACGATCACGGAACTGGCACTAGGGAGGGGGGCCTCGATAAACTTCGTCATCTCTGGATTCAAATGCACAAAGGGCTCCTCTGCGACTGGAAGGTTTAAGTCCGGATCTTCTGAAGAAAGAAAATCGTGGAGGGTGGCCTGCAGAGCATCCTCCCACCAGGGCAGATTTGGAGCCTCAAAGGGATCGCGAATGGGCCAATGATCAGGCATATTAGGGATCTCAGCTTCCATGTCCTCCTGTCGGGGAGGAGCACCTTTCAGACCATAAACATACTCGAAGCCCTGAATATATCCGGCCTGTGTAAAATGGCGGATGTCAGGGCCAAGATCCTTGCAGAATTGAACGCTGTTGCGATATCCCTGAACGATGCTATCCCGTAGACTTCGGAGCAGCCCTTGTCCTTGAGGAGTGACGAATAATCTGCGAAAGCAATTTTTCACACCCGCTGTCCTGCCCACTTCATATCCCTGGTTTAGGGCCATGGACACTCGTTGATCAGTTCTATGCCTTTCTTTCCCCAGCTGAGCCTCGAGATCCTTGATCTTATCACCTAGACACCCAATGGTGGTCTGGTAGTCGCTCCTCTCCTTGCTAAAGGAGGCGAATTCAGCGGCCAAAGTCTGATGTTTAGAGGAGAGAGCCTCGTGGGCCCGTAGTAAATCCACCATCTCTTTTTCTTTCTCTCGAAGGCGAAAAGAAAGATCAGCTTCAACCTTGGCATGTTCGCAGGAAAGTTTCTCGGACTCGCGCTCAGCGGCTATCAACTTCTGTGCCAGGGTGTTGCTGTCGTCCCGAAATTCGGCACATACATACGCAAGAGCCTAGCAAACATAAGATACCGAGAAGAGAGCATAAACACAAGGTAGAATATCAGGAAAACCAATAACGCGCGAGAGGGAATGGATGCTTACCTCAACCAAGCGAATACCAATTTGAGCCCGGCGACATTCCAGAGACTCATTCTGAATCTTTTCCAAATCAGAGGGGGTTGGCAACGAGTGAGAAAGAAACTCCCCGCATTTGTCAACAGAAAGACCCAATAGCCCTGAGAAGTTGCTCCCCACCACGCTAAAAAAGGCAGAACCACTTGGAGCAGATCCCGAACCCGGGGCAGAGGCCTCGACTATCTCTTGAAGAACGTTGGTAGGGATCAACGGTGGAGAAGTAGCCGATCCGGTAGGAGCTGAATCGGAACGAGTCAAAGAAGCATGAACCGCTCCCGAAGGCCTTATGGAAACTGATGCTTTCCTGGCAGTGCTCGGATGAACGGAAGAAATCAAGTCGCGTTTTTTTTTCTTCTTCTGCCCTTCTTGAGCGGAAGCAGAGGTCTTAGTCCAAGTCCGATCATCATGATGCTTCATCTTCTTCTCCCTTTCTGCAGCCTCTTTTTCTTCTTCTAAATCAATTGCCGAGGACGGAGACTGATCCTGACCAGAGTATACTTTCTTCTTCCTCGAAGGGGAGCTAGAATGAGCTCTCCAGATTGGAGATGCTTCAGCCCTGTTTGCAGGTTGCCTAGCTGAAGGCGATGCCACCTTGTTCTCAGGCTGAAGAACGGTGGAGGGAACATCTCCACCCTCAACCTGAAGGACCACTGCATCGCCAGTCATAGCCAGAGCGGGAGGATCTCTGGCAGCGGAGGCTTCAACCCCCACACCAGCCAAGTGGTCGAACAGATCATCCTGTTTAACCTCTTCAGCTGAGGCCAAGTCTCCAATGTCGGGAGCAGTTGACATCCCCAGGTTAGCCATGAGGGAGTCCAAATCCACGCCCAGCTGGAACCTCCGAGCAAGAGACTCTTCAGCCATGGCTGTCAAAAGAAAAACAACAGACTTTAGACGAAGCAATATAAGAAGAAATATAGACACACATTTAAGAAGGGGGAGCTACCCGTCCTATAGATCTTGGGGGGATGACAAGGGTTGCCCAGGAGCCTGAAAAGTCGAAGAATGCGAGGGGAGCGCAACATCTTTATGATATCAAAATTATTCGATTTTCCTTTTCTCTCCTCGCCATCAACATCAGCAAGCAAGGACAAAGCTTTCATAACCTCAACATCATGAGGAAGGAGCTGGGCGACAGTGCTACGGTGGGCAGGGTTCCTAGCACCTAGTACCTAGGCACGGGCAGGAAAAGGCAAGAACTCATCTAGAGGCATAATAGTGAAAAACTTAGTTGGCCAACTTTTGTCAGCACTCTCATGAGAGATAGCGAAACGGGCAGGGCTCTTGGGTCGAGTGCGGAAGTAGTAAAATTCTTTGCTTTTCTGGATATCGAAACAATTGATGAAGAGGCTGGAGGAAGGTTCATAACAGTAGCTCGAGAAGAGGACGTAAAACCCGAGCACGGTGTGGATGGCAGAAGGGGTGAGCTGATTTGGCATAATGCCATATTCCTTGACAACAGCGCACAGGAAGGGATGAAGTGGAAATCTAATTCCAGCCATTATTTGGTTATACCAGAAGATCATGGCCGGAAAGGAGACCTGATTTGCATAATTATCGGGGTTACCTTAGAAATGACAAAATCGTCAGACCTAAGGATGCGCTGGAGGGTTTTTCATTCATCTTCTAGCAGCTGTGAAGGCCCCGACACTGGTTGCGTCGCAGTATTAATCGGACGTCTCAGGATTTCCTTCAACCTCGTTTCTCCTACCACCTTCCTAACCCTAATTTCTTCCGGATCAGGGCTAGGGGTAGGACTGCTAGACTCCGAGCGTGTTGAAGAATTGACCCCCTCTGGACTCGCATAATTCGAAATTGCATCCTCTAAACTAGTATTAAGGGATTGTTCTGCAGAATTAGACATCCTACTCTATGTCTACTTTTCTCTAAATCAAACACGTAAATACCCAGTGCAAAGGAGAACTCAATTATTGAAAAGAGAGCGAAGATTGATGGAAATACCTGGAAATCCCGAAGAAAAAGTAGAAAGGAGAGGAACCGGAGAAAATGAACAAAATGGAGAGTCCTTTCTTGGCAGAAAATTGCAGGAAATTGTTCGAGTAACAGAGGAAGCAAATCGCAGCAGAAGGAATGAGTAAAGCAAAAAAGGGGAAAATTAAGGAAGAGAGAGAAATGGAATGACCAAACGCGTAAATTGATAAAACTAGTCGTCTCATTTTCAAAAAATTGGCGCAGATCAATGAGTGTCATCCTACGGTAGAAGATCAAAAGTCACTCGCAATGGACAGCCGAGATTAACACAACGGTTGGAAGATATGAACATGATTTTGTGTCTGTCCACTCTCTTTCCTACTCTAAGTGACTCGATAATGCCACGTCACTGAGAGTAGGGGAGGGTGGTTGATATGGGATGGTTTATTTCTGACCCATTGAATATCGCGGCCCAATAAGCAGCAGGCCCAATTTAAAGAGAGCACGGGCTCGAGTCCAGAGCCCAAATACCCATCTTTGAAGTCAAATGACTAAATTACCCCTAGGTTAGCCTACTATAAAAAGTAGATTTTTCTCTAAGCTAAAGGTATCTGATTCATACTCACACTCCACACACTTTTCTCTTCCTGCCTTTTTCTTCTCGCCCAAGTTTTCTGACTTGAGCGTCGGAGGGTCCTCACCGGACAAAAACCCCGGTGTGTGACTTTTCTCTTTTGCAGGATCGAAAGCCCATTCTTCGAAGACGAGAAGAGAAAGGCGAGGTAGTTCGTTCATCTTTGAAGAGAAGAGCATTTTTATTAATTTTATACTGTTTTGCATATTTTCTTCTATTGATAAGGCGTTAACCCAGTCTTATCAAAAGTTTTGTTGTGGGCTTAGGAATAATGGATCTTTCTGTATTTGTCAGTTTGAAAACATAATGTATTATTTTGTTTTGCAAGATATTTAAAAGTACGAGATTCACATTGCAGCACGATATGTTTCAATTTTACTCAAATGTTGTCTATCCTAACCCGCCAACCCCAATCCAGCCTCTCTCCCCTACTTCAGGAATATCTGAAATTAAGCAACCATTATTGATTTCACCATTAATAATCAGGATTTAAACGGTAAAACTGATGTTAAATGAGATGATTATCTATTAAATAGTCAAGCATTTTGTGTACCCATCTCAATTGAATTGTGTTTTGTAGGAGATTTTGACTGATCTCAGCAGGACTTGGCACGGGTCTGGCAAAATGGATGGATCACTTCCAAGCCACATCAGATTTTGGTGGCATGCTGCTGTTTCGAATTATTGAATTGATGATATTCTTTTCCGCTAGCTTTACAATATAGTGTTGACGGATAAGGGAATCAATTGCCGCCGCCGGAGGGAGCCCAGGGAGCCCCTCCCCCTATTATAGTATTTTTCTATAATAATTCTCGTGGCGATACCTAGGGCAAAAGCCGCAGCAACAATGCCGATGATCTTCCAATTGATAGATGTAGAAACAAAGATGGTGGCGGAGGTACAATGCCGATGATCTTCCAATTGATAGATGTAGAAACAAAGATGGTGGCGGAGGTGGCGGTAAGGATGAGCGTCCCAGCACTAAGTGCCACAGCCTCTGACGCATTGGCGGCAACGGGCTAGGGGTTGTGGAGGACGGCAGCGACGTGTTGCTGGTTGGAGAAGACGCAAGCGCGGTTTGAGAAGACGCCGGCGATGTGCTGTTGGTTGAGGAAGAAGCACGCGAAGTCCATGGTTTTGGCAAAGACGCCGATGCGGGTGTGGGGGAAGAAGGTGGGGACGGGGACGGGGTGGATGAAGAAGATGGCCGCGACGGAAATGGAGTTGACTGCCTTGGGGAAGGAGGCGTATTGGGGAGAAGCGGAGATGGCAGAGGCGGTGGGGGTGGATAGAGGTGCGGCGGACACAAATTATAAAATTTTGTGTATATAGTTGGTGTAAGAACACAAATTTCATTCTTACAAAAAGTAATAATTTGGATGTTGAAGTCGATGACATATTTTCAAAAGGTAATAGTGCACAATAGCATTTTTTCTAGCAAAAAAAATTAAAATATCACTCACATTTTAAAAGTTGTAGATAAGACTTTTAGTTTATGAAATGATATAAATACCCTTAGTGAGCATACTGGAAGGCTAACTTTAATTTGAATCATACAAGAAGTCTAGTTTCTTGTATAAATTTCCGGCCAAAAATTTTCGACCAACAATTTCCGGCCAAAAAATTCCGACGAAAGTTTTCCGGCGAAAATTTGAATCATACACGAAGCCTAACTTCATGTATGCATCATACATGAAAACTAATCTTCGTGTATGCATCATACACGGAGACTAACATTCATGTATGCATCATACACGAAAATTTTCACCGCCAAAAATTTCAAATTTAAATCATACATGAAGATTAGTTTTTGTGTATGCATCATACACGAAGAAAAAAACATACATGAATGCATATCTCATACAAGAAAAAAATGCATAGAAGAACGATCTCATACACGAATTGATATACGTATACACGAATGCATACACACATTTAAGAACAATCTCATACAAGAAAAAAATGCATACAAGAAGAAGACCGCCGTCGCCAAAGAAGACCGTCGTCGCCGGAGAAGACGATCGTCGGAAATTTTTCGCCGGAAATTCATACATGAAGTTTAGTTTTCGTGTATGATTCAAATTAATGTTAGCTTTCTTGTATACTTATAAGGCTAGAAAAGTCATTAAAAAAAATAAAAGGCTATTTGGACAACTTTTTTTTCAAAGTGACAAAATTTATCTTATGTTTTTAGGAATGACTATTTTGACTTTTTGCTCTATTTTCAATGACACTAATATTGTTCAAATGGATTTTGAGAAGGCGGCCAAGTGCAAAAGAGTCGCATGTGATCGGTCGATAACGAGCAATTCATCTACATGATGAATTCTTTGTAGCTGACTAGTGTCTTTCGTATGTCCAATTGTGTACTCTTTCGTGTATGTACTTAATTTAACTAGTTCACGACTAGTTTAGATCGTTAGCTAATTTAATCGGTTTTTCTGTGTAAACTTGCAGAATAGAGTGAACACATGTCCGAATTGTCAGCAAATAATGGAATGCAAAATTTCCAATGTTAAGGCTACTTGTGGCAACCACATTGTAAGAGGATTGTAAGTTTATTGTAATTTATTGTTCATTGGAATTGCCATTGATACTCAAGTAGCTCACCTCTGTGTTGAATTAATTATTATTTCTAGGATGAAGATGAAGCTAGCACTTCTTGTGGAAATTCAAAGCATGAAGCTCTTGAGTCTGAAAATGAAGCTTTGAAAGAGAAACTAAAGGATCATGACAATTTGTTAAGCATATTCAAAAAGGTTCTGAAGTTGAAGGATGGGTGAGAGTCAAAGTGGCTATTGAGAGAGATTATTTGTAAAAAAACATATTGTGTGGTTTGTTTCTTCACTCTACTGCTTGACTTTTATCTTCTCTACTCTTATCAAAACATATTGTGTATGTACTTTTATCTTTTCTTGCTTCATGACTTTTAGTTGTAACAACACATATTTTGTCTTCTCTGTGGAATGCAATATTTCCAATTTTAATCCTTCAGTTTCTCTTTCAATGCTAAGGATATCAGCCACTTTTATCTTCTCTACTCGTAACAAAACATATTGTTACATGGCTAGTAGACTGAGGATGAGAAAGATGATGGAAATGAAAAGATGAAGAAGATTTCATTAATTTGAGTTTATATGATTATAACAATTTAAAACTATTTTTGTACCTTTGATTTGTTATGAATTGGATGTTTGTTTGTTTTGTCGTGTAGCCCTCTGTAAAGTCTTGAAATCTATCGATATCAATAAATTCTAAACGAGATTATTAATTGACCAATATCTACAAAGGAAATTCCTCAAAAAAAAAAAAATATCTACAAAGGAAATATAGAGCAAAATAAGTATTATTAAAAAAAAACTATAGATTTTTTTAATGAGAAATCACAACATAAAACAAATTCATCCCGCTATAAACTAGTTATCTATAACACACATTATATTTCGAGGAAATCCCCCAAAATGTCACTTCTTACAAGTGAAGTTTAAAAAATGTCACCTTTTATAATTTCTTATAATAATGTCACTTTTGGACATTTTTACCCCTCATTCATTATTTTCACATTTTTTCCGGTCAAAATGAGGTTGTCTACTTTTTGTGCATCTCTGCTTTATAATTAAATACCTCTCTCACATGGCCCAGCATCGATAGCTTGTCTACTTCTTCCGGTTTTTTTCTTCTTCCTTCAACTTCGTCTTCCTATCCATTTATTCGATTTTTTTGTCTTCCAATTTACAGCGAAGAATTTTTGAATTCTGTTTTTTTTTTCTTCTTTCTTCTCGTTCGTCTGCCTCTCCATTTATTTATTTTTTATTTCTCTTCCGATTGTTGATGTTGGTGTATTTTCTTGCAGATCTGAATTAGTCGTGTTATATTCTTTGCAATTTGTTGTACTGACCTTACAATTTGATGTGCTAAATCATAACTAATACCAAACAGCTGTAATGTTGATCTAAAAATATGTAAGTACTTCACAGAGAAACCATTCTATTTTTTAAAAATAGAGATTGGACGAAAATAGATCTTTTGAATTCAAGCAAGCTTTTAAATGCAGTCTAATTTCACAAAATTAAATAAATTATGTCACCAAAAGAAATAAGTTACTCCCCTGTTTCCTGATTCACATTTTATATATAATACATTCACATATATTTTTCTATTATTTACCTCTACCTAAAAAACAACACACAAGTTCTCCTGATACATAACTCTTTAACAAACATTATTAATTTTGTTACAACCAGAAAATAAAAGACCAAAAACAAATTAGTTTCTAACAAAAAATATTTAGGTAAATAACAATTACAATTTCGTGAATGACCCAAAAATTTGTGCCGCCATGGCTGCATTTATTTCCCCCATAAATACATTCACAAATATTTTTTAGCTACTAACATGTACAGTAACAAATTTTATAAAGCTACCCACAGATTTTATATGAAGCACAAATTCCAAACAGATGCAGTAACAATTTTTTTTCAGCTTCCCACAGATTTTAACCGGGTAGCGAATCTTTAAGAAACTTTTAAAACCTGTTACCAAGCAGCTTTCGAATAACTCTTCCCGTTTAGTTTATTAGCTAAAAAAATATGTTCCCACAAAAGAGGCACAACAATTACACAGCAACAACCGTACCTTATTTGGTTAATAATAAGATCTTGTGAGTAACATTAAACACAATATTCATAAAACGTCCACAGACGCGAATACAATACTACCACAACTTTTTTTCGAAAGAAAAAGTAAAAAAAAAACGCAAAAGAACGCCCCAATTTTTTTTACCAGATCTAAAATAACAAGAAAAAAATTGTTACCGGCGGTTCATCTTCGTCGTCAGACTCTGGCGCACTACCGTCTTCATCACCAAGCGAATTTACGTCTTCTTCAGCCATTATGTTCTGCGTTGCTTCTGTCCCAACATTCTCACTGACTAACTCGTCTTCGCTTCTCGAACTAGGGTTTGAAGTTGTCATTTTATCTTAAATGGCTGGCGCGGTTCAGCAACTCATCGGAAAGGATAGATAAAAGTATGCCATCATGAACAACAAAAACGAAAAAAAAGAAAACAGATGTGAATGAACGCCTTTCGCTTACCACAAAATCAACGTAAAAGAGACGTAAACAGCAACTGCAGATTATCCACCAGCCATTGTCGGAGAAGCTTTACGGAAAATCACTAAGAGACACTGTAGAGAGACGAAGAAGACGAAACAAAAGAAGAGTTGAGAACATGAAAAGTCTAGACGGTAAAAAAAAATAAACGGGACCACAATGAGTTTTAATGACTGTCTGTTAAATGCAAAATGGTATTAGGTATCAAATACTTTAATATTATTAGTGTATTCTAGTAGTTTTTTGGTCAAAAGAAGGGTATGATTGTCAAAAAGTGCTAGATATATAAAGAACTAAAAAAGGTGACATTTTTTAACTTTCACTTGTAAGAAGTGCTATTTTGACAATCCTCTCTTATATTTCACCCAAATAAATTTTACAATTACATTTAATATTGAGAAGTTTGAAAAAATTACACTACACTCCTTCATCCAAATCTGGTCAAATCATTCAACGCTCATCCTGAGGTGCGAAAAAGAGCTAAGAGCTGACAATGCCACATGTCCATTAAGTGGAATCTTTCTCATCTAAAGAATGTTTCGGGGGGAATTGCACTAAGCTCTTCATTATTAATGATTTAGGAATTTATACTTTATTTTAAAAAGTTTTTAAACTCAGTCAAACACTTACTAAGCATTAATAAATACATGAGTTTCGACCATATAAGCCATCATTTCATCTCTAACATGTAGATATCTATACAGAATATGCAATATATATAGCCTTCGTTTTTCTATAAATTTTGATTTTCTCCACAACCTTGTGCAAATTAGATTTATGGATTAAATTTATTTCCCTGTATGACTGGTTATTAGATTGATGATTATTTTGATTGGTTCATGTCGAGAGGGAGGGTGGTTATCAATTATAATAAACAAATAAAGAATTATTTTTTGATCACTATATGATAAAATGATTCTAACCATTTTTTAGATTAAATTCAGCCCATTGCACAATAGTGGCGATTTGGTTTATTTATACAATTAAAAATAGCTAGTCATTTTTAAAATTAGACAAGAGTGGATCCAGTGAGAGAAGAAGATGACAACTTTAAAACATTTTTAGTGGTTTAGCTATACAATTAAAACTAGCTAACTAGTACATTGTAAAACTAACTAAATAAGGGTGACTTCATTGTGAGGATGAGACGACGATCTTAAAATAAATCAAACTCCTATGGGTGTCCTATAATAATTCAATAACATGTAAGGCCATGGCATGCTCATACAAAATAGTTCAAACCAACATACAATTCGTAAAAACTTCAATATCAAATTTCATGAAAAAATAAAATCTCGAAATCAAGTTTAAGAAAATTATAGCTCTTATTCCTACCAATACAAATGGAGTAGTAATATTCCCGGCTTTGTTGTTTTTACCAACCAAATCCGTGCTAAATTGCTCGAAGCAAAACAAATGTACTTTTATAAGATGTAACATAAAGTCGAGAACACTACCTTTTCAAGTTGTTGTTGGATATAATAGTTTTAAATCATTATTTTGTGGTGGTTAATTATTTAATTATTTGATAATTAAATAATGGAGAATTATTTTACTTGTCGAGTAAATAATTGAAATATATTTATTGTCTCAAAACCATTATATGGTGAGTGAGAAATGATATATTTGAATTGTGTGTTGAAAATAAATTTATTGTAGGCAAATTTATTAATCGAAGAAACTGGCTCGGACTCGAACCATAATTGGCAATTGGAATATGGGGAGCTCGTAATTTATTTGGTGGTTGATTTAAGTTTGGGCTAAAACTTAATGGTTGTACCATGGCCCAAAACTGCCGAGAATTTGAATTGAATTTCAATTCAATTGTACAACACATAATTAATTATTAAACAATACTATTGTTTAATTGCTTTGTGTGCAAGTTACGCAAATTCCATGTTGATATGGAAAATCCTTGGCCGCCAAAGATCTTGCCGAGAATTGATTCAATCTCAAGTCCGCCGAAACCCTACTTGAGTGCTATATATATATGAGCCTCTCTTGGTGGTTCTAACACACCTTCAATTCGCTCTCTTCTCTCATAGCATCAATGCATCTCATATAGTTGCATTCTAGAGTTCTATAGCTCGGTTCTCAATCTCTGTTTAGTTCGCCGGAGCTCTTTCTTATTTCGGTGCTGATTAAGAAAGAGACGTCGTCGTTTTATCTTTGAAAGACGATACGCCATACCGTGAGCATTAGCCGGGGCATATCTCGTCTTGCGGAAAGAGGCCTTCCTCGACTCGACGAAATTCAAGTTTGTTCTAGTTATTTCGTTTATCTCATTTTGTAATCTAATAGTTTCGATTTCGTGTTCAGTTATATATTCCAAGCTATTTCCATATTGTCTCGTTGTACTCGTCAATTTTTCCTAACAGTTGTAACACACAATCGAGAACATTTTATATGTATTACTTTTATTAGACGCGATGCAAAGTCGAGAGCGACGATTACATAATACTAAAACACGAGATGCAATAAATTTGTACCATATACAGTAGAACCTCCTTAAATTAATACTTGATAAATTAATAACCTCTCTAATATAATAATTTTATCCGGTCCCGAGTTGGGTCTTGGGCGTAAATTAATAATTTCAATAAATTGATAAGATAATTCTTCTTCGGAAGATCCTTATATAAATATAAGGCCCCAACAAAATCATAAATTAATAATTTCCTAAAATTACGTAGATAACTAGGACAACTTAGTAAAATATGAATTAACTGTTGTTTGCTTTTTATTGAAATTTATATCAAAATTAATTTCATCATTAACTTTTTTCACATCACTCAAAAGCTCCACTATGACATTCTCGAACTGCACAAAAAATTGTGAACGGTTATCCCTTTTGTACTCGCATAATGTCTTACATATTTGGTTTATCATGGTTGTTTTTTCGACTCCTTTTAGATGGGAAGCCATTGTATTTTTTGGAATGATTTTAAAAACCTTCTACTATTTTGTTTATATATTTGTAGTAGTTCTTTCATTAATACGGAACATCGAACGTCGATATGTATATATATAGTTAAACGTTCTATGAATTAATTTAAGAACATACATTCCTTAAATTAATTTTAAATTGTACTAATACAATACATGCATCTAGTTTTCTATACATTGTACTTACCATTAGATGGATTGATGTATTGTAATTCATCTCAATTCACTTAATACGAGGTACCTCCTTTAATTAATAAATTATTAATTTATTGATTAATTAATACCTCTCTAAGATAATAAAATTCTACGGTCCCGATGGTATTAATTTATGATGAATTCTTTGTAGCTGGCTAGTGTCTTGTCGGAACACAAGAAACATCATTACGAGAAGATTATTGTCCCTTACGAAAGATTTAAAGAAATGTCCAATTGTGTACTCTTTCGTGTATGTACTTAATTTAACTAGTTCACAACTAGTTTAGATCGTTAGCTAATTTAATCGGATTTTCTGTGTAAACTTGCAGAATAGAGTGAACACATGTCCGAATTGTCAGCAAATACTGGAATGCAAAATTTCCAATGTTAAGGCTACTTGTGGCAACCACATTGTAAGAGGATTGTAAGTGTCAGTTTCACAATACTTTTTCTTTAACACTATGTTTGGTGAAAATGAAGAACTATGGCTAATATAGATTTTTTGAATGCAAGAAATGTGGCTATACCAAACCAGTGGCTCATACCCTTAGCTCGAAACAACATATTGTAAGTTTATTTTAATTTATTGTTCATTGGAATTGCCATTGATACAATGATACTAAAGTAGCACACCTCTGTGTTGAATTAATTATTATTTCTAGGATGAAGACTAAGCTAACACTTCTTGTAGAAATTCAAAGCATGAAGCTCTCAAGTCTGAAAATGAAGCTTTGAAAGAGAAACTGAGGGTAAGGGATCATGACAATTTGTTAAGCATATTCAAAAAGGTTCTGAAGTTGAAGGATAGGTGAGAGTGGAAGTGGCTATTGAGAGAGATTATTTGTAACAAAACATATTGTGTGGTTTGTTTCTTCACTCTTGCTGCTTGACTTTTATGTCTTCTCTACTTGTATCAAAATATATTGGGGGCGTTTACTAAATAGGATAAGATTGATTATTTTTATCCCATGATTACTTCAATCCTATATGTGTAGTTTCAAATATGAACAATGATCATGCGCTATGAGATATCCTTGAATTTAATCATTAAAAGTAAACGCTTGATTAGCCTATATTATTTTTATCTATCCGGCTTATCTTACTTAGTAAACGCTTTACCCATTGTGTATGTACTTTTATCCTTTCTTGCTTCATGACTTTTATTTGTAACATAACATATTTTGTCTTCTCTGTGTAATGCAAAATTTCCTATGCTAATCCTTCAGTTTCTCTTTCAATGCAAAGGATATCAGCCACTTTTATCTTCTCTACGCGTAACAAAATATATTGTTAATTATATGGCCAGTATTTAAAATAATTTTTGTTTTTTTGATTTGTTATGAATAGCATGTTTGTCTGTTTTGCCGCGTAGCCCTGTATCTGGTAAAGTCTTGAAATCTATCAAAATCTATAAATTCTTAACGAGATTATTAATCGACCAATATCTACAAAGGAAATGTAGGGAAAAATAGTGAGAAGTCTTGGGTTCTGTGTGGTGTGTAGTAGATATTCATACCTCAATGTAAGACCTTATAAAACTAAAAAAATATAGATTTTTTTAGTGATAAATCACAATATAAAATAAATTCCCGACAGGCTATAAACTAGTTATCTATAACACATTTGTATAAAAAGTAGTATTTAATTACACATTATATTTCACCCAAATAAATTCACAATTACATTTAATATTGAGAACACTTCCTCATTCAAAACTGGTCAAATTATTCAGCGCTGACAATGCCACACGTATTTTTCTCATCTAAAAAATATGAGGACAAAAACTTTTTCGGGGGAATTGCAAGTTACAACCAATTCACTACAAATCATTAATAGATACATCAGTTTCGACCATGTAATAGATATCTATATAGAATATGCATATTTAATACCGGGATGGAGGGAATATTTCAACTTCTTGCTGCCTTTAGCGATTGATAAATTGAAATTTTCAAATTTTCTACTCAATGACGAGCCTTGTGCATTCGCAAGAAAAGCGATCTGCTCGCTCTCTTCCTATCTTGTACCAGCAATAAACCTAATAAGCTCAAGACGACATGTCAGACCTCCTATGCCTACCAGACGCGGCAACACCAAAATGAGCTCCCAGTAACTACCGGTGGAGCTTATCCTCGTAATTTGAGGAAAACAAACCTTACACATCCGTCGCACCCGTCGGAACAACGCAGAGGCATCACGTCATCTTTCCCTCTCCACCATCTCATTCAACGAACTGTATAGCAACTTTTGTAACATGCCTTGGCATTTATCTTTATTTAAACACTCCATATACTGCTTTCTTTTTGAAATATTTTTAGGCAAACTGTTGCGAAACAATTCCCAATGCAGTTTCATAAACCTATATATATGTCTTTTCTGTTATTGGTTCAGTTTAAAACACATTGATGGACAACCACATTTGACAACAAAAGAGGTCAACATTTTACTATTACTAATCACACACATATTAATTTACACCTCCAACCACCACTTCCTTTACCATATCAAATCCATTTTTAACAATCCAACTTAACCTCACACAACTCCCGATAATTTTACCCTACTTCTACTTACTCCACTATAAAAAAACGATGCCATATTATGGGCATACTTTGTTGTTGCTGCATTTTGCTAGAGAAGTGTCGCTTTTCGAAGTGTGCATGTTTTCGTTATGTGTGATTAGTATAATGTTGACCTTGTTTGAGGATACGTTGGGGCTTCTTCTGTGCCGCTTACTAGTAAGTAGTAATTATCCAAATTAAATTTTCACATCATTTTATTTTTTTGTTCCATATGAATATGCTAAGATTTAAATGTATAGGCTTAGCATGAAGAATATATAGTGCCACTTTTCACATATACTTTAGTTTGTGCTATTTATTTGTACTTTCTACCATTCGTAACAAAATAAGTAGAAACTTCATTTCTTAAGAACTACGGTCCTAGAGAATAGATGTTTTTCTTTATTAGGTCTTGTTGATGGGTTTAGTAAAAATGGGATCATTCTATATATGCTACGCTTAGTAAAAAACATAATGTATTCTTTAGTAATTGCATGTTTAGATATCTAAAGTTTGGGATATTCACATTGAAGAAATAGGCAAAAAGGCTCACTACACCAAAAATCCTCATAGATAACACTACATAGATAACGGATATTTGAAAAATCCGTTATCAGAAAACTGTTACCTCTCATCATTGATAACGCCTTTAACTCATACGTTATCTTTAAGTGTTATGTATAGCATACTTTAATAACGGTAAAAGATACCGTTATTAACAGGTGTTATGTATTTGATTTTAAATTTTTCTTTAATCTAATTAAATTAATTTTGCCTTATTTTAATTAATTAAAAATTCATATTTTTAGATAATTCTTTAATTTAGTATAAACATTTATGAGACTAACTCCGTTTCATTAAAATAATTAATTTAAATTCAATTTACATAATACAATACCTATTTAAATAACAATTAAGAATAAAAGAATAAATAAATAAAAGATAATAAACAAATAAGAAAAAGATATAAGAAAAATAAAATAAATAAATTTAAGGAAAAGAAAAATAGACTTGCAACTAAATAAATAAACATAATTTATTAAATGTGTAGAATAATATTAGTAAGACTTTGACTAAAAAAAGGAACAATATTATGACTTTGTTTAATGTGTAGAAAACATCTTCCCCGGAAACAAGACTTAATTAAGCGTGAGAAAAATTTCCCAAAATTTCTTTCCCGCCGTTCTTCCAAAACCCGCCCCCAAATTTCTCCAAATGGAATTGAGCATCTCTACTGAAATCCAAAATCAAAGTCCTAGGTTTTCACATTTGAAGTCCCAAAATCAAATTTCCATGTTCTTCTTCTCCTTGTCTGGGCAAGTCAATTGGTGGAAGTTTTCACCGATTTTGGAGAATTGTGGGGCTACAACGACCGACCATTAGCGGCGCCACCCCCTCTCCGGCCATAGAATCAACAACCTGAACACATATCTTGATTCTCATCACCATTGCACGTCGTTTGGTGGTGGTATAACAAATTTCTGGAGTGATTTGAACGCCGCCGTCGCAAACCCTAATTTCCGCCGCTGGCTATTTTGTCAGCCTATCCCCGTTCCCTTGTGACCTTCAGGGGGTGCTGCTGCTGCTATTCCGTCACATTTAGCTAGGTTTTTAGCGTTCAGTTGCTGTTTGGGCTACGCCTCCGCCTGCCCTGTTGCCGCTGTTCGTTGAGGCGCCGTTGGGTTCATAATGGTCGCCATTTTTCACAACTTGTTCTGGTATGTATCTCTCTTAAATTGAACCATCCCATCCTCACCTCCTTGCCGGAGTGGTGTCGTTCCATAGAATGACCCAGTTTTATTTTAATTTAATTATGATCGTTTCATATTTAACTAGGAAATGGACTACTCGTTATACTCTCATCAGAAGAAGTTTCATTCAGTTCAGGGCTCTTCTGCAGAATCAGTGCTATGCAGTTCATAAGACAGGTTTCTTGGTCAGTATTTCTTGGTTTTTGTTGCTTTTATTGTTGAAATTTGCTAAAGTAGTATTGCTGCAACATTTTGGACCACTTGATAGAGGAAATCTAGAAGAGTCCTTGGGGAAACAAAGTGCCAAGAATTTAGCAGCGTTTATCACTTCCTCAACGTTCGTTTGATCATTTCTTACTTGATACATTACAGGCAAGGTGGTCATACTCTTCCAGAACGCCTCATTTCTCTGAAATTCGACAGTTTCGGTGACCTAGCCTCCCTCTTGACTAGGCGCCACTGCCGCCTGACCTCTTTGGAAGCAACGAACGGCAGCATAGTCGCCACCTCCATTCAATCCTCTTCCATCGCCAGCAAAGGGAAGGCAGCCACCTTCTCCCTCGCCTCCAGCCCCGTCGCCCCTGCCATTAGCCAAGAGGTAAGCAATATGAAACCATTTACACTTTGTATTTTGCATTCTTCTTAAATTGCCAGCGCGATTGTGAAGAGTTTGAGATTTTCTCTTTTAACAATTAATTAGTTGGTTTAGTCTAATTTAGCAATAGGAAATCTGATCCCCCTCAGAGGTTTAGTCTAATTAGCAATATGAAATCTGATCCCCATCTTTATGATTTTAGCTACTAATTTTGAATTGGTATATTCGGAACTGTGCACAGAATGAGTGGTAACTTGAGTATAATTTATTCCATGCTAGTTGAATATGAATATTTTGTAAATATATATTCTAATGGTAAGATTATACTTTAATTGTTTACTATACTCTATAAAACACTTTGCACCGCACCTTTGATGTCCATTTCTTATTCTTGGTAATAAGTAATTAATGTTGTAATTTGTGCCTCCAAGACCCTCTACTCATGGGCTATATGATATGTATTGCATATGGATGATTTAAAAGATTTTCTCCCCTCTTGTTTCTGTTTGTTGATGATTGTAAATATGGCTATGGTTTGTTTCACTGTTAGCGAGAATTACTGGATTCTATTTTTTTTCCCTATTTTTCCTATTGTTTCCTACCATTATTTGTATCATTCTATGTTACTCGGACTCGGCAAAATTGGTGGCACACCTGTGTTGCAGCTAGTTGCATTTCAGGGTTGGGAATTTGCTGAATTGAAATTTGATTAATATATAATTTTTGATATGACGAAGATTATGCTAATTGTTTGCTTTTCTTTCTTGTTAGATTCTGGGGCTAAAAAGGTTGTGGAATGTGATCTGTCTTTAGCAATCAAAGCGAGTCTTAGATTTCTGGCGGTTTTTGTATATTTGAACTACTCCATGTAGTTTGAGGCCAATTTGAGGAACAGATTCAACGATTCATTTTATTTCAGAATAAGGCATTGGAGTTATCATGTGATTTGAAGGGAACTTCCATATTTCTTGTTGGTGAGAATATTCATACACATTTTGGAATTCATTCGTCTGGTCTATAATTTCTTCTTTTACAGGGCTATAATTTCTTCTTTTACAAGAAAAAAAAAGGTATAACTAGTGCTTGATCAGATGAATAGATGCTGATCGAAGGCTATCCACAGAAGACCATCTTTGAGTCTGTGGAGGAGGGAGGTTTCTCATTTGGGATTTACTATCAGTACCCTCCTTCAACTCTCTTCTACAGGTAAATTCCATACTCATCATGATGAAGCATCCATCTTTTGATGTTATCTATCGATGTTTTTCACCAGTTTTTAGATGGATTGAGACAGTCATATTAAAGTGTATGTGGGTCCAATTTATAGAATATTTGATCATTAGTCTTTAAAAATGGACATGGATAAGCTAAAGCTTCATTTTTTCGTGCCTTGAAAAATTAAAGAATTATCATTGGCCTCATTAATCATATATATCTGATGATGGCTTTTACTTTTATTATGTCTTTTAAATAGTACTAGTATCTGATTAATCATATATAGCCAGACTTTCAAACCTTGTACTAGTTGTCTGGGTTGGGTAAATTTTGGCTATATTAATTCAATTGGAATCGTAAGTGTTATATCTACAAATTGATAGCTGATTTCCCACTTCACTTCTGTTAAATAATATTCAACATTCAAATTAGATACCGTGTCCATATGCTTTGTTTTTTACATTTGTTTTTGCATGTGGGTTTGTAATAGTTTATGAGATAAAAGTAAAACTTTATTTTAGTTTATGGTCTTGATTTATCAAATGATGTTACCCCTTTTCTGGTATGAAAATTGGTTCTTGTTTTAATTATTCTGCTCCTAATTTATGTTTGTGGCGTTGTGTTGATTTAGTTAGTTTTTGTATCAATTTTATTTTCCGAAGTAATATAATTTCTGAATTGACACTCATTTTTTCCAGCATTCTAAAGGATTTTATGATTTCATCCGGTAATTCGAGAAGTCTAATCTCAAGTTCTGATTTTTGCTAAATCTTTACCTACAAAATATTTGTAGATGTGCAACATATCTTTACTAATGTTGGAGCTGAATAGTTTAATAATCTTGATTATTCCCAGGAGAGGTTTGGTTAGATCAGCAAATCTGAGTTCAAGAAAAACGAAATCTTTTCAACTCTTCTCTCAGACCAACCGAAAGCTACTAAAAATGAGGAAGCTACTGCTGCTGCATAGAGGTAACAAGAATTTCTCCTCTCTCTCTCTCTCTCTCTCTCTCTCTCTCTCCATATGTAAATGTATACGCATCTTTTAGGAAAGAGTTTGAATGTGTGGATGATTTCGGATTTGTCATGGAAGTACTGATTAGTCTAGATTTTCTAGTATTGATGATTCTTGTGTGGATGTCCATATGGCTTTGATTCTGGTATTTAATCATTTCGAATTTTGTTTATGAATGAGTTACTGTAATCCTCAAGTTATTGGCAAGGCTAATTTAATCCTTCAGATACCCTTTTACAACGAGATTGAGGTTTAGTTTTGTTCGTTCTCTTTTGAGGCAAATGTAGGAAACTTAAGCTAGCCCTGCAACGAGTCGCCTTAAGTATTAGCCTTGCGCTTTGATATTATTGCCTCGATGATGCATCTATCTTCAGCTTTTATTCATGATTGTGGTTCCTTATTTGTTTAGATTCGTGAAGGAAGGAAGCAAACATTTGCCGAAAGCTTGATCTTCGCCAGAAAGGTTGTTTGAATCGAAATGGCTACCTAGCTAGTTGCATCATCAATGTGTTATTTTTATTTGGACATACAACTAATAGAACATGTGTAGAATGTTAAATATATTTGGATCGATGGTGATTGTATGAATATTTTGGATGATATATGACAAGATTTACGAATGGTTTTTATTACTTTGTTGTTTTAGGTCAATTGTAATTGCAATAAATTATATATATGAATCTAACAAAACCTTTGATAATGGAGAAAAATGATTTTTCATAATAGAACAAAACGTCATCTATAGATAAAGATAACAGAAAAAAGAGTGTAATGTATATGAAAATTACCGTTATCAATAAAGATAAAGATAACGGATATTTGTCAATTTTTATAATGGTAAAAAATGTTATGTATCACACTCATAGATAACGGATTTTCATACGTTATTTATTTAAAAAAAAACCATTATCTATTTCAACAAAGATAACGTAACAAAGCGTTATTTATTTAAAATATACCGTTATGTATTGTGACATAGATACCGTTATCTATGAGTGCCCCATAGATATCACAACTATACGTAACGGACGATTTCGCATTTATCCGTTATCTATGAGCATTTTTGGTGTAGTGGCTAGAGCTGTACGTTCTAACTTTTATGTTGATAGAAATGAAATTAATATAAACAACTATGAGTTTATATATTTTTTCAGACTTACATTATTTTTCCTCCTCTAGATCTTCATCATCTTCGTGTATGTGTAATTTGGAGCTAGTAAGTTTTCATAGTTCCGCAATTTGTATGAAATTAAAAAAAGAAAAAGAAAATTCCATGTAAGTACCCACCCTTATGGACCGAATTCATTAGTCATTACTAGTTTGTTTGTTTACTGTTCACTTACATTTGTTAGAGAACTCACAAGCTTCGTACCCCCTACCTATGCTGCCACACTAGTATGTTATTAATTTTTTTTTTTGCATTGAACACTACAACTTGTGTCTGTGTTTTTCTTGCATTAATTTTGTTATTTTTCTTATAGCATATCGGGTGGTCTAGTGCTGGTATACATGACAATATGTCACATGGAAACCTCTTCCACTCAATTTGAGAATAAGAATACTCGTCTCCAAAAAAAGTTCAGCCTCATCCGACGACATCAATATTGTCTGCTGCTCGGCGCTGTGTGATTTAATATGTTTGCGTTTGTATTTTTCAACTTTTTTTAGGATTGGGTAGTTCAACGTTTGGTCTCAAACAAGATAGTGTTGTTTGATATGGTTGGTCCCAAATTAAGTATATCTATATGCATTATGCAGCTTTTGCTGTTAGGGCAAATAAATTTTGAGCATAGTCTCTGCATTCTTTCTCCAATTTCAATTTTGGTTTGGTTTGTTCATATGGAGTATCTTTTAGACTTTAAGTGAATATCTCAAACATTTTGCACCAATAAACTGTTTAGCTTTTGAGAGGAAAGAGTTTTTGAGTATGTGCTGATGAGCAGTGGGAACAACACATTCACTATGATTGATATAACTGAGAATAATGAGAAGTGCATGGAACTCTCTTTTGAACTGTACCTGGAAAATTGGGTCCACAAAAGAGACATGGGACATGTTCCTATATATAAATTTTAAACAAAGAGACTCCTTAAAATTGGGTAATCCACAAAACTTAAATACTACAATTACTATGTGAAATTTCTCTTTTTTTTTAATTACTAATTGCGATAATTTCATCCCAAAGTTATTGTGTAAGATTCATGCAGTAGATAACTAACTACAGATAGTTCCCACGTCATTCAGAAAAGTTAGTTTTGCAAATTGTAGCCAAAAATTCGTAAATTATCATCAATTAATGAATTGCCACCATTTTTCTAATCTCACTTAAAATTAAAATACCACAATTTTATTTTTCTTTTCTTTTTTTCCTTTTTCTTTTTTTTTTTTGTGGGACTTGGGTGTAGGATTGACAATTTTCGATACAACACAATAATCCGATACGAACCGACAAAAAATAATGGATCTCTCAAGTCTCAGGAAAACCCGAATATGTAGTGACACATTCCCATTAGAACTGGATTCTAGATTCATTGCAGGAAATCCCACTTCAAAGTTCAGTTCAATGGAGGCCGATAACATGAAAGACTATTGGACAATGGTATACCTATACAAAATAGTTCAAGCCTACGTACAATTTGTAAGAACTTCAATATTGAATATTCTCGGGTCCAAATCCATGCGAACTTGCTCGAAGCAAAACAAATACTTTTCTAAGAGCATTTACAGCAAGGGTCTAGTAAGACCTAAGTCTAAGTACTGGGAAGCGTGATTTTAATGATTGGTGGTGTTGAGTTAGACATAGGTTGATTTCTCCACATCAATGGGGTTGAGTAAGACCTAGGTCTAAGCATTGGGAAACGTGATTTTAATGATTGAATAGACTTTATTTTGTTGTTTTTTTTATTTGTAATAAATATTATAAGAATTAACTTAATTAAATTCAGAAATTAATAAATGACAATTTTATTGAATTTAAAAAAAAACTACAACATACACTAATTAAAAAAAATATACAATAATAAAAAGAGAAAATCATCATACATACCCACTTTGAGGATAACATGTACTCTCAATACCTACTAAGATAATTTACTATCTCATATACCCACTTGGCCCACAAAGTGTACTTTCCACCATTTGTTTAAGTCATTTTTTATTCAATTGTGGTACAATCATGCAGCCAATCTCATTAGTCAGTCAACTTTTTGAATAAGGCCAAAATTTATTTGAGTGCATGCATGCAATGTATAAGTTTCACGTGAATAAAGCCTATTAAAATTGGCATGCATGCAAAAATTGTACCAATTTTAACAGTAATTTTGCATGCGGGTAGATATAGAATTGAATGCATTATTGAATTGAAATTTTTCAGCCTACTATAAGATTCATAGTTCGAAGGAGATGTATGCAAACATAAGAACGAAAAAAATAGAGAGAAAACTTGAGCGAATATTAGATCGAAGAGTTATAGTAGTCATTACCGTTTTTCAAAGTCAGGTGAGCATGATACAAATTTTTATTATTTAAAAAAAAAAATTGTAAAGATCGAGAAAAAACTGTAAAGGTCGGTAGTTTGTTAAAGCCATCTGTATACTTTTTATAGGATCTATATAATTTTTTTTTAATTATATTATTTATTTATATATTTATGTTTTGTTATATAGTTTTTATAACATTATTTTTTGTATTTTACAGAAATATCAATTAGGCATCTTTCAAACGAGTTGAATCCAAGGTAGAAGGGAACTAACATTGATTTTGCAATTTTCTTCTCCAAATGTAAGTATTTAAAATTTACTTTAATTGTTGAATAAATTTAAAAATGTAAAGATCGAGAAAAAACTGTAAAGGTCGGTCGTTTGTTAAAGCCATCTGTATACTTTTTATAAGATCTGTATAATTTTTTTTTTAATTACATTATTTATTTATATATTTATGTTTTGTTATATAGTTTTTATAACATTATTTTTTGTATTTTACAGAAATATCAATTAGGCATCTTTCAAACGAGTTGAATCCAAGGTAGAAGAGAACTAACATTGATTTTGCAATTTTCTTCTCCAAATGTAAGTATTTAAAATTTACTTTAATTGTTGAATAAATTTAAAATTGTAAAGATCGAGAAAAAACTGTAAAGATCGAAAGTTTGTTAAAGCCATCTGTATACTTTTTATAAGATCTGTATAATTTTTTTTAATTATATTATTTATTTATATATTTATGTTTTATGTTCTTTTTATAACATTAATATATGTATTTTACATGAATACACTCTAAATTCGAAATCCCATATATAGGCATTTCTTCAAAAGAGGGTAAATTCATTTAAATTACAAATTGGAGTGTTTAAAATATTAATTAAATATTTGTAAAAACTTAAAAAGTGTACAGATCTAAAAAAAATTGTACAGGTCCGGAATTAGTTTTATTAGACCTGTATAATTATTTTTAGATCTGTACAGAATTGAATTTTTTAATAAAATAATTTAGTTTTATTTATGTATATTTAATTATTAAATTTTGGTTTTGTTTTGGCAGATGGAATGCAAGATGTTCCGCGTTAAATTCAACGGCGTTTGGGACGATTTTGTTTATAATGGCGGAGAAGAGCACACATTCTATCTTCCGTTGGATATGATAAGTTTTTCCAACATTAAGGAACAAATAAATTTCATAATGATGTCTAGATCGTTAAGTGAGAATTTTGAAATATTCTATTTTTCAACGTCTCAATTCGGCGTCGAAAAATTTAAATTGAGTAATGATGATCAACTTCGTCGATTGTGTGGTACTGAGTCTGAGCCTACGTTGTATATTAGTGATTCAGTGTATAGACCTAGTTTTGATTTGAATGCTTCTTCGCAATTTGTCTATGATGATGTGTATCCGTCTCAGTACTCGCAGTACGACGATTCCCTCGCACGTATGGCTTCATGCAATTGGCTTGGCGAGACGCAAATGGGTTCTGAAAGTGCAGCGATTGTCATTGCTCAGGGGCAATCACAAGCGCCGGGGCTGCAGCCACAACCTGTGCAATCCTATGTCACTGTCGTGGAGGATGATGATGATGATGAAGATCGAAAAAAAAGTGTACAGGCGGTAAACAAAGTGAACCCGACCTTTACGCTTTTTAACACGGACTGTATACTTTTTTTTCGATCTTTATAGTTTTTTATTATTATTATTATTATTATTATTATTATTATTATTATTATTATTATTATTATTATTATTATTATTATTATTATTGTTATTATTATTATTATTATTATTATTATTATTATTATTATTACCATGTTTATTATTAATTATTCGATTAATGTTCATTAGACTAACTAATTATATCAACATGCAACAAATTACCATAATAAAAATCATAAAGGCACATGGATATCTAAAGTACAAGTCTATCATGTGTCGAAATTAATCACAACAATATTTGTTTTAAAAAAAAACTATAAAGATCGAAAAAAAGTGTACAGGCGGTAAACAAAGTGAACCCGACCTTTACGCTTTTTAACACGGCCTGTATACTTTTTTTTCGATCTTTATAGTTTTTTTTTTATTATTATTATTATTATTATTATTACCATGTTTATTATTATTATTATTACAGTTATTATTATTATTATTATTATTATTATTATTATTATTACCATGAAATACGATAATAATACTAAACAATTAAAAAATAAAATTCTCTAAAGTTCGACAGCCTTGCACATAAATACAAATAATAATACTATTCCCGAATTTGGCCAGCGTTGCACAAAATGTCGCGAGCAATTTTCCTCCTATAAAGTTCGACATTCGCTGGTTGGTTACCCCAGCTGATACTCGGGGCTCCACTGATCATTCTTTCGATGGCCATGAGCGCAAATGGACCGCAACTGTGACTGTCGTCTTGTCTAAATTGTGTGACAGGGTCGCGCTGAGAAGCCCTATGCGGAACCCGTATAGCCAGACTGTCACTCCTGTTTTTGGCCTTCGGTTTTCTCTGGGTCAGCCAATAGCCTCTATTGTCCAGGATCGTCCAGAACTTACGAGCAAACGGTTTCAGTGTGTCTACTCGATGTCTCCGAGCATCTTCTAAGTGCGACTTTGAGTCCAACACATCCATCACCCACTGACCCATGTTGATGCAGAGAACAAAATAATGTTGACCGACCAGTACTGGAATTATTATCTGTAAGTAATAATCAGAATATTAGAAATAATTAGAATATTAAAAATAATGTAAATGATAACTTCAATTTTTGTATGCAGTGATTTTTTACCGTGTCAGCCAGCCGCCAACTTTTGACATTAACACCTACATCAAGTGGCATTGTGATGCTCGCACTCAAGCTGGTCGACCTCTCCATTTTGTTAAGTTGGTGCACGAATGTCGTCTAAACACGAAAAATATTAGTAGATGTAATGGATTACAAATAAAAATAATAATTTTAATATAAAAGCTTTCTTACGAAGAAGTCGACGTTCAAAAGGACAGTGTTAGCCTCATGAATGTGGTCCATGATGTGCACACGTTCCTTCAAACGCTGTTGCAACAACTGGACGGCAAAGACGAAAACCTGAGAATAAACACCAAAAAAAATTATTTAATATAACATCGTAAAACTAATGATACCCTGTACCAACTTTAAATTTTAGAATCTTACTGGATGATCCATGTCAGCCTTCGGGTTTTCAATCCGGCGAAAGTAGCTATCGCTGCATGTCAAAGCTCCCACATACACGTACGAGTCTCTGTTGTTTAAAAACAGGTCGTATCTGCTCCATTTGTCTTCGTCGTGAAGATCGAGAGGAGGAACTTCCTGATCTTGCTGAAGTAGACTCGTGTCTCGGCGTGAGCTTTCGACGCCGGTGCTCTTCCCTGTTCCTGGCTCATCCGATCGTGTTTGCCCGAACGACTTCTTAGCAAAATCAGCATATGCAGTGGGATTGTACAACACATCCTGAGGGTTCTCATCAGGAATCCGAACAGCTACGGGTGTCGCCGGAATGGGCTGAGGATCATCTGGTTGATAAGCATACTGAGGGCCACCCATTCTAAGCCATTCGGGGCTTGTGCCTTGAAGCGGCGGCGCTGAATGACGGGCTGGCGCAAAGGGTTGTTGTGGTTGGTGAACTGGACTCTCGCGGGCTGAGGCACTGGGCGGTGGTGGTACAGGTCCACTCGGGCTAGAACGTCGGCTACTCTTCTTCTTAAACAAGTCTGTGAAAAAAGACTTGATCTCCGGAAAAAACACCTCTCTCCACTGTGTAGTCAATTCACTTCTGACGAGGCCTCGCAATTCCTCCATGAACTTGTTTCTTCTCCCCTCTCTCCGAATGCCGGTTTCTGTGCCGCTGCTCGATGATGACGACTGCACTACGCGAGCACGTTTTCCTTTACTCTTCTTAGCTTTCGTCATATCTTTAGGTGGGGGCCTGTCTCTCAGCTCATAAACACTCGGCTCGACGCTAGGCTCTGACACTGGAGGGTCATTAGAAAGCCGCTGAACTGGGGCACGACGTTCAGGCTGTTCATCCTCGGATAGTAGGTTGACGGGCCTCACATAATTCACCGCGAGGGGGTTTTCAGCATTAACCAAAGAGAACCAGTACCACATCCCTTCTTCTTGTTCTTTAGGGTGCAGGGAATCTCGGCAATTCACCCCGTCGACAAAAGCCCCATCCAAATTGCGCTGCAAAGCCTGATCCAGCGTCCATCTCAGACAACGAGGAAGAGCATATTCGTCCACTTTCTTCGCAGTAATTGCTGACAAATAAGGTATAGCCTCGTTCATCCACATCTGCAGTGCCCAAACCGGCCCGTAAATGTTATACCTCAAATTCTTTCCAAAAACAGATTTGTGGCGCGGTGCCGCCGAGACATAGTTCTTCAACACTTTGTATGAATAGGCGCTCCAAGGAAATTGGTTCCATCGGTTGAGATCATCTGATAATACCCAAAGCCACGACTGTATCTTGCCTCTAACGTCGCAACCTAATAACACTGCTTGTGCGACCAGCACATGGGCTACTCGAAGATATAAATGTGCTTCTAAACCATCCACTTTCAAAAAATCATCCAACACGTCCTTGAATATTCGGACGTCACCAGCAAAGGCCCGACATGCTTCCACATTCTCCGTCGACAAATCTGCACCGTGTGGATCAAATGCAGACGCTCCAAACATAAGTCCCGAAATAAGAGCGTACTCACGGGGTGAAAACCTCAAATTTCTATCACCAATACGGAACCACAGATCCATCGGATCAGCACCGGCCACTTTCACCTCTCTAGCCACGACCATATGAAGCGCTTTCGCACACGCTTTACCCTGATACATTCTGAAAAAATGGTCAAAAGCACCCACAGCGAATGTTTGAACAAGCTCTGCACCCCGACTTCAAACAGTCGTTTCTCTATCAATGCCAACATGCTGAGCTTGTTGTACGTGTTCACAGTACACATCACTTCTTGCAAGGTCTTACGTAGCCAACACCAACCATACTGAAACACAAATAAAAGCAATTATCAATTACAAAACAGAACTAAAAAAAATTAAAAAACATAATTACAAAAAAATTATATACAGATGGAATATATTCTATACAGCCCGCATATAAAACACAATCCACCTGTACAAAATATATTCTGTATAGCCCGAATTATACATGAATATTTAATAAACTTAAGAAATTAATTAAATAAAATTAAATATGTAATTAGAATTAAAGCAAAAACTATACAGGGCGTAAAAAAACTATACAGGTCGGGAAAACATCTCACACGACCTGTATTGTTTTTATACGGCCTGTATAATTTGGTTTATAAAGGATTTCGATCTAAGTTTTCCTATATTATGATTAACATAATTTATGGTATTTAACTATAGATATAATATTAATTTTTCGATTAATTAAAATTAAACTAACTAACTATATCGACATGCAACAAATTACCATAATAAAAATCATAAAGGCACATGGTTATCTAAAGTACAAGTCTATTATGTGTCTAAATTAATCACAACAATATTTGTTTTAAAAAAAACTATAAAGATCGACAAAAAAGTGTACAGGCGGTAAAAAAATGAACCCGACCTGTACACTTTTTAGGCGACCTGTATACTTTGTTTTATAAAGGATTTCGCTCTAAATTATTCCTATATTATGATTAATATAACTTATGGTATTAAACTAGAGTAATTATATTAATTATTCGATTAATTAATATTAAACTAACTAACTATATCAACATGCAACAAATTACCATAATCAAAATCATAAAGGCACATGGATATCTAAAGATCGAAAATAAAATAATATCTGTGTAAAAAAAAACTGTAAAGATCGAAAAAAAAGTGTACAGGCGGTATAAAAAAGAACCCGACCTTTATGGTTTTTAACCGTCCTGTACACTTTTTTTTCTTCCTATATTATGATTAACATTACTTATGGTACTAAACTAGTGTAAGTATATTAATTATTCGATTAATTTACATTAGACTAACTAATTATATCAACATACAACTAATTAGCATAATAAAAATCATAAAGCATAGAAATATCTAAAAACACTAATCTATTATGTGTCTAAATTATTTATAATAATATTAGTGTTAACAAAAACTATAAAGATCGAGACAAAAACTATACAGGCCGTGTAATATTTAAAAATTTATTCTATCGACCTGTATACTATTTAGTCGAACTGTAAGAAATTTACCTTTTGTAAATGTTGTTGCTGGACTTCAGTTAAACCTTCCTCTTCATTCTTCGATTTTTTTCCTCTAACTTTTGATTTTGAACCCGATATTGACGCCATGGATTAGGGGTTTAGTGTTAAGGGTTTAGGGTTTAGTGATAAAAATTAGTACAGGGGAGGAATAAGAATTGTGGAGAAGAAGACTTCAGAGAAATTTTGAGTAATCTGTATAACAATTCATCTGTATAGATTTGGTATTGGAACTCAGAATTTATTGGTACATAAATTTGTTTTTTACCGTTTATTTTTTAACGTGAGGGGAATTGATTCTCATTGAAGAATCTGGCAGGAGGTGGGTGGGGGGTTAAATCACTGAAAAAACTGTACAGGTAGGCTGCAATTCATACGTTATTTTTTGCATGTGTTGTGGTTAGGGTTTAACAAGAGTAAAATTCGATCAAATAAATAAATATAAAATAGATGGGCCCAAAAAACTGACAACCTCGAGAATCTCTCACTCAATTCGGTCAAATATGGGGTGAAGAGAGAGGAAAAACATCTGAAAAGTAAGAATTGTGGGCCAAGTGGGTATGTGGAGTAGTTATTTATCTTAGTGGGTATATGGAGTATACATTATCCCCATAGTGGGTATTTCGAATTTCAACTCTAATAAAAAACTACTTCATTACAATAATTTAAAAAAAAAAACAAAAGACAACTACTCCTCCCAATTGAATTCCCTTGCAAGTTTACGGCGAACATTTTCGTACCTCGCCTTCTGCTCGGAATTCATATGTGACGTGTCGGCAATATAGATATTGAACGCCCACTCCTCCCTCGATATATATAGTGAAAAATTGGGATGTAGCCGTTGGGGTGTATTTAATTTTGTTAATATTTTTTTTATTCAGAAAAAAAAAAGACGGACCAATGGGGACACGCCACGTGTCCCCATTTTTTGACGTGGCGGAGTCGAGAGAGGGATCGAAGGATCGATCTCGCCTACGACTCCACCATCGACACAGGGGGTGTCGATCCTCCCACAATGGTGATCGACACAGGGTGTGTCGATGTGGGGGTGTGTCGAGCGGCATCGACACAAGATCGACACCCCCCTATCGAGCCGCGTTGTAAGTGCTCTAAGACGTAACGTGAAGTCGAGAACACTTCATGTGTAATACTTTTTCAAGATGTAACACACAGTCAAGAACATTTCATCCGTATTGCTTTTATAACATGCCATGAAAAGTCTAGAGCGACGATTTCATAATACTAAAACACGAGATGTAATAAATTTGTACCTCATATCATGAACGAGTCCTCTGGTCAAAAGTTTGATCTAGAGATACTTGGTCAAAAATATCGGGCATCGAGCTGGTCACCTTGTTCCCTACTTTCCTAGTTCCTAGTAACCACCAAAGTAGATATGTGCTTTGTTCTTGGTTAACCACTGAAGTTATGTATAAAACTAACAAATTTTAATTTTCGAACTCACTAGTCTATATATTTTTAAAAAAATAATTTTTCTAAAAGAATTGGTTAGAAAATACAAAACAAAACTCAATTCAAACCATTAAACTCAGGTGATTGAAGTCATATTAAGATCATCGATTAACACTATGATTACATTTCATGCATCACAACGTCAATGACCAATTCACATTATTAATTTAGGAAATATATATTAAAAAAAGTTATATTAAGATTATTGTATTAGTTAACCTTATATTAGCTCTACATTGTACATAATAAAAAGAAAAGAAAGAAGAGTTATCCCTTTTAGGTAGGATTTTAAACGAATCGAATCGAAGCGAATAGTGGTGTATTCGATTCGGATTAGTGACATTATTTGCATAATCGAATCAATATTCGAATCGGCTTTGAATTTTTTTTTTATTCGTATTCGATTCGAAATGATATTTGCGAATATCGATTCGAATCGAATATTCGGTTCATTTTTTTTTTGAGTTGATTATAAACATAGTATTCGAATATTCAATTCGAAATGATACACTATTTGATTCACAATTTTGAAGGAAATTTTCTTAAATAATATTTCACCTAAAAACAATTAAACACTAAATTCAATAACAAATGTATATCCAATACATTTGTCAATAATAAATTCCAAAAATATAGATACTGGTAAAAAAAAAACAAAAGATAGGGTTACATTGTTTCAGAAATATGTTATTATTTTTATTTTACTTTGGCTTTTAGTTTAATTTTTAAATATACATATATATATATATATATATATATAAAATATTTCGAATCGAATATTTTCGAATATCGAATCGAATATTATGATTTGAATTCGTATTCATTAACTAACCGAATAAAAAAATAGTTTTCGCATGTGTATTCGAATCATAACTTTTCGAATTCGAATATCACAAATTAGAATCGAATACCGAACCGAGCCAAAATTATTCGATTGTTATACAATCCTACTTTTAGGACAACAGAAGAAGATCTATATTCGATTATTACTAATTTTGATGTAGATATTTCTTTGATTTTTCTTAATTTGGATGTCCACTTGAAAATTTGTCTTGTCCACAATATGATTTGTGATTTTTATAAGGAAACAATATCGCACATAATATGGGCCTTACTCAACAAAGTAAGGCACAAAATACTAGTTTTTGGCCCAGTTCAAGAAAAACACATACGTGGTTCCTCTATGTTCATTCCAATTTTTTGAGTTTACCTCATTTCTGCCCTAGCTCCTGGCCCTGCCGTTCACACCTTTTTATCTCTCCCCTCCTAGGGCGGCGGCGGCGGCCTTCTCCTTATTCTCCCACCTCCTACCAGCTTGTGAGGGGCTCACTGAAATAAATTCTGGTGAATATTATGAATAAAATAATGGTTGAGGTGCCTAGGGCGTGCGAGCTAGCTGGCTCAGGCGACAAGTATCAGCTTGGTATGGACGGTATTGGAAATAATTTGAGGTAAATTTCAAATTTATTGTGTGAATTATTCAAAATTTCAGATAGTGTTAAACTTGTTAATTAGTTAGTTTGTGCTAATTATTTGACTTCCTTCCATGATCGTTTTTTTCTATAACAAAATAAACAGAAACTTTATTTCAACTACGGTCCTGAGAGCTAAATGTTTCTTTGATTAGGTTTTGTTGTGGGCCTAGCAAAAATTGGATCTTTGTGTGTTATTTATTTGAAAACATAATTGCAGCACAATGGAGCACTCTCCAACAATATCTTTCAATTTTACGCAAATATTGTCTATCCTAGCCCGGCAACATCTAATATTGTTTGCTGCTGTGTGTTGTGTCTGCATTTGCAAATTTGTTTTAATATATTTGTGTTCTCATCTTTCAAATGTGTTTTGGTTTTGTGGTCACGAGTGCATAAAGCATATCGAAGAAATGCTTTCTTAAACACGGTTTCAGAACAATCATCACTCTGGTGAGTCGCAATTCACCAAGTCGCAATTAAGGGTTTCTTATAAATTCCTGTAGTATCTGAGCCTCTATATGGAATGTGTTCCAATAAATTCCTCCACAACTGCATTCACCTTTTATGGAATGTGTTATTATGGTGCTTTCTTATAAAAGAAGTTTTTTATAAAGGTAGATAGTATTTTATGTGAAATGATAAGAATGGCCATTTGCAATAGGTCATTCTTATGCTATACTTCCAACCTTGCACACAAGTTTTTAAGAGAAACTAATAAGAAATGCCCTATTGTGTACAGTGGTTATTCTTGGCTTTTGCAAGAGAAGCTACATTAGCATTGTAGAAAGTTTATTGCATGTGACGAGGAGGTATGGGTGTGAGCCAAGTGTTTATCAATATAATATGTTGATGAACTGATTATGTGTGGACGTTGTTCAGAGATATGGTTAGTAAAAGACCCATTGCTTCAGATCGTGTTTACAATGTAATGATTTTTGGCTTGGCTTCTTTGAGAGAAATTGCATTCACATGGGAGAAAGTTCTATGTAATGAGGAAGTATGGGTGTGAGCCAAGTGTTTATGAATATATAGTATAATATTTTGATCAATGTCTATTGTGTTGGGGGTTGGGATTCATTCAATTGTAACTCAGCTACATTTTTTATGCTTATCCTTGCATTTTGCAAGGACGTCAATTTTGTTGAAACATATCTTTCGTGGTTACCCTTTATTGGTCACAATGAACTTCTTGTGTTTTGGTTTTGCTGTTTCTACGCTTTAATTTAAGCTTCTCTTTGATTATTAGTACATGAACCATCTATTCTAATGGAGGTCATTCAAACCCCATAATTTTGAAAGTATTTGTATGAATAGGTGTGAAATTTGTGAAAGATATGTAGAATGTCTTGAGAGAAAAATCGAGGATCTTGTGTTCATTGTTGCTGCTGCTAAACATGTGTTTATTTTGAAAGTATTGTATGAATAGGTATGAAGTTTGTGAAAGATATGTAGAATGGCTTGCGAGAAAAATCGAGGATCTTGTGTTCATTGTTGCTGCTGCTAAACATGTGTTTATTACTTTGAATTTGGGATTTTGAAATTGTTCTAATACAAAATTTGACTAAAATAAGTTCGTCTTTAAAAATAGATTGCAGGAACAAGAATTTTCAGGAGATTTTAATTAAGATAAATTACTTTTTTTGACTCACTTTCCAATTCAAAATTAAGTAGTTTGTCTTTAAAAATGGATTGCAGCCACAAAAAATTTCATGAGTTCAATAGAGATAATATTTTTTAAGGTTCCCATCATTGACTTTAAAACATGAATCTTTTTTTTTAAAGAGATGTGCATCATTGAAATTTAAATTTCTCGAACTTCCAATTTGATTCTCACTCCAACATCTTAATGTAAACGAAAATGCACGTGTTCGTGAATTTTAGTCCAATTACATTTACAATATGAAGTTCCCTTTTCCAACATCTCTAGTAGAGAACTAGAGATAGTTCCCTCGTCATCCAGAAAAGTTAGTCTCGTTCCTTAAGATTCTTGAATTATCAATATACCATTAATTTTTTTTTTTTAATTTTTGGTGGGGGTTACCACTATTTTCATTGATGCAGCGCTTTCTGAATTAGTGGCCTCCTCTCTCACACGAATTTCACAACTTTCTAAGGCATAATTTAGAAAACATAGCTTCCAGTAGGAATCAATATAAACGAGCATATAACCCGTCGAAAATCGACGGGAAATTATATTAATATTTAATAATAATAAAATTATTAGATAGTATTAATAGTGATATATTAAGAAAAATATTATTTTTTAATTTTTAGGGTTAAATAATTCGATTATGCAATCTACTAAACTCGCTTAGAATTTGTATGCCCTTACACATCTCAAATTCAATTAAAAAGTAATTTTATTACTACATGTTTACGACTCAAACCATATAGTTAGATTTGTTAAAATTATAATCTAATATATTCTCATTTCTTTCGATTTCTAAAAAAAATTCCGTATATCAATAATCATCGATTGGATTGCCCTATCTACTGCTACAGTTCCGCGTCGGAATCGGCCCGTGGACTACGGCTCTGATTTATAAGTGTGTAATTTGTAAAACTCATTTAGAATACATATAGACCCAAAATTTGATAAGAAAAATTGATTGTACTATTCGTTTACGTCCTTAGCCATACAATAATGTTCGCTAATCACAATTATAGATTATGCAAAGTTGGGAACTCAACTACAAATAACATGAAAATTAATTCATAGATGACTATTTTAGATTTTAGAATGTACATGAAAAAAAATGCATAAAATGGAGAAAAATTTCCCGAGTTCAGGTACCCGTCGGTTGGGAATTGACCCGTTTACCACTACGGTTCCGGGTCGGAATTGGCCCATTGACCACATTTTTGATTTATAAGTGCATAATTTATAAAACCCGTTTAAAATTTATATATACCCAAAAATTAATAAAAAATTAATTGTACTATTTGTTCTCATTTTAATTGTATAATGATATTTACTAATTACGATTATAAATTATGCAAAGTTGGAAACTCCAATACAAATAACGTAAAAATTAATTCATAGATGACGTTTCTAAATTTTAGAAAATACATAAAAAAAATGAATAAAACTTAAAATTTAAATAAATATGAATAAAGAATGGAAATGTGCCACTTGGGATTGCATCGGAACCGACCCATTGACCACGACTCTCATCTATAAGTGCATAATTTATAAAACTTGTTTATAATTTATATAGAGCCAAAATTTAATAAAAAAAAATTGTATAGTAATATTCACTAATTATAATTATAAGTTATGCAACGTTGGAAACTCAACTAAAAATCACGTAAAAATTAATTCATAGATGATTTAAGAAAAATATATGGAAAAAATGAATAAAATAATATTTAAAATAAAATAAGAATAAGTATTGAAAATGTGTCACGTGAAATCTCGAGTTAAGATGTCTGTCAGTTGGGAATTGACCCGTCTACCTAAATAATTTATAAATTATAAATTAAATATTTTTTATCGAATTAAATAAAAATTATTAGACTATTTCAAAATTTAATTCGACCAACCAATACATTAACCACATTAGCCAACTATTTTGGAACCATTTATTCTTTCAACTAATAAATTGATTTCCTACAAAAAATAAATTCTATTGGCCAATTAATAAATTAACTAAATTAAATTAAACTAAACTATAAAAATATAGTTATTTATTCGGCCGGTTAATAAATAAATTAGCCAAACAAAACTGGTGGAGCAAAAGATGAGAAAATACACATTAATTAGGCTTTTCAATAGGTGAAATTTCATTGAATAACCGATGTGGGACACAAGATTTTAGTAGATATTAAAAATCTATTATTTTACATTTAAAAATTCAAAAATTTGAAAATTTAGATAAATAGGAATGAAGAATTAAGAGGGATGCCACGCAGGATTTTTTCAAAGCAAGAATCGTTTTCCTTTTAGTAATATAATGATGTAATATTCTTAACTTTGAGGTTATTACCAACCAAATCCTCGCTAACTTGCTAGAAGTTCTAGCAAGACACGTGTGAGGTTTTTTTTTTTTAAATGAACTCATCCGTTCATGGATTTAAACATTGTGATAATATTTTTCTAAGACGTAACATATAGTCGAGAACACTTAAGTAGTAGTAATACTTTGTCAAGGCATAACACAAAGTCGAGAACACTTAATTTGTATTACCTTTATAAGACATGATGCAAAGTCGAGAGCGGCGATGACATAATATTGAAATACGAGATGTAATAAATATGTAGTGCCTTATACTAGAATCGATTTCCTCTCATCAAAAGTTTGATCTAGAGATACTTAATAAAAAATATCAGGCTAAAACTCACAAGTATATATATATTTAAATAATAATAATAATGATGATGATGATGATGATGATGATGATGATGATGATGATGATGATGATAATATTTTTTCTAAAAAAATTGGCAAGAAATGATCCAAACCAAAGCTCAATTAAAATCATTAAACTCCGGTGATTTAAGTCATATTACGCCATCGACTAACACTATGATTACATTTCACACATCACAATAATTCACATATTAATTTAGTAAAAAAAACCTTATGACTATGTTAGCTCTACATTGTATATGTATGTAAATAAAAGCGAGAGTTATCTCTTTGTGCTTGAGGACAACGAATAAAATTCAAATTCGAATATTACTATTGTTTTGAAGTCGATTTTATAATAAATAATTTTTTTCAAACGATTTATCTCGTCTCTAATAATATGGTTTGCGATTACACAAGGAGACACAGATAATATGGGCCTCACAAAGGCCCAAATAGTAATTTTTGGCCCAGTTTAATAAAATAATATACAGTTCCTCTTGTTTGTTACTCCCTCCGTCCCGCTCATTTTGTCTCCTTACTATTGGACATGGAGATTAAGGAAAGTTGTTTGTTTAATAAACTAGTGGATGAGATTGGAAGGGGATGAGAGAGAAACTCTTATAACCACTCATTATGTCTATATTTGAATGTAGACAAAATGAGTGAGACGTCCATTTAAGAAAAGAGAGACAAAATGAGCGGGACAGAGAGAGTATATTACATCCGCTTCTTTGAAGAACCTCATTTCTGCCCTTGGCTCTCCAAGACCCTCTGCCGTTGACGCTCACTGAAATAAATTCAATGTTATGAATAAGTTAATTGAGGTGCCTAGGGCGTGCGAGCTTGCTGGCTCAGGCGACAGAGACAAGTATCAGCTTGGTATGGATGGCATTGGAAATAATTTGAGGTAAATTTCATATTTGTTTTGCGAATTATTCCAAATTTCTGATTTTGTTAGACTTGTTAATACTTTCTTGCCCAAGCCCAAGTACTTTCTTATCATATACCTTTTTCTTGACACAGCACTACTCTTGTTGGGCAAGATAGATATTTTATATTTGTCATGTTGCTTTGTTGACGGTAAGCAAGCAAAAAAGGTCTGTTTAAATCAATGAATTCATAGTAATTTAAATACAAAATTCTTCGAAATTTATTTAAAATCGAGGATTTTTTTTTTCTTATACCTAAATCGTTCCTTGCAAATCCACTAATATATCGTTTATGGACCATCGGCCTTAGTCCGACCCATTTCCCTTTTTCCATCCACCGATATATATAATTTATAGAGAAACACATAATTTGGAAGCCCTAGTTTCGAAATCCTCTGATATCGTTAAAAATCATATTTTTCTTCCAAATATGTGATCTGTGCCATGGCTGGTGATGAGAAAAGAAAGCGGTTTATCACATCCGCCGGCAGCTCAACGTCAGGGCTGATTACGACCGAAATTTGGCAATTTATGTGGTTAATAATTCTGTATTCAATCACGTAGGAACCCATGTGTGCGGACGGATAATGAATAAATTGGAAAAAGAGTTGGTTCTAGGGATTCAATCCGATTCTAGATGGCTTGATCGAGACTTCTAATTCATGCAACCAAAATTTAATCTCCTAATTGAGAAGCAATCACAAAACAATTCACTAATCTCTCTCGACAATTAGCAAATGTAGATCAACTCGACGACTTTTTCGGCTAAGACTCAAGACGTCGAATTAACTCTAAAAAGATCAAAGGAATCAAGCTTCCACGCATGCAATCTCACCTCCTAAGTCTCAAAAGCAATACATGATGTGCAATTTGATTTCCATGCATGTAAAAACCTACTAAGAGTTTCCACAAACATTTGGCATGCAAGAAAGGTGATCAACAATTCTCACATGAAAATAAGCTCCAAATCCACAATCAAATAGAAGAAGGCAATAAGAATTAACAAACTATGATCAATCCATCATCAAATCTTCATAAACCCCTAAAACCAACAAGAAATTTAGCTAGACATAATGGAAATCAACATAAAGAAAAAGAGATAGGATGGTATAGATGAAAAACTAGGAACCCAATGTTGAAATCTTCACAAATCTTCAACTCCAAGCTAAATCACTATTACAATCAATTAAAATGGTGTTTAGAACCCTAAATAGAAACTATTTGAATTGGAAATTAGGGTAGGAAGTCAGCTCTCTTCGTTTTGGGGCTGCCATGGGCAATATATAGGGAGGAGAAAGTGTTATTACATGATAAAATCGCAAAAAGGGGAGAAAAACGCGAGTTTGGGCGAAACCAACCGCCAAATTCGCGCGGGTCCCCCTCTTTCCTCCCTCTTTCTTCTTTCTTTCTCCTCTTTCTCACATTTCTTTCCTTTCCCACTTCAAAACCCACGAAAATTTCACTCTTTCACCTCCAAATTTCTTGAATGTTTGAATGAATGAAATCATGTTGTTTGAAGAGTTTGAATAGTAGGAAGATGCATGAATTTCGTTTTCAATATAAACTCGAGTCAATAGTCCTTGTGGATACGATATCCGATCTCTAGTACTACAATTGCCCGTTCAAAGTGCGGTTTAATTTGCTAAGTATTTATAGCGATCAGTGGACTCCACTAATGGTGGTCGCACCCCGATTCGGCGCAGGTTGTTTGACGGACAGGATGATGAAGTGGAGCACGATCATCTGTTGAAGCAAGCTCGTCGAACACATAGCGATGGTTCCGATGAATTTCACGTGGTGCGTTTACCAAATTATGGACAAGTTCGCTGATAATTTACCTATAAGTAAAATATGAAGCATTAATCACAGGGACAGTCAAGCTTCGACCGGTACCTGCGGTCAACGCTTGGTTCTCTTTTGGAAATGACGACCTACTTGTTCGAGGCCCATAAGAATAATGAGATGGCTTTGAAGGAGTATTGTGCAAACTGCCACAATAAACTGCTGCTCCTGTATATTACGAGCGTCGGAGAGGGGCAAAACACCATAACTGATAGTGTTCGAAGCTGCATCGACAATCAGCACAACCCTTGCAGCTCCGGTGGTGCCGAGCTATCACCACAACTACAACTACAGGGTGTTCCTTCGTTCGTAGGTGCAAGCTTCCACAAATAGTTTGCGTCCACGTCAAAGCCCATGACATTTGCGATCGGCAGCATGGATAAAAATGAAGGAACCGTATATTGAAATACGGCTCGTGTGCCCACGATCCATTTCGGATGTCTAACAAGTACATACAAAATCCAAGCCCTAAACATGCTCCTATGAAATAATCGACGTCCATAGGATGTTTAGAAACGTTTACCTGCGAACTGAGAAGTTAATGACTCCAGAGTTGATCTTCCGATTGTTACCCACGGTAAGATTCGACGTTGGATGGCAACGAGCTTCGAATCCTCTCCTCTCTTGAGCAGCGCCGCTTTTCCTCTCTCTCTCATAGATTTCTTTTCTTTTCCTCACGTAAGTGATTAGTGAGTAATATGAGGGCTTTTCTTATTATTTATACTAGGTATTAAAATACCTAAATAATAAGCCCACCAAATAATTAATCCATAACAAAGCTCAAAGGCTTAAGTGAGAGTGTAGGAGGCGGCAGCCCACATAGGAACAAGGCCTTGATTGGGCCAAACGGGGATCTACTAGCTCGAATAAAGTATTGGTCTCCTAGTGCTCGATTTCCATATTCAGCCCGAGAATATAAATCGAGACACAAGTATTAATTTATTCCACTAGAAAATTAATACTGAATTACCACTAAATTCGTTAGGTGAGTCGGGGCTAGCATTTGACTTAATTAATCTCCGCGTTTAAGATATTCAATATCCATTAATTAATTAATTCCTCTGACGGTCCATTAATTAATTAATCAGTCGTTTAATAATAAACGACATCTCGAGTGCTACCACTTAAACTTATTATCATATCGGAACTAATTCCACCTGCAAGGTTTAATACGATAAACTTATTAAGTTCCTCGAGAGGATATTATCAGCCTGTTATTAGCAGGACACGGATCCTTATTGCAATTCAATCGCGTGCCAAACAACAATCACTATCACCCAAGATATCGAGTATATTGAGCTTCAGACAGAGCTCTCACCCATGATAAATCAAAGCAATAGACAATCAATCATTCACACCAATTAATTCAATTAAGATTAAGATCATTTAAGTCTCCGAGATCTTGATTCTTAATCAGTCAGAATATAAGAATACATCTTACTGTGATCCATTCAATACATAAATGTACTAGCATAAATAAATAGCCAAGACAAACTATTTTCCATTTATGCTACAGTCTAAAACCGACAACTCGTCCGAAGTTGTCTCAACTGTGAACACGACTTCTATCTCAACTTTACCGATTATAAGATCTTCTGTGATAAACCACACACCATATAATCTAGGTATGAGATAATTGGACTATAATATGATCATGCAATAACAATATTTCAGATAGAAGAATAACAGTGGATACAAGGTATCAAATGTATACAAGCATAAAAGGCTTGCTTTCAGTATATAACCCTTCAATTCTCCCACTTATACTAAAGAAAACTTTTAGTATACAATGCAACTGTTCAATTAGATAATACTGATAATATCCATCTATCTATTACATTTTCTCCCACTTATACTAAATTTTAATTTCGTATTAGGAGGTTGCGTACCCCAACTCCTTCAACATGCTTGTTGAACGTCAAGGCAGGTAGACTCTTTGTAAATGGATCAGCCAGATTATCAACTCCCGCAATATGCTCTACTGCCACTTCTCCATGCTTCACGAGCTGCCGGATATAGTGATATCTACTATCAATGTGCTTTGCAGCTTGATGACACCGTGATTCCTTACAGTTCGAAACTGCAGCCTTATTATCACAATAAATCGTGATGCACCTCGGCAAACTAGGAATCACATCAAGTTCTGCTAGGAAGTTCTTGAGCCACACAGCCTCTTTGGCAGCTTCACAAGCAGCCACATACTCGGCTTCCATTGTGGATAGTGAAATGCATTTCTGCTTTACACTTCTCCACACAATGGCTCCACCTCCAAATATAAACACATAGCCCGATGTAGACTTCCGTTTGTCCTTATCAGCTTGGTAATCGGAGTCTACATAACCTACCGGAGTCAGATCACCAGACTGGTAAACTAGCGCATACTCTCTAGTCCGTTTAAGGTACTTGAGTATGTGCTTTACAGCAGTCCAATGAGCTTGTCCAGGATTTGCTTGATATCGAGCCGCTACACCAACGGCGTAGCAGATATCGAGCCTAGTACAATGCATGGCATACATGAGACTACCTACAGCCGAAGCATAAGGAACCTTCTTCATGTCCGCTATCTCCTTTGGTGTCTTAGGACACATCGCCTTAGATAAGGGGACACCATGTATGAAAGGTAGAAAACCTTTCTTGGCATCTTGCATGCTGAAGCGCGACAACACAGTATCAATATAGGCTGTTTGAGACAAGCTCAACATTCTCTTAGATCGATCTCGACCAACCTTTATCCCGAGAATATACGCTGCCTCGCCCAAATCCTTCATTTGAAACTGTTGGGATAACCACTCTTTAATGCCCGATAATACATTCACATTATCGCTAATGAGAAGTATATCGTCGACATAGAGTATTAGGAATACCAAACTCCCATCGATACAAACTCGGTACACACAACTGTCATTGACACATTGCTCAAAACCCTTGGTTTTGACAACGTCATCAAAACGCTTGTTCCATGACCTAGAAGCTTGCTTAAGTCCATAAATGGACTTCTTAAGCTTCCATACCAAATGCTCTTCTCCTTCTTTTATAAATCCCTCAGACTGCAGCATATAGATGTCACGATCTTCCTCAAGATACCCATTCAAGAATGTGGTTTTGACATCCATGTGCCATACCTCTAGATTTATATTAGCAGCCATGGCCAAGAGAGCTCGAATAGACTTAAGCATGGCTACTGGTGAAAAAATTTCATCGTAATCGATTCCTTTTATTTGGGTGTAACCCTTCGCCACTAGTCTCACTTTGAAGGCCGTAACCTTCCCGTCTGGTCCTCTCTTTCTCTTGTATACCCACTTGCAACCAATGGCTTCACAACCCTCTGGAAGCTCGCATTTCTCGTATACATCCATGGTGGTAAGGGAATCAAATTCCAAAATCATACACTCATACCATTCAAGAGCATTAGGATCTTCAAGTGCCTCAGAATAGGTCCAGGGGTCTTCTTAGATAAGCCCGTCATCCACCGAATCCGAAGATTCATTGGCTAACGCATATCGACTGGGTAACTTGCCTTGTGTTACCCTCCCACTACGACGAAGTACTATAGAAGATTCAGTATCGATAGCCGGTGCAGATTCTGATGATACTAGAGGTACTTCATCTTGCACAATCGGCTGAGTTTGTTGACTTGTTGTCCTGTCACCTCTAACTTCCTCGAGTACAATCTCGCTTCTTGGCTTGTGGTTATTTACATAGTCCTCTTCCAAGAATCTTGCGTTAGTGCTAATAATGACTTTCTGATCCTTAGGACAGTAAAAGTAACCACCTTTCGTTCCCTTAGGATATCCTTCAAACAGCTTTACTTCAATTCTAGAACTCAACTTATCGGCATCTTTGTTCAGCACATGTGCTGGACTGCCCCAAATCCGGATGTGGGAAAGACTAGGCTTGCGCCCGGACCACAGCTCGGACGGGGTCTTTGCCACCGACTTAGAAGGAACTAAGTTTAGAATGTAACCAGCTGTTTTTAAGGCATATCCCCAGAACGAAATAGGTAAAGAAGCATAACTCATCATGGATCGAACTATCTCCAAAAGTGTTCGATTTCTTCTCTCTGCCACACCATTCTGTTGGGGCATACCCGGTGTAGTCAACTGAGATGTAATCCCAGATACTGACAAGTATTCTCTAAACTCGTTGCTGAGGTATTATTCGCCACCGCGGTCAGATCGCAATGACTTGATACTCTTACCATGTCACGTCTCTACTTCCGCCTTGAACGTTTGAAACTTGTCAAAGCATTCAGACTTGTAGCACAACAAGTAAATGTATCCGTACCTTAAGTAATCGTGAATGAAAGTGACAAAATACTCGTACCCTCCACGAGCTTGAGTGAACATAGGTCCACACAAGTAAGAATGAACCAGTTCTAACACTTCTTTGGCTCTATACCCCTTGGCCTTGAAAGGCCGAGTCGTCATCTTGCCTTCTATGCAGGATTCGCAGACTGAGATTGGCTCAACTTGGAATGACTCCAATGTTCCATCAGAAATCAGTCTTTGGATCCTATGCAGATTGATGTGACCTAATCTTAGACATGGAAGATCCTGACGATCTTATATTGACCTGTCACGCTTACTCCAAAACCGTAATTGTCACACAAGAATTTTTCCGTTAGGGAAGGGTGTGGTGGTAAAGGAATACAGGATAGACTCACACGTTATAGGGTTGCACACGGAAATCCGACCAAGTGGATAGTGGTCTACCAAACAAAGCAAACCATCCACTGAACTATGAACCTTATCATAAACATGGGTGGTAAAGAAGAAGCCTGTGTCGCAAAGATACGAATGTTGTTCGGAGTTGAGCCCATCAAAATAACAAATTTGCGCGGGATCAATTTCTTGAGAGACGAGGAGGCTGGGAAGTGATTTAGAAAGATGCGCTTTGACAAACTCGTCGGTCGTCAGCAGAGCAAGCCACGGCTTACAAACACATCTGCAGCTCCCTGCTGATTCAGCAGGGAGCCTTGATAGGATATCTAATATGATTTCCTCCGGAAATTTTGCGAATTGATCTTCCACCGTTTGACCTTTTACATCCACGAAAAAAGTAGCAATGTCAAAAATTTGTTTTGGTGTTATTTGAATCAATCAAAGGAAGACGTATTGCACAGAAAAAACCAGAAAAACAAATATTACTATATATATATATATATATATATATATATCAAAGAAAGTACTCTCTTAATTTAAGAAGGTACGGCAATTTCGGCATCCAACAACATTACTGTAAAATGTCTTTGTCAACTAACCTTCATTGTCACTGCCTAGGTCTCCGACAGCCTCCGCCGTATGGTTGCTTCCTTCACACAGAAGCTTCATTTACGCGGTTTGTTCTTAACCACCTATAAGAGTGATAAGGTTGGGTTAACGCCTTATCAACAGAAGAGAATATACAAAATGGTACTGAATTAGTAAAAGTGCTCTTCTTTTCGAAAATGAATGATCTACCTAGCTTTTCTCCTTCTGATCTCCGAGAGGTGGATTTACGCGTCCCTGCAAAAGAGAAAAAGTCCTACACCGGAGTTTTTGTCCGGTGAGGACCCTCCGACGCTCAAGTTAGTAAACTTGGGCGAGAAGAAAAGGTGAGGTGAGGAAAAGTAGGTAGAATTGTGAATGAGAGTGAAGATACCTTTAGCTAAGAGAAAATCTGTTTATATAGTAGTTTAACCTAGGGGTAATTTGGTCTTTTGTCCTCAAAGATGGGTATTTGGGCTCTGGGCGTCAGCCCAAGCTCATTTGATAAGGTCTTTGTTAGCTATGACCTGATTGGGCCTATTGATCGAACGGGCCTCGGCGTGAAATGGGCCAAAAGTTAATCTATCCCATATCAACCACCCTCCCCTACTCTTAGTGACGTGGCACCATCAAGTCACTTAGAGTAGTGGGAAGAGTGGGCAGACGTGAAATTAGTTCTTATCGTTCAATTGCTGTATTAATCTTGGCCATTCATTGAGAGTGACTCTTACTCTTCCACCGTAGGATGGTACTCATTAACCTGCGCCAATTTTCGAAAATCAGACGGCTAGTTTTATCCTCCTACGCGCTTGGTCATTCCATTTCCCTCTAATTTTTCCCCTCTTTTGCTTTAGCTCCCCTTTTCGCCGCGGTTATCCTCTTCTGGGGTTTAGACGATTCTCTGCGATTTTTGGAACGAGAAGCGATTCCCCATTTTATTCATCTTCTCAAGCTCCTCTCCTTTCTACTATTCCTTCGGAGTTACCAGGTATTCTCACCGGTCTTCGATTTCCTTTCAGTAATTGATTTCTCATTTTGCACTGGGTGTTTGCGTGTTTGATTTTTTTAGAAGAAAAGTAGGTATAGAGTAGAATGGATAATTCTGCCGAACAATCTCTTAACTCTAGTTTAGAGGAGGCCATTTCCAATTATGATAGTTTAGAGGATGTCGTTTCTTCGGAACGCTCTGATTCCGGAAGTCTCACCCCTAGCCCCGAGCCGAACGAGGTTAGGGTTAGGAAGGCGGCAGGAGAAGAAAGGTTGAAGGAGATCCTGAGACATCCGGTTAACGTCGTGATGACGCCAGTGTCGGAGCCTTCTCAATTGCTAGAAGATGAGTGGAAAAGGCTTCAGCGCGTCCTTAAGTCTGATGACTTTGTTATTTCTAAAGTTAACCCCAACAATTTTGCAAATCAGATTTCCTATCCTGCTATGATCTTTCGGTATAATCAAATAATGCTTGGAATTAGATTTCCACTTCACCCATTCTTATGCGATGTGGTTAGAGAATATGGCATTATGCCGAATCAGCTTACCCCTTCTGCTATTCGCACCGTGCTCGGGTTTTATGTTCTTTTTTCGAGTTACTGCTATGAACCCTCTTCTAGCCTCTTCATCAGTTGTTTTGATATTCAGAAAACCAAAGAATTTTACTGCTTCCGTACTCGGCATAAGAGTCCTGTCCGTTTTGCTATCTCTCCGGAGAGCGCTGATAAAAGTTGGCCAACCAAATTCTTTGCCATCATGCCCCTAGAAGACTTCTGGCCTTGTCCTGCCCGTGCCTGGGTATTAGGTGCTAAGAATCCTGACCACCGTAGTGCTGTAGGCCAACTTCTCCCTCATGATGTTGCAATTATGAGAGCTTTGTCTGCTTTGGCTGATATTGAAAATCCTAGCGAGGGGAGGAAATGAAAATCAAATAATTTTAATATTATAAATATGCTACGCTCCCCCCGCGTTCTTTGACTTTTCGGGCTCCAGGGCAACCCCTGCCGTCCTCCCAAGATCTACAGGACGGGTAGCTCCTTCTTTCTTAATTGTGTGTTATGTTTTTTCTTGTGTTGCTTCATCTGATGTTTGTTATCTTTCTTTTGACAGCCATGGCTGAGGATTCTCTTGCTCGGAAGTTCCGACTGGGCGTGAGCTTGGACTCCCTCATGGCGGATCTGGGAGTGTCAACGGCCCCCAACATGGAAGGATTGGCCTCAGTTGAAGAGGTTAAGCAGGATGAATTGTTCGATAATTTGGCTGTTGCGGAGGCTGAAGCTTCTGCTGCTAAGGACCCTTCAACTCTGGTTATAACCGATGGCGCAGGGGGCTATGGAGATGCTCCTTCTGACCTTTCTGGGAATAAGGTGATGTCGCCTTCGCCTCAGCAGCATGTGTGCAGGGCTGACACATCTCCCCATAGCCGAGCTCACTCTAGTCCCCCTTCGAGGAAGAGGAAAGTACACTCCAATCAAGGTCAGTCTCTGTCCTTGGCCATTGATTTGGAGGAAGAAAAGACGGCTACAGAAAGGGAGAAAAAGAAAAAACATCATGACGATCGAAACCGGACTGAGGTTTCCGCCTCCGCTCTGGAGAGGCATAAGGAGAAAAGGAAACGTGACTTAACTTCTCCTGCTCCACAGAGCACTAAAAAGACATCAGTTTCTCTATTGCCTTCCGGACCGGCTTCTGTTTCCTTGGCTCGTTCTGATTCAGACCCTACCGGGTTGGCTACTTCTTCCTCGCTGATTCCTACCAATGTTCTTCAAGGAATAGTCGAGGCTTCTGTCCCCGGTTCAGGGTCTGCTCCCAGTAGTTCTGCGTTCTTAAGTGTGGTGGGGAACAATTTTCCCGGACTGCTAGGTCTCTCTGTTGACAAATGCGAGGAGTTCCTTTTCCATTCCCTGCCGACCTCAGCAGATCTAGAAAAAATCCAGCAAGAATCCTTGGAGCGCTGCCGTGCCCAAATTGGTATTCGTCTGGTTGAGGTAAGCTGGCTCTCTCCTTGGTGCATTACTAGCTTTGCCAATATTTTGTCACATATTTATGCCTCCCTTTCCTTTGTGCTCTCTGCTTGTTAGGCTCTTGCTTATCTGGGTGCGGAATCTCGAGAAGGTGGCGACACCTTGTCACAAAAATTGATGGCCGCTGAGCGCGAGTCGTGTAGACTTTCCTGAGAGCTCGCCAGAGTCGAAGCTGACTGTTCATCTCGCCTTCGGGAGAAGGACAAAGAAATGGCGGGCTTGCAAAAAGCGCATGCAATTCTTTCTTCCAAGCATCAAGCTTTAGTTTCAGACTCTGCCTTCTTTGATAAGGAGCGAAGCGACTATCAGACCACCATCGGGCATCTGGTCGATAAGATCAAAGATCTCGAGGCTCAGGTGGAGAAAGACAGGCGTAGAGTTGACCAGCGACTGTCTGCTGCGGTGAGTCAGGGGTATGAAGCGGGCCGGACGATGGGGGTGAGAAATTGTTTTCGGAGATTATTCGTGACCTCTCAAGGACAAGGTCTGCTCCGAAGTCTTCGGGACAGCATCGTTCAGGGGTATCGTAGCAGCGCTCAATTCTGCAAGGATCTTTACCCTGATATCCGCCATTTTACGCAGGCTGGATATATTCAGGGCTTCAAATATGTTTATGGTTTGAAGGGCGCTCTTCCTCGCCAGGAAGACATGAAAGCTGAGATCCCTGATATGCCTGACCACTGGCCCATTTGCGACCCCCTCGTCGCTCCAGATCTGCCCTGGTGGGAGGAGGCTCTGCGGGCAACACTTAATGACTTTCTTGCTTCCGAAGGTCCAAACTTAAACCTTCCAGGAGCAGAAGAGCCTTTTGTACATTTGAATCCGGAGCTGACGAGCTTTGTTGAGGTTCCCCTCCCTGATGCCAGTTCCGTGATTGTTCCTGATGAGTAGAGCGCCGGTCTCGCTCTGTTAGCCCCTCTGGGATTTTTGTCTTTTTTGGTAGTGGTCTGGATTTTGGTTAAAGACTTGTTTTTCGAGGGCTGCCTCATGACTCTTGAGTTCTCATAGCTTGTACTTTTTCTTTGTTGAATATTGTTGATAATTGCAGGGCTGATTTTAGAACTGTGCTGTTTTCGAGTTATTCAGCACATGTGTAAATTTGATATATCTACCGTGCCTCTTTTGTCGTTGGTGTATGACTTTGACGAGTAGGTGGGGTTTCCCTTTGCATATGTACTTCTGGTTTCTGGATGTCCCTTTCTCACCTACCCTTTGAATTTGTCTTTTCCGGTTATTTGCTTCTTTATAAATCCGTGTAAGTTGGGGCATCTTATCCATCTCGTGTCAAAAAATGGTGACCTGGGATCTTTTTCATTCGTATCTCGTCAACCTTTTATCCATAGTTTGCTCTTCCCTTGTCGCTGTCATACATCTGATGCTTAGGGCCGATCTCATCTCCTCCCATCTTCGGAAGGCGGGTGAGGATGGTCGCCTCCGTCTTCAAGGGTCTCTGGCTGTGATTCCGGTCCGCCGTCGTCCTGGAGATTAGGCTCATTTTTCTGTCCTTCGGCCCAATAGGGGGAAGCGGTCATTCCCGCGTCCCTGTAGTTGCAGATTTTTCATAGAGGAAACCTTCCGCAGAGGTCTTCCTTAGGCAGACGTCACCGCTTGCAGTTGTAGGGTTTTAGTATCTTTTGACCTTTCACATCTCAGTAGCTCTTTGTATTTGTTTTATTATTTGAGGATTGGTATAGTAGAGTTTTGTATAAACGATCCAGGGTTGGGTCCAGGGCTGACTTGTCAGTTCTCCTGTTTCCTGAGCCCTGACTTGTATATTTTAATAAAAAGAATGTGTTTTCTTTTGCGTGCCAGTTGTGTTTTGTCCTTTTCTTGTTATATTTGACCAGTCTCTGACAGTTGCCCAATTTTTTCTCTTTTTCCCTATCTACCTCTTTTCGAGGTTATTCTTGGGAATACGCAAAAGGCAAAAATAACTGACATAAGAAAAGACGTTTCCTATAAGAGGAAAATTTCCCTTTTACCTTTCCTCAAAAAAGGTAAGGGGTTTTAAAGGCCCATAAATAATTATGGTCAATTACTACCTTCCCCCTTTCCTTTACATATTAATTTTTTAGGGTTTTGTTCCTGTATCTATAAATTCTTCGCTTTGCCTTTTGCCATCGATGTCCTATCTTTGCATGCATACCCTCCAAGTGACTTCTTGCCCTTATCAATTTTGCTCGTCTTGCCCTTATGTTCCTCCTTCTTTTTCTATTCGTCCATTCTCCTCGTTCGGCCTCATGGATCGGTCTCGGGGGCCCACTTCGGCTCTCTTCTTATCGCGGTCATACATCTGATGCATGGCTCTAGTCGCGGTCAGACATCTGATGCGAGTCACTGATGTCCTACGCTCGACGACTTAGGTCCTCGTCTTTGCTCCCTCGATGGTTACCTCTGTATTATGCAAGTGGAGCAGGAAACGAAGATCTTAAGGGAGATAGACCTGGTGCTGCCCGGCTTTTGGAGCGTTATGGTCTGTCTCAGAGTCCTTTTTTACTTTTTTAGACGCTTGGGTATGCTTCCCCCGGCCTTTTCTCTCCGCCAGGGATTGATGGCTGCTTCTTCGGATCAGTTCTAATTCCCCGAATCTCCCCCTGGGGGGAAGAGTGATGGGTGATAAGGTCACGCTGCTCTTTTGTGGCTCCCGGAGCAGGCCCTCGCGCTTTTTGCATCGAAAACATGGTTGAGGATGGGAAAACCGAGGGGCGGAGATCTTTGCACTTTTGAGATCCTCCTTTCGGCAGATCTGATTTCTACCGCCCGAACCCTGTCCAGGTGCCAGGCCTGAAGATTCTAGGGCGGAGGTTATTGACACGGTTTGCCAGAGGGGTCCAGGCATTTCTTTCATCCGCTAGGTCTGTTTGAGACAGATTTAGCCCACCATGTATTCTTCTAAAGTTTAGAGGCTTAGGGTTTAGGGTTCAGGGTTTATGTCTCTGCTTTAAATGTTACTTTCAAGGTGTGTCTATCTTTAATGAGTGCCAAGCTTGGCATTTTCCGTGCTTTGTTCTTTTATTAATATTAGTTCATTGCACTGCTTGTTAATTATTATTTGAAGAAGATTAAATCGATTTCAATCGTGCTGTTAAGATACCTTTCCCTCAGGCGATTTAACTTCGGAATGATAAAGAAACTTAACTCTTTCATTACTCAGATAACGCAATTACAATTGCGGAAAAACGAAAAGAAAGATGGCTTATAAGAGCGCCTTAATTGAAACTGAGAGGATCTGTTAAGCAAAAAGATTCTAAGGGCGTGGCAGTTTCTTTTCTCCTGGCCCAATGAGTTCATAAGCTCCGCCTTTTAGCACTTTTTCTACCCTGTAAGGTCCCTCCCAGGTCAGGTCTAACTTTCTGAGAGGCTTTAACGTATCAGCCCTTCTCAACACCAGATCACCGACTTCGAATTTTCTTTCTTTAACACTGTCATCATGTCGGGCTCTGACAGATTCTTTGTAGGCCTCTGACCTAGCCTTCGCTATGTTCCGAGCTTCTTCCACCAGGTCCAGCTCTTCCCTTCTGGATTGATTGTTTTCCGCCTCATTATAGTTCAAGATCCTCCAGGACCTTGCTCCAATTTCGACGGGGGTTACTGGGGTTGTTCCGTATATTAAAGCACTGGGCGTTTCTCCCGTGGCGCTACGGACTCCCGTCCGGTACGACCAGAGGATAGAATCTTGCGAGTCGACCCAGTCCTTTTCATCGGTTTCCAGACGTGCCTTGATTCCACTCACTATGGTTCGGTTGGTGACCTCCACTTGTCCATTGGTTTTGGGGCGCTTGACTGACGCAAACCTCTGAACGATTCCCATGCTCTTGCACCATGCCTTCATTCTGTGGCCATTGAATTGAGATTCGTTATCCGACACTAGGATCCGCGGTACTCCGAAGCGGCAAACTATGTTTTTCCAGATGAACGTCAGGACTGCAGTTGTGGTGATTGCTGTCACCGTCTCTGCCTCGGCCCATTTGCTAAAGTAATCCACTGCAACGATTATGAACCGTTTGCCTCGGTCTATCTTTGGGAAGGGCCCCACGATGTCAATTCCCCATTTATCAAACGGACAAGAGGCGTACAAACCTCCCAAGCTCTCTGCTGGAATATTTATGGCCTTTCCATTCTTCTGGCACCTGCTGCACCTCAGCACGAAGTCCTTGGCATCCTTTGCGAGCGTGGGCCAGTACAGGCCAGCTCTGATTATTTTCCTGACGGTATCCCTGTAACCGGAATGACTGCCAGCTCCTCCTTCATGCACCTCTTTTATGGCATAGCTAGCTTCCTCTTTTCCAATGCACCGCAATAGCGGGTGTGTAAAGGACCTTCTCATGAGTTGGCCCCCTGCCAGGTAGTACCTTTGATAATTAATTCTCGAAGACTTGTCTAAGTTAGGTATCTTCCTTCTTGTCCGCAGGTAGTGGATTATTGGGGTTCTCCAGTCCGCTTCGCCTTCGATTGCTAAGGCCTCTATAGTTTGAGTCTTTTTCTCTGCGACCACCATGGTGACTGTATTTCTTGAAAAGGAAACGTTTATTTTAAAGTATTGTGCGTTTATCTGGATGAGGTATATTTCTAATATGATAACGAGTCTACCTGCCGAGAGGCTTGAAGCGCTAGCGAGTTTAGCTAGCTGATCAGCTCTGACGTTTTCCTCCCTGGGTATCTGTTCAATCTGGCATTTGTCAAACCTGCCACACAGCTCTTTTACCACTTCTGAATATTTTATCGTTCTTTTCTCTTTTACTTCACATGCTCCTTCCACCTGTTGCGTGACTAACTGGGAGTCAGATCGGACTATCACGTTTCGGGCTCCCATCTCCCAGAGCATGGTAAGTCCCTTGATTAGAGCCTCGTATTCGGCTTCGTTATTGGACACTCTGAACTGGAAACAAATGGCAAATCACATCTCTTCTCCGTCAGGCTTGATAATTATCACTCCGGCACCGCAGCCTCCTATATTTGCTGCTCCGTCCACCTCTGCAATCCAAGCTTTTTCCTCTTCGATAGTTCTGGTGGATTCTTGAATAAAATCTGCCAAAGCTTGAGCTTTTATGGCCGTTCTAGGTTCAAAGCTGACTTCATACTCCCCCAATTCGACCGCCCACTTTACCATTCTTCACGACAGATCGGGTCTGCCCAGGACTTGGGTAAAAAGCCAATGGCTTCGTACAATCACCTTGTGCGCTAAGAAGTAGTACCTGCACCAGAATTGTTGATGTTCGGAGTTCATTCCGGGATTCGTTCAATTGTATTATTTAATAATTCACAGCCATTTCGGATATTATTACCTTAATCGTCTTGCGGCGATCATAACCGCTAACGCTGCTTTTTCGACTTCAGAATACCTTTCTTCTGGCCCCTGAGGATAAGATCATTTTCTTAAGTGAACATGATGGCAGTTCTCAATTTTTTATTGTGTATATGCTTTTACTTACTTGCATCATTCGACTAACATAATATATGGGGCATTGTTTTGCTCCTTCTTCTTTTATCAGGACTGAGCTTAGAGTCTGATGTCCCACGGCGATGTATAAATATAGTGTTTCCAGGGGCTCTGGCTTAGCTAATAGCGGGAGCTCTGCTAAATGCTTTTTCAGGTCTTCGAAGGCTTGCTGACATTCTGCCGTCCACTCGAATCAGGCTCCTTTCCTCAGTGTCTGGAAGAACGGGTAGCTTTTGTCCGCAGATCTAGAAATAAAGCGGCTCAACGCTGTTATCTTGCCATTCAAGCTTTGTACATCTTTAACATTTCTGGGAGGCTGCATCTCCATTATTGCTTGTACATTCGCATCATTAACTTTGATTCCATCAGGAGTGACCATATAGCCTAAAAACTTCCCCTGCTTTACTCCGAATACGCATTTAGTGGGATTTAACTTTAATCTATTGGCTCTGGCAATCGCGAATACCTCTTCCAAATCCTCAGCATGAGAGACGGCTTTGACACTGTGCACTAGAATGTCATCGACGTAGACTTTGGTATGGGTGTCGATCACTTTTGTAAAGATGGTATCCATCATTTTTTGGTATGTGGCCCCCGCGTTTTTGAGCCCAAATGGCATTCTGACGAACCCGAAGGTTCCGATGGATGTAATGAAGCATACATTCACTATGTCTTTCGGGTCCATCTGGATTTGATAGTATCCTTGGTAAGCATCCATCATCGAGAGGAGCTCTGCGCCTGCAGTAGCGTCTACCAGCTGATCTATTCGAGGAAGGGGATAGTGGTCTTTGGGACATGCCTTGTTCAGGTCTCTGAAACCGTTGCACATTCGCCACTTGCCTCCCGGCTTCCTAATCATCACTGCATTGCACAGCCAATTGGGGAATTGGATTTTGATGATATACCCTGCCTGCAAGAGCTTCATAACTTGCTCTCTCAGGGCTGCGTCCTTTTCATCGTCAAATTGCCTAAGCTTTTGGCGGACTGGCTTGACTTTTGGGTTTATGTTTAATTTGTGAGTAGCTATGTGCGGATATATCCCTGGCAGGTCCTTCGTGTCAAAAGCGAAGACATCTGCATTCCTTCTCAAGCATGATATGATTTTCTGCTGATCTTCCAGTGTCATTTTCAAGCCCACTTTGGTTACAAAACCTACTCGGCCTTCATATAGCTCTACGTTAATGATTTCTTCTTCAGGAGCCATAGTGGGTCGGGGCTCTAGATCCATTTCAAATTCTTCTTCCTTTTCTTTCTCCATCTTCACTGTAGCTCCCAGATTACAGACCCTGGGTGAATATGGCTACCTCTGACCGCTACTCATGGATATCGGTTCCGTTACTTCCTCATTCTCTCTTGGATGTTTCGCCTTCTGTTTCCTGGCTCACCTTATTTCACTAGCATAGCAGGACCTAGACGTGGTCTGATCTCCTCTAACTTCCACCACCATCTTGCCTACGGGGAATTTCAGTTTCATATGGTACGTCGATGCTACAGCCTGGAAAGCATTCAGGGAGGGCCTGCCCAAGATTATATTGTAGGAGCTGGGAGCATCCACCACTAAGAATTGGACCATTCTCATTTTCTTTACTTCTCCGCTCCCCATCACCACTGGGAGCCGTATCATTCCTAGGGACGCCACGACCCCTCCAGATAATCCTGCCAGCATTGCAGGAACTGGCACTAACGCCTCATTCGTGTCCATGAGCTGAAAACAGCTGTGGAAGATTATGTCTGTAGAACTTCCCGTGTCTATTAGTATCCTTGCCACATCATGTCCCGCTACTTCCGCCGTGATTACCAACGCATCATCCTGTGAAGTGATAATTCTTGCTAGATCCTTATCTCCGAAGCTCAGATCTGGCGTGCTGCCTTGAGGCTGGACAACGCCTACATCCCAAATGTCAGGGTTCCTCACCATTCTTTGAGCTCTTTTCTGTGCCTGGCCCGAGTTTTCGCTGATGAGACCTCCTACTATCATCATGATTGACTTTTGTTTCTTCGGAAGGGGCATTTTCTCTTCTTGCATTTCTGGCCCTTCTTGTGCCAATTGGAGAGGCCCCGGTTCTCTAGCAATCGGGGGCTCTCCCCTTTTTCCTGGCGGATATCCTCACCGATCCTGACCTCTCCAACTCCCAGACCTGCTGCTTCTGTTCATTCGTATATATTCTTGAAAATTTCCGGCTCTGATCAATTTTTCAATTGCGTCTTTGAGATGCCGGCACTCATCTGTATCATGCCCGTAGTCTCTGTGAAATCTACAAAATAGGCTAGAGGGCGGATTTTTAGGCTCATTTTCTGCCGAATAGGGTACCGGAAATAGTCTGGGAGCTATGCTCAAAATCTCTGAGGGCGACACCGTTAATTCTGTGTACGGCGTTCGTCCCCGTGTCCATGCCCTCCCAGATAAGCTGCTTCTTGGAGCCGGGGTCAGCGGTTCTCTAGGAGCTTCGAACCTTCTATCTCTGCGGAAGGATTAGCTTTCGTCAGCGAATCTTCTGTCTATGGGATTTCTCCACGGGGGTTCTGCCCCTCTTCCCTTGTCTGGGATCTCGTTTTTTCTATCTTTACTTTTGGCCCCATCCTTTGCACACTTGGCTTCCCAAGCTTCCTCACTGATGATTCTATTATCCATCCATTCCATCACTTTATCATACCCTGCTCTGCTTCTTTCTCCTAACGCATGAAAGATGTCCCTGTCTCTCAACCCGTTTATTAAACCATGCACTTTAACTTCGTCTGCTGCAGAAGGCACTTGCAATGCCGCTGTGTTATACCTAGTCACGTAGCTTCTCAAGCTTTCTTTCTCATGTTGCTGAAAGTTTAACAAAGTCATTATCGAGTGACTTTGTCTTCTGGCGCTAGCAAATTGGTTCTCTAGCTAGGACGTGAAGTCTTCATAGGTCTCAATACTTCGCGGTTTCAATTGACTGAACCATCTCTGCGCTAACCCCTTCAGGGTGGCTAATAACATTCGGCATTTGATTCCTTCAGAGAATCCCTGCAGCATTGCTAAGTTTTCGAAGCGATCCAAGTGATCTTGAGGATCCGTTGTCCCATCGTATACGAGGTCTGCCGTTAATCTGAAGTGCTGAGGTAAGAGCTCTGTCATGATGCAATCACTAAATGGGGAAATCTTGCTTCTCTTATGTCCAGCGGATTTTCCTTCAATCATTTTTTTCATGGCAGCTATTTCACGTGCCATTGTGTTCTGCCAAGCTATGCCCTGGTTATGAATGTCATCGCCTCCCGACCTCGGGGACGGCTGCGTTCTGTAATACCCTTGACCACAGGGCTGGCTAGCGGAATGCTCTCGTCTATCCTCGGCCTCGCCATTTTGTTGGCTTTCATCTGCCTTCTCTTCCATGTCTTTCTTCTTTTGATTCTGCAGCTGAGTAGCTACTGCGTTGTTTACCACTTTTGTTAATAATTCTTGTAATTGATCAGGTGTTATACATAGGGCTTCTTCGGGTCTGGCTCCCATTTTTTCCTTTCTTTTAGATTGGTCAGGAGTGTCTCCGTCAGCTCTTATTTCACTATCTCCGCTGACCTCCGCTCCATCTCGCAGCTCCATATCTTTCTCATTCGTTGTCATTTTGCTGAAAATTGCAAAAAGTAATGATTCAGGCTTTTCGTTCAAACATTCTAGATGCAAGATATGATGGGAATTAACGCTTAACGTGAATGTATATGATGTTTTATGCATTTTTTGTAGAAATTTCGGCGATTGGTTCGTCGGTAGAACTTTAAGTTGGAGTTTCGCAGGGCTCTTCTGGCCCGCTCATCAGAGCACAAATTCTTCTGGCAGAGGTGCATAGCTCATTCGCAGCGCTTCAGACTGAAACTCCGCAGGGCTCTGCTTGCCTGTTCAGCACGGCATAAATTCTTCCGGCAGAGGTGCTTGGCTCACTCGCAGCGCTTCAGGCTGGAGTCCCGCAGAGCTCTGCCGGCCCGTTCAGCACGGCATAAATTCTTCCGGCAGAGGTGCGTGGCTCACTCGCAGCGCTTCAGGCTGGAGTCCCACAAAGCTCTGCCGGCCCGTTCAGCACGGCATAATTCTTCCGGCAGAAGTGCGTGGCTCACTCGCAGCGCTTCAGGCTGGAGTCCCGCAGAGCTCTGCCGGCCCATTCAGCACGGCATAAATTCTTCCGGCAGAGGTGCGTGGCTCACTCGCAGAACTTCAGGCTGGAGTCCCGCAGAGCTCTATCGGCCCGTTCAGTACGGCATAAATTCTTCGAGCAGAGGTGCTTGGCTCACTCGCAGCGCTTCAGGCTGAAGTCCCGCAGAGCTCTGCCGGCCCGTTCAGCACGGCATAAATTCTTCCGGCAGAGGTGCGTGGCTCACTCGCAGCTCTTCAGGCTGGAGTCCCGCAGAGCTCTGCCGGCCCGTTCAGCACGGCATAAATTCTTTCGGCAGAGGTGCGTGGCTCACTCGCAGCGCTTCAGGCTGGAGTCCCGTAGAGCTTTGCCGGCCCGTTCAGCACGGCATAAATTCTTCCGGCAGAGGTGCGTGGCTCACCCGCAGCGCTTCAGGCTGGAGTCCCGCAGAGCTCTGCCGGCCCGTTCAGCACGACATAAATTCTTCCGGCAGAGGTGCGTGGCTCACTCGCAGCGCTTCAGGCTGGAGTCCCGCAGAGCTCTGCCGGATTTTTCTCCCCGATTAGAGTAGATCCAAGTTGTTCTCGTTTATTGATCTTATAAATTACATCATACAAGTGTTTCGTTCGTTTCCTCATTTTTCGTTAAGAAAGCAAGGGCTATAAATTCGCACGAAGAAATAAAAGACAGTCTCTATCCCTTCGCGAAAGGCGTCCAAGCATATTTTCCGAAAACGTTCCCCAGCGTCATAAGACCGTGAACAGTTTTCCTTCAGATCTATGCCTGGGCTTTCTCGTCGGTGTCATCGACTCAATTTTACAGACAATACAGAGAAAGAAAAAGACAATAAAAGAAAATGGAAACTCGATGCCTCAGCTCAAGTTTCCCACAGACGGCGCCAGTTGATAAGGTTGGGTTAACGCCTTATCAACAGAAGAGAATATACAAAATGGTACTGAATTAGTAAAAGTGCTATTCTCTTCGAAAATGAATGATCTACCTAGCTTTTCTCCTTCTGATCTCCGAGAGGTGGATTTACGCGTCCCTGCAAAAGAGAAAAAGTCCTACACCGGAGTTTTTGTCCGGTGAGGACCCTCCGACGCTCAAGTTAGTAAACTTGAAGGTGAGGTGAGGAAAAGTAGGTAGAATTGTGAATGAGAGTGAAGATACCTTTAGCTAAGAGAAATCTGTTTATATAGTAGTTTAACCTAGGGGTAATTTGGTCTTTTATCTTCAAAGATGGGTATTTGGGCTCTGGGCGTCAGCCCAAGCTCATTTGATAAGATCTTTGTTAGCTGTGACCTGATTGGGCCTATTGATCGAACGGGCCTCGGCGTGAAATGGACCAAAAGTTAATCTATCCCATATCAAAGAGGGAAAAGGGAGAAGTGCTCGGTTCGTTCTTAACTTCTTATGAGAGAGAAGAGGGAGGAGGTGGTAGCAATCCGCGCATAAAAGAAACAGTCGAATTTGTAATGGAAAAATGGTATGCATTATTTTATTAATTTTTGATGTGGCGTCATATTGCGTCTACATACAATATGTACAAATAAGTAGTCTTATAATGAAAATCGTATACATTATTTATTATGTATAACAAAATAAAGCTAAACTGCACGTTATAATATTTTTTTTTCGAATATGGATTAACACTGACGCTTGGGGAAAATAAAAACATATCAAATTCTGCAATCGTTCGCATAGAAATGAAAGGCGCTATAAATACAAATGTTCTTTCTCCGCAGTTACTAATCTTCTTCCTCGAAAGAAAAGATGTCGCGCCGCTCCCTTCGTAAATCTCCGGCAAAAGCGAGGGTCTGAAGTTGGGAATGGGTTGCAACCACGTCGAGGAACCCGACGGAGATCGGTGGCACCACCTCCACATCTGAGCAACCAAAGAAAAGGGAGGAACGGAAAAAAAAACCCTCATCCTTCATTTCAGTGTGTTGGAAATTCGAACACTGGCGTCGAGTGCCCCATCTGCTTCGATCCTACGAAAAGCGAAGGAGAACACCAACATTGGTATGTTTTCTACTACTTTAATGATGTTGTAACTGAGAAACAGAGTTTTTTTCACATATGCATCTTTGAGTCTTTGGTATTAAATGGATGGATGGATTTAGTTACGATATTTGGATATGGAGACGGGTGTAATGGCGGTTGGTTTATAATTTCATAATGTTGGCAGTTGATTATAAAATTACTCTATCCGCTATATCCTGTAGACTGTAGTAATAGCAACGTATAAGAGGCAGACTTTTAGAGTCTTAGGGAGGCTTGCTCTTTGTATAGAATGCTTTTTGTATTTTTTTATTCATCAATTAGAATATGCAGAAAATGTGCAAGTAATGTTATTGAAGACCTTCTTTTCAATCATCTCCGTTTTCCCCTGCTTAATTTTAATTTGATTGTATTGCATTACAATCTTCCATATATATAAAATAACTGAATAGATAAATAATTTCATACCTTTTCATTTATCTTATAGTAGTATAAAGGAATGTGTGTTACCAAGTTATTTGATAATGTTTACTGGGAGCAAAATTACGCAACTGTTTGAAGTTAATTGAGTGCTAATTTTCAGAAATTAATTTCTTATTAATTTGAAGAACAAAACGATTAAATGGGTCGCATGTCAATGTGTAGTTGTATTATTAATTTGTAAAATTGTAAAAGTTTTGAGAGGCTTTATTTTTTATAGCGATTGTTTATTTTTAATATAGTAAATAGTAATAATATCAATTTCGGACCCATGTTTAATTTGTTTTTTCATTCATAAAATAATGTCATGAAATCGCGCCCGGTCATTTTAATTCCTCCATCGAATGAAAGGTATCTGCATTTGGTCATGTTGCAATTCTATTACATTCCTCATTTATGAGTTTTTCAAGTTTGAATACATTTCCACATATGAATAAATTAATTGATCGGATTTGTGTGGAAGTTTGCAGTTGTTTGCAGTGTGGTCACATATTTGGGCGTTGTTGTGTGATTGATTGGTTGACTAAAGGTTGTGGTGGTAAGAAGGTAACACCAGAGTAATTATTGTAACATTTGTTTTTGGATTAATAACTTGGGCTAATTGTGAGAATTATTCATTTTTGGCCGGTTAAGTGCCCTACTTGCAACAAGCCAGCTGCCGTCTAAAATATCCGGCCCCTATATCTTGGCCGTGTTGATGTAGATAAGGTTAGTCCATGAAAAAAGAATGCTTACATGTATTAATAATGCTGATGAATAATAATTTTCGGGCATATTTCCATGTGCAGCATGCTGAATGTAGAAGAATCCAAAATGAGCTAGACGCCCGCAATGAAATAATTGAGCTGCAGCGGCGTAAAATTGCTGCATATGAAAAGGTAATATAAGTATATATCCGCAAAATAGTGTGTACGGTGTATGAACCTAACATATTTAACTCCTTCATGTAGGTACTGTCCGAAATTAGGGGAGGTCTTGGTGTTTTACATAGCAAGACAAGACTATAATTATCTTAATTATTTATGCTGCTTGGTCCAATTCGTATGACTTCACGCATCATTTATTTGTTGAACTTATGATAACTTGTGGTGGATATTTTATATCTTGTGATCTTACAATTTATGTTTTAATTCATTTCGCGTTTCTTTTTTTACCGATATGACGTTTGTGTATTTTCATGATTTTTAATTACAACGGTATTTTATAACATGGGGTCGTAATATTGTGCAAATTACAGATCCAATTATTTGTCTTGACTACATAATCTTGCCGTTTATTAACTCGGCTGTGCTTTTGTGACTAATTAAAGTGAATACTGTTGGTCAAATGTTTTAATGTAATTGTCCAGCTGTAACTGTCAACTCACTTGGTTTTGGGACATCATAATATCATATACTCGTTGTTGTGTGATTTAATTGCAATAAGCACAGTTTTTGTGGTAATAATGTAATCATATTCCAATATAACTTGTTTACTAACAATTATATTTGCAAAATTAAAGTTTGACGTAATATTGCATGTAGAAGAAAATGATGTGCATTTACTGATTACTGCATTTAACTTGCGATAAGGTATGTGTCATTACAAAATATACGCTTTACCAAACAAGGCACTTAATCAGTATGGTTATTTGTACTCGGGTTTTAATCACCTGAAGACCAAATTGGAATTTGCGTACCTGAGCTATTTCGGTTTATATTTACGCTAAGTGTGTGTAGTGCAGTGATGCTATATTTACGATAAGTGTGTAGTAGAAGTGCACTTTTATGTATGAAGGTTTATATTGATGATAGACGTAAACTGAAAGTGCAGTGATGTATGTAGGTACTTAATGTGATCTGGTTTATCTTTACGATAGGTGTTACATAAAAATACATTGTTGTATGCAGATGTTAAAGTTTGAATATTTTTATATGTAAATGATAGGTGTCTATTGAAAGTGTAGTGATGTATAAAGCAGATCAATTTGATGAGGTTTCAGGTTTACTCATAAGGCTACTCATCCTCCAATTTTCATTATTATAATCTTCTACAAATTGAAAACCAATTCCAAATCGCCGAAAGTGCTGTCCATGACGGTGGCCGCCTTCCCAAGTGGCGCAATGTCATGCATCTCATGATTCCGGCGGCCATAATAGTATAGGGATGTCACAACTGAAGTAATTTAATGATAAGAATTAATTCAAATTGACTCTCTCAAACCATCGAAATCATATAAGGAAAGCTAGGGAATTAGTTTAAAATATAAAATATAGAAGTACATGAGGTCCATCCTTAATAAAAGGTAACAACATTAAAAGTAAGAGCATTACCCTAATTTAGCAAACAACATCAGTAAAAGTAAAATATAAATATTGGACTTCGCATCTGTATCATCATCCGTTGCCAACCCATATAACTTTAAACCGTAAAATTAAGCCAAGATGGTATTCCACAGGGAGCATACTAGTAGTACTACTTCAAGTCCGACAATGCCATAAATTATGATGGGAAGAAGGAACATAATAAAATATCGGTACCGTACCCTCGTCTGCTTCAGAACTTTCTTCAATACTTTACGCTCTGCCCTCATTCATTGTATCTCAATCAATTGAGCTGCAGCCTCGAAGCCGCTGTCTCGAAGCCGGCTCGAGACCGCAACGCCTCGAGACAAATGCGATGCAGGATGGCGCGGCTCGAGACCGGCTCAAGCGGCGCGTGCGCGTCATGCGCTGTAGCCAAAAATAAAAAAAAAAATAAAGGAGGACACCGGGCTCGCGCAGTGTAGGGTTTTGCCTAAAGTTCCCCATTTCTAGTTTATATAGGGAGGCAAATATGCAATAACATACATTACTATTTAGGTCAAAGTGGCGTCTTGGAAAAGTTTCTTTCTTATTTAATTTGGTTTTTTTTTCAGACAAGCAAATATTCATGCTACATGACATGATATTTTGGTATGAGTAATGCATGCTTCTTCATAGTTGGAGGAATCATTTGAAATGCATAATTATTTTCGCGTTACTATGTATCCAAAAAAAATATACACCCTAGTTATTTATCAATATTTGGGATTGGTAATGTATGTATATATTAATTATCTCAACAAAATCACTATGCAATATGATACGTATGTCATGTAATTTATAGAACAAACGATTAAATGCATGCTCCATTTCAAATGTTAAGGTGCAATTGAGAAACAAAAGATAAAAAATTAAATAAACTATTGTTAGGACACCAAAGGAAAAGGTTTTTAAAAATGCATATGTTAATAAAGGAGTAATGATTGAAGCAAGTGTAAGACGTCTCGAAGCGGGCTTCTCTAGCGCCCGGCTAGAGACACGCCGGCCGCAAGATGCCCGGCTGCAAGCCTCCCCGTCTCGAGGCCATCTCGCCTCACCAATCGCAAATATATTTTAGCCGATATACAATGGCTAATTTGACCGATATATATATATATATATATATATATATATATATATATATATATATATATATTATCTCAAACGGGAGACCGCATTGAGGGATACAAGGAAGCACCATCGCCTCACCAATGAGTTGATCGATAATGTTTGGAGCCGATATCGGACGGTTGACAAGTAGGATGTTCTTTATTTTATAAATTGTAATTAATGTAATGTTTTAATTTGATTTTCAACGAATTAATGTACTACTTATTTGGTTAAATTATTGAATTTTTCAAATTTTCTTATTAAAATTAATGCAAAATAAAAATTCAAAAATTAGATAGAGACACCCTTAGAGATAACCCAACTGCATCTCACTGTCTATCTCCAAAAAAACTCTTTGAAACACACCTTAGAGACACTACCCTTGCACATACTTTAACATCCATTAAGCAAACAAAGTTCCAAACCGATACAGGTATGACGACATTCACATCAAATATTCCAACGCAAAAAAATATTTCAAACTAATCATACTATGATTTAAAGTTTTTAAAAATGGAAAAAATAATGTTAATAATGTTAAAGTTCATGCATTTTTGTACAATGACCTACCTGCTACAAATAATTAATTGTACAATGACGTTATTTTAAAACAATACAAATTCCAACTACTACAAATTAAAACTGCAAGAAAAATTGTGGGAAAACTAAGGCTGAGAAAGCCTCCTATAATTGGTATTTTCAGATACCCAACCTGCACTGTGCCGACTATAAAAACACGGCCTACTGTCCAACTACTCCGTCATTTGAAAAGGCACTCTTGACATTGAACTCCTCCTCGGTGTTATTATTTTACCAGCGTCCGGCGGCAAGGAACTGCTCCTCGGTGGACTCCTTGTACCACTGGCCGGCGTCACTGGACTGCTCCTCGCATTGCTCGATGTACCGGTGGCCGGCGGCACTGAATTGCTCCTCGGTGGTCTTTTCTTACAACTGTCCGGCATAGCCTGTGTGTTCTTAGTTTTGGGATCAGCGGTAACATAGTCTGAATTATTAGTTGACGGCCTTGAGGCAGTACCTGCAAACAGAAAAAAAGCATTTCCAAGTAAAAATGCTGCACACAATAAAAAATTAATGAGAAAAATGATTCGCTCGACAATTCTAAACCTTTCTTTTGGCTGGAATCATTTTTCCGTGATTTCCTGGCGTTGACGAAACCTCTCTCCTCAATGGGCTTAGGATTAACAAAAGTGGGAGCACCTACATCATTAGCATCAATCTCTTCAACAGCCTTCCTCTTTGTCTTCACTTTTAGTAACCCAGTTATGGCATAAATTTTATCGGTTAGTTCTTCCATCCATGCCATGATGACGGATCGACAATCCTCGCGCTCTAAGCATGTACCGGATGTAGGAACCGGTTTTTGATAACCAATCCGTTCTTTACCCATGGATCAATTATGGATATCTAACAAACACATACAAAATCCATACCTAGCATGCTCCTATGAATTTAATTACAATCATAGGATGTTTATTAGATATACCTGCAAATTTGATGCACAACGACTCCAGAGTTGATCTTCTGAACTGTTCCCGGCTAGAATACGACGATGGATGGGATCGACCTCGTACTCTCTCTCTTACTGGGATAGGCGCCGATTCTCTCTCTCTCTCACTAGGTTTTAATTGCTTAGAATGCAAGTAAGTAATGAGTCTTATGAGCCTTGTATTTATAGATAAATAACTGCTCACATTCATTGAACCTAGACAACCCTCACGGGCCGTAGGAAACAGGCGCCTAGCCCACTAGAAACACAGGCCATTGGGCCAGTTCAGGGATCTACTAGCTTAAATAAGATTGGCCCGATAATATCTGATTTAATCCATTCAGCCCAGAAATATAAATCAGATATAAATATTAATTCATTCCACTAAAAAATTAATACTGACTTACCCTCTTATTTAATTAATTGAGTCGGGGCTAGTATTAGACTTAATTAATCTCCGTGTTTAAGATTCTCGAATATCCATTAATTAATTAAATACTTCTGACAGTAAATTAATTAATCAATTAATTATTCACTAATAAATAATTATCTCGAGTGCTACCACTTAAACTTATTATCGTATCGGAACTAATTCCACCTGCAGGGTTTAATACGATAAACTTATTAAGTTCCTCGAGAGGATATCATCATCCCATTATTCATAGGACACGGATCCTTATTGCAGCTCTATCAATATCAAATAAGAACTGCTACCGCCCAAAATACGAAATTTTGAACCACGATTAAGTTCTCATTTATAATAGATCAAAGCAATAGTCAGACACTTATTCATACTGATAAGCCCAATTAAGGTTAAGACTATTTAAGTCACCGAGATCTTTAATTCTCAATAATTCAGAACAGAGAATTAATCTCACTGTGATCCTTTCAATACGATTAACGTACTAGCATAAATAAATAGTCAAGATAAACTATTTAATACTATTATGCTACAATCTAAACCAACAACTCGTCCAAGTTGTCTCGATTGTGAATATTAGTTTATATCTCATAAAATGCCGATTATATAATCTTCTGTGATCTACAACACACTATATAATCTATGATACTGAGATAATTGGACAAATAATAATTATGCAATAATAAACATTTCAGATAGGAGAATTATAGTGAAATAAATATCAATTGTATATAGACAAAAGTCTTGCTTTCGTATACAACCCTTCACCGGACAAATCATATAGATGCCTCAACACTGTATTCACAAACAGCATATTAGGCAAAGTCGAAGGCATATCTGCACGGTATGTTCCCAGACTTGGAACACGACATCCCTTCTTGGCAGTTCTAGTCCATCTCTTAAGTATTAGGGAAGCTGGGATGGTAAAATTATTCATGCAGTAGTAGACTTTTATTATATGGCGGCACAAAAGGCCCTCAGATTCCCACATCCTGCATGAACAACTGGCGTGTTGCGTGGTAGTATTGTAGATGACCTTCTTGCGACAGATTGTTGGTCACTATCTCCAGGTTACCATCACCGAGATCGCGACGGTCATGACATTTTACAACATTCCATGACAGCATTACTTCGTCCTCAAATTTCTTGTACACGTTTCGCGTGTAGGTTGATGCTGCCTGAGTGAAGAGCTGGTTGTTGCTAATCAATTGTCCTGGCACCCAGATGCTTAGTGTGTCCTCATCATTTTCTCTTCTGTGCCACTTCATCTTCAGTTTTTCGTAATTCTCCACAAAGGGAATTAACGTGTCCATCAAACAGTTACCGGCCTTGACGCATCGATTAGCACCTTCACTCCGAGAAGTGGACAAAAGACCAGCTGTAAAAATGCGGCGTGTGTAAACAGAAGCCCACCGATGGCGAATTTTGTGCATTGCCTTAAACCATCTCTGGCTCTTAGTCTTCGGATTCGTGAAACTCATCAGCTTCTTCCACACCTCATCGAACTCAAGCTCGGTCTCCACCTCATTCATACATCGATTCCACAATTTTTTAAATTCGGCATTTTTATTCAGCGACCCAAATCATTTCGTAGCATTCCGCTGAATGTGCCATTGACATAAACGGTGCTTTGAGTCGGGAAAAATCTTGTCAATTGCATTCATCATAGCGACACACTGATCTGTAAAGATGACCTTAGGCTGAAGACCTTTCATGGGCGACCAGGAATTCATTGAACAACCACTCAAATGAAGAAGTCATCTCATCAGAGAGAAAGCCAATTCCGAACATGCAGGTGAATGTATGGTGGTTTATTCCCACAAAGGGTGCGCATATCAAGTTGTACTTATTTGTGCTGTACGTAGTGTCAACAGACAACACCTCAGAGAATGCTTCATAATCCATTAAGCATCTACCATCACGAAAGAAAAAATTCAGTAGTCGACCCTCGTTATCTGTTTCGGAATTCCAATAGAACAATGGATCCTCCAATGCTTTTTTGTTGAAATGATTCCACAGCATTTTGGAATCGCCGTTGTTCAGATTTGATACTCTGCTTTTGCGCACAAAATGATCGTACGCATCCCTGCGGGTGAACCCAAAATTTTCAGGGCCACCACACTCCCGCTCCATAAAACCACAAGCCCCACTAACACCTATACCAGCTGAATGCAAAGCTTCCAAAATAGAAGCTTGGGCATAATTTAAATTACGGGAGGACCTGAGCATGTAGGCCTGCTCTACTTGTACCAAACCATGATTGTGTTGACTTATGAAGATGCTCACTTGCCAGTCTTGTAAGCCGGGACACGACGAGTTGAGGCTTTGGCATCTGGATTCCCAGCACAACAACACACGTACTCTTTCCATCTGACATCATCGGATTTCCCAATATAGCGTTGCTCCCCTCTCCTAACGCCAAAACCTTTCATGCGACCATATTCACAGTATAATAGGTATCCTTGTTCCAAATCACGCAAAACTGATCCAACTGCCAACCGTCCCTCAATAGCCGTACACATCAATTGCAAATTCTTATCAGCAGGATCATCCTCGTTAACCCTCCGATCACCATTCATTACGGTATCACCGTTGACGTCTACCATTAATTCATTCGTACATGTAATCAAAGGGTCATCCACAGCGTCTTTAGCACAATCTCTTTGATAACTACTAACACTGCAATTGAGAATGTTAGTGGTGAATGAATCTTCTCCATCTGAATCAGTCACAGTTTGGCCATCATTCTCAGCAAAAGCGTTACTAACACCATTAGAATTATCGTTACCAGCCTCCAACTCTCTCAAATCGTCAAGATCCAATGAGTCGTCATTCAGGTCAAGAGCCATACACTGACCTTTTGCGATTTGTAGGAGCGATCATCAAACATAAAAAATAAGGTCCGACTTCATGTCATAATCAAGTAAACAATACAAACAATATAGTTCAATGCCTATTTATAACAGTCTAGGGGGTAAATATTCGAGCATAAACCTAAACTATAAGTTGTACTAAATCGAAATAAACCCAAAATAAAAAATTAACCTATTTTAATTACCCACAGGACAACATACTTAGTATAGCATCACCATTGCACACATACTTTAGCAGCACCTATTCTATCTATCTATTAAGATAATCGATAATTAATGGATTTATCAAAATGCGAGAAGCAAATTAAACGTTTTACAGACTACAGAATGGCATCACCAGTTCAAACATAGTTTAGCAGCATATATACTACCATCCAGTTAAGATAATTCATGATTAACGGACATAATCGGGAACAAAATTATACAGTGGGTAGAATGGAAAAGGTAATGTAACTTATCGAGAAGAGTTACGACGATGGCTGAACAACGAGAAGAGTCACGAAGCAGACCAAATCGCTTTGGAATGTCGATAGGAGAAGAGATTCGGGGAGGAAATGGCGACACAAACTATTTTCAGGGTTTTATATCTGCCAGTATTATGATTTAAGAGCTTTATGATTATTATGATTTAATGATTATTAGTTACTATTATTTGAATTTAAATTAATTATATAATAATATTGAATAAGTATTAACTAATTAACTAATTAAAATAAAAATCCAAACATATGTAAACTATATAACATTAACAATAATTATATCAGTTGACAAATAAAAGTAAATCCCGGTCGATTAAAGGAGTATATAGGAGTATATTAGAAAAGCAACAATACGATTTTTGAAGATCCCACTTTAGTGGGATCTTCAAATTTTCGAGGGATCTTTATTAAATATGCATGAAAGTTATTGTGCATGAAGATTAATTATTTCCTAAAATTTATCTGAAATAATTATATATAATATTGAATAACTAGTAAGTGATTAAAATTAAAATGAAGCAATATGTAAACTATTTCAAAATAAAAAAAAACATTATGAATTGTAAATTAAATATCCCGCTCGCCAAATATAACAATAATTAAGATCCCACTCGATATTTTGAAGATCCCACTCAAGTAGGTAACCCACCTCAAAACAAGAAAATGCATGGCTTATACGATTATAAAAATCCAAAATGATTATATGTATGCTAAATTTCATATCCCAATATACTATTAGTTACAAAGTCACGATCCCACTCGCTAATCCAACGATCCCGCTCGGTTGTGTGGAATATTTAAGAGATCCCGCTGGAGTGAGATCTACAATAGGCGAGCGGGATTTACAGTTTTTGCAAATGGTCATAATATTGGAGTTGCGTTGTGTATTTTTTAAGTTGTTAAATATTCTTTTTAACCAAAACAAGAAAATGCATGCCTTGTACGATGAAACAAATCCAAAATATATATATGTATGATAAATTTCCTATAATGGTATACTAGCATCATTTAGAAATTTAAGATCCCACTCCATCCTTCAAATTAATATCCCGCTCGGTTATCTAGAATATTTATGAGATCCCGCTGGAATGGGATCTACAGAGTCGAGCGGGATTTACATTTTGTGCAAATTCGAAAGTTTTTGGAGTTGGTTTGCTTATTTTTTAAGTTGTTAAATATTCTTTTTAATCGAAACAAGGAAGGGCGTATGGCGTATACCATGAAAAAAAATCCAAAATAACGAAAACAATCCTTCATTACAATATCGCATCTTACGGTTGTTAAAATTCTCAATATCGATATTCATTACAATGACGTTCCAAATATAAAACAATAGTCGCATCTTACGGTTGTCGACAAAGTTCATATATATGACATGCGATCCTTATTCTATAGGTTGTTGTGTGAGTTTGCCCCCATGATATGGATGGACGTCCAGTAATCAATCTTTCAACTTGCATCAGTGCAAATGGAGCGCAATTTAAACTGCTTTTTTGCTTAAATTGATGATCAATGTCAGGCACAATCAAACGTAATGGATCATTGATGCGGGTGCGCCCAATACGTTGATGTTTCCAATAGAAAGCAAAGTTAAGAACTTGAGGCCATAAGTTTAGGAGTGGTGCTAACCTCTCAAATCGCAATCTTTGAACTTCCGGAGCAAGGTCACAGTACATGGAGTCGTACAACTCAGTCGTCCATGCCAACATGTCGATACGGACCGTCACAAAGTGACCACTTATAAGACACAATATTATAACCTTCATAAAATCGACATGGAAGCATAACTCAATTATTACTACTATTTATCACAAATAGTTTTCAATAGATTACTCCAAAAATATGAATTCACTTACTTGGTTGCATCAAACATTGAGGTATGTGATTCACCAGCGTCTTTTTTGTGCAATAACAATAGTATGTTTGGAGGAGGGTGCCAATCAGCCTTTAAAGCACGTCCACTAAGCCAATCACTTTCGAGTGAATCCTGTTTCATCATTAATACAAATATCAATAGCCAACAAGACAATGTTCTTGAAATTAATGTATATAACTACTTACGAAGACATCCGCGTCTAAGATAACGGTGTTCCTAAATGTCACACCAGGTAAGATCCCATCATCTGCTTTCAATCGGAATCGCAGATTCATTAAGTACAAATGAACGGCTTGCAAAAAATAGATAGATAATAAATTAAATTAATAACAAAGTTTAATATAGTCATATAACAGAGTACCCTCCATTCACGAAAACACGTCCTACTTACCTTTTTTCACTCACATAAAGTGGGACATACAACAACTTTCACTCTTATTTACCTTTTTTCAAGTACAATATGTGGGATCCGTATTCCACTCATCACAATTTTAACTCTATTTTATGTTTGTCACACACAACAAGTGAGACTCTTATCCCACTCACAATAATTTTAACTTCCAATCCACTTCTTCTACTCTCAATAAGTGGGACCTTAATGCCACTAACAAAAACTTTATCAGCTTTATTAGTCTCCGTTTCATCGTTTGACAATGGGACTTATTTTCGCGAACGGGTGGAGTAAAATAGTAATAAGAGTAAAAATAAACTTACCCCGACAACAACATCCATCTTCGAATCTATAATTTCCAAAAACCATGCCTGACCAAGTGGTTCTCCGCTAGCTGGTGGAACCATCGTTGCACTAGAGGGACCGCGACAAAAATTTTCAAATTCCTCAACCAGATCGGTTGCCAGTGGGTGCGGTTCAACTTCGGCTTCAAATGGCGTAAAAACTGCGGCTTCAAGTTTTTTCTTTCTAATACCTCTCCGTTTAGGCTGTACTGCGACCGACTCGTCAGGATGTTGCCTTGAAAGTGGGATAGCAGGGATAGCACTAGTGGAAACTTGTTCATATGGTTGCATTTGTGAACGATCTTCAGCGAGAGATTGTTGATACGATCTTCCAATCATCTAAGCAGCAAAGTAATAAAATAATTCATACATTAATAAATAAACAAATTGCATAATAAAAACTCTATATTACCTCTCCCAAGTGGCTCCACATATCTGTGTGATGCCCACTAGCAAACATGGAATGGCGAGGCGGATCATGATGCGTACTACCAACCTGGCCTTGTGGTCAATACGCCGTACCAAATTAGGGCATAGAAAATTGGGGCGGACTGAAGAGCTCAGTATTGGAGTTGTTGTAACTGGGCGCGGTAGTTAGGGGTGTGCATCGGTCGGTCGGTTTGACCGACCGACCAAAATTCCATGAACCAAAAACCGAACCGATAAAAATATTTAAAATCGGGCCGAACCGAATATGTTTTTTGGACCGAACCAAAATCGAACCGAAAAATTCGGTCGGTTCGGTCGATTATTTTAAAAACTGATAGAAAATGGAAAAAAAATAATGATATTTCAAAAATGAAACATACTTAGGAAAAAAAAACAATTCAACATTTATTCTTAAGATTATTATATATTATTTTAATTATTACTCGTATTATTTTTTAAGGAAATTATCACCCATATTCTTGTTTATATATATATATATATATATATATATATATAAATATATATATTATTTTAATATATTATAGTTTCGGTCGGTTCGGTGCCCGACCAAACATAATTTGAGGGAACCGGGCCGAAAACCGAAAACCAAATTGTTAAAATTTTACAAACCGAACCAAAAACCGATTCATATAAAAATCGAACCGAACCGACCAAAACTCATCGGTTCGGTCGGTTTTTTTCGGTTCGGTTTGAACCGTGCACACCCCTAGCGGTAGTAGAGGGCATAGTGGTGGGCTGTAGTGGTGGTGTTTCAATGACGGGATCCTGCCGAGGCCGAGTTGTGGATTGATAAGCAGGTGAATGTCGGGATGTTCCACATCGCATTTGTTCAAACAAGTCCCCAAACCACTTCGTAAAGCGAGGTACCCATCTCTTATCCATCTTCTCCAGGAGCCGATCCTCAGATCTTTCCAATTTCTCTCTCAACCAACGACGATCATTGTATCGGCGGTGGTGCTCTCCCTCACTCCTGGAAGATGATGATGCAGCTTCTCGGGATGTTGCTTTTGCAGCTTTTCGGGTACGTTTCCCCTTATCTTGGGGATGTTCTTGAGGCTCCTCGTCTGAAATGACTGCCTCGACATAGATAGCACCCGCTCCATGTGATCGTCTGGGTCTTGAAGCTTCATGTGTCGGGTTGGCCTCTTCATCAAAAATTGGTTCCATACGGGGACGAGGAGGAAACTGCTCACCCTCCCTTAGCGCATTTTTGGGCGGCACAAACTCAATATTGAGAGCATTTGGATATTGAGTTGACTGCCAGTAAAACGTCTTCTCTTCGTCGTCTGAAACAGCCAGTGGTGTGCAATTGGGCACCTATACGAAAACAAAAAAAAGTGAATATGTAGTGGTTGTATAATAACAAATATTTAAGAGATTTAAAAGTTAATTTATTACCAGTAAAGAAAACATTGGTTGAAGATCCTTTGTAGGGGATTTTCTAAACCTCCATTTAATGCATCTGGGAGTGTCGGTCGGGTTATCAAGTCTCCCAACTGCTTCCGCTAAATCCGGCATGTCTTCTAGAGACCACACATGGAAAGCCCACACTGCACCATAGAAGTGATATTTCTTCCTATTCTGCACATTGGTGATGTAGTGCTTCAAATTCAAGTATGAATATGCTCCCCATGGAAAATTAGTGAACAAATTCAAATCATCAACCAATTTTTAAATCCACTGCGAAACTAATTTCTTCATGTCTCTACCGAGTATTACCACGTACGCCACTAAAACGTGAGCCGCGCGAAGGTACAAATCAACACTTGGATCACCATTTCGATCGGTGATGGGCGCCCGCGTGTTCTTAAATCGATCCTGTAAGTCATTCCCAGTGATAGGCATACCGTTACAAAACCGTCGATAAACCTCCACATTCTGTAAATCGTGGTCATCCGTCGGATTAAAGCTGGACTCGCTAAAGTTCAAACCAGTCACCAAGGCATATTCTTCATATGAAAATCGGAGGTTTACGCCGTTGATATGGAACCACATCTCGTGAAGCTGAGAACCTGGATAGTTGATCTCACGTGATAGCACGTGATGCACAGCCATCACGCATTTATGTCCCGGGTCCCAATAGACAAAATTGCCAAAACAGCCATTTATAAATCTATCGACCATTTCTTGACCACCGACCTCATACAAAACCCTTCTAACATCTTCCAAAACACCAATCCTATAATACGTGCTAATAGTCGAACCACGGTTAATAGAGTCGGGCCTCTTGTATGTAATCTATGCACAAAATCAAAATAACAATTCATTACAAATAAAATAGAAAATAATTCGAAAGATAATTCAAAACAAATACGCATCTTTTTATTTAAAATAATCCACAAATAACAATTCATTACAAAAAATAAACATGTTTTTATAATCCACAAATAATCTTTTATATTTTATCCTAGTCAAACATCATGCGACCATAACTCGATATATAGAGCAATAAAAATGTACATGGCAATTACGTGAAAATATACGCATAATTTAAAAAATAAAGCGAATTTACAATTTTCTACACAAATATAGAAACTAATATTTTGTACCATGCAATTCTTCGACTAAAATACAAAATAATTATATAGCGTTAATTTTTAATTAATGTCCACCTAGAAAAATAAAGATCTCGTGCACCCGACCGAGCGGGCTCTTATTATTACGAGCGAGACTTAATTTTTCATATCTTTGACATAATTTATAAAACTAGAACACAAATTATTAAATTTCTACACACAATCATAGGTCATAACTTAACCAACAAATATTTCGACTGAAATTCAAAAGAAGTAAGTACATTGTTAAGAAAATTCAACCTCAACTAATACGATCCCGCTCGGCGAAACACAAAATCACGACCGAGTGGAATCTACATTCCGGCCAAGAGAAAATTGTTCCTTACGAGCGGGATCTATTAATATATTAGTGTGAGATAGTTTATTGTAATATCCCGGATATTTCTTCCGTCGTTAAAATAAAAAGTTATTAATTAATTAAGGTTTTGCACGCCTAAGTTAAGTAAATTCAATTCTAAGACTAACGGTGAAATCCGTTTCTGAAAATAAATTCCAGAAGTCGTTCAATCGACTACTTATTGTATTAGGGTTTTCGCGTCTGATAGAATTTTCGTTCGAGAACTCAGATCGAAAAACCGTCTGACTTTACATTCACTTATTTTACGATACGAGTCTACTGGAGAAAGTCAGTTTTTATTATTTTTCCGGGCGAAATTTGGACTATCATGTCCCGACTTTTCTTCGAATTTCGGAAATCGAATTATGCTTTCCGACTAAGTAAAATATTTCCAATCTAATGGTCGAATTAGTTTTCGCCGGAAACATAACCGTCTAAGAAAATAATTAATCGATTTCTATACGCCGTATTAGACCCGTAAACGAGATATTATGAATTTTCCTCCACTCACAATCCGTCACCTACACCCCCTTAGTCATCCATTTCACATTATTAAGTTAATTAACACCCTTAGTCATCACACTCTCCCTCTCTCATCCCTCATTACCCCTCCTCCCCCCCCCCCCTCTCTCTCTCTCTTCTCTCTCTTGTTCTTCATCTATCTTCAAATCTTCATCCAAGTTCTTCAAGTTCTTCAAGTGTTCAAGTCCCGTAACTTTTTCATCTACCGATCGATTTCTAATCCGAGTTCATATTCGGAAAGGTGAGAGCCTCCTCTTCACTTCTATCCGAACAAAATCTCTTTCTCTTAACCTTGAAATTTTTGAAAAATTTAAGGAGAGGAATAAGATTGTAATACCCCAGATTTTTTCTTCCGACGAGAAATAAAAATTTTCTAATTAATTAAGGCTTTGCACGCCTAAGCTAAGGATTTTCAATTCTAAGACTAACGGTGAAATTCGTTTCTGAAAATAAATTTCAGAAGTCGGTTGAACGACTACTGTATTAGGATTTTCGCGTCCGATAAAATTTTCGCCCGAAAACTCAAATCGAGAAACCGTCTGATTTTACATTCACTCTTTTTGCGAGACGAGTAAGTTAGTAAAAATCCGTTTTTATTATTTTTCTGGATAAAATTTGGACTGTGATGTCCCAACTTTTTATCGGATTTTGAAAAACGAAATATGCTTTCCAAGTATGTGATTTATTTCTAATCTAACGGTCGAATTAGATTTCGTCGAATACGTAACTATCTAAGAAATTATTTCTCGACTTTTATGACGTCGTTCTAGACTCGAAAATGAGATATTTCCGACATTTTTGGCACGTCCAAACGCCCCTTAACGAGTCATTCCCTTTGTTGGAGATATTTTATGACTTTATGGAATAATATAAGCTTAGTCATCTCTCTCGCTCTCTCTCTCTCTCTCTCTCTCTCTCTCTCATTTCTCTCTCAAATTCCTCCATTGAAGACATCTCCTTTAAGCTTTCTCAAGCTCACAAGTCTCACGTCTACCGATTGATTTCATTTCTGACTTCATATTTCGTAAGGTAGGAGTTTCTTCTATGATATGAACCGAACAAAAGCTTGATTCCATCATCTTTATTTTTTTCGAAACATAGGAGGTGAAGAAGCATGATGATTCTTGTTTATTTCATGTTCTAGTATGCTTAAGAATAGATTTTATGGATCAAATCATGAAGAAAATCATCCCCCCCCCCCCTTAATCTTGTTAATACCGAAATTTTTAGTAGTTTTAGGGGTTTTTCGTAGCTCGATTTCTTTGATGTTTGATTGATGAATTAGTGATCTATATGATGTTAGATGACTTCATGAATTAATTTAGAATTTTCTAAAAATAAAAATGAAAGTGTAAGAGAAGAACAAGTGATGATTTGAATGAGTAGATGATATGATATGCATGATTGGTTAATGGAAATAAGATGTAGGATGATTGAGGATGAATATATAATTTATTGAGATTTTTCTAAAAATAAAACGAAAAACGTAAGAGACGGAAACTTGTCGATAAGTTGAAGCTCGATAATGTTTTTAAAATATGATTTACATATTAGTGATGCTTGATAGATAATGATCGTTATTATAAAATTTGAGCGAAATTGGAGAACGTCGGATTTTCGTTAAGAGACGAGCAATCGTCGATAAGTCGAGCATAAGTAATGATTTAGGTTTGTGATTCGAACCTATGATAATCTTGTTAGTTGATGATCGTAACCGTAGAATTTGAACGAAATCTAAGAAGATATGAATTTCGTTAAGAGACGAAGAAACGAGATTAAAAGCCGATAGAAAAGTCAAATAAGGAAAACCAATTTGTTAATATTGATTGTTGTCGGTTGATGAATGAGTTTGTAGTTGACGACATTTCCATCCGAGATACGAGATAATATGAGTTATAGATTATGAACGAGAAGTTGTTGGATGAAATAGAAATTGAAAATTGAATTGGTCTAGTAAATGGTTAGTGGAAAAAGGACGAGGTTATGCTCGTCGTTTGTATAATCAAAAGACGTGAATGTGAACCCGATTAAGGGATACTGCATGTAGACTGTATTGAGATGGAAATTTCGTGAAAATAAAAGTGGAATAGTATTGATCGAACCTAGGGAATCGTGCGTCGAGATTTGTCAAGCATTAGGGTTTCGCGCGACTGTTTTGCGACGTTTCACGGAAACTGTCATAACGTTTAGCTCGCTTAACGAAATCGAAATCCGTAAATTGGAGAGTAAACTAGACACCCGTGGCTTTCTTTTGGTAAAGAGCACATCCCCTGTTTCGAAGTACCCTATTCTGTATGAACTTACTGACTTGTGCAGAAATTTCCAAAACTTGATTTCTTAAGTTAAATCCTTTTAACTTCGTTCCTTGTGAACTTCTAAGTCGTTATGAGTTATCGACTTCCTTTTATATACTGACCTAAGTGTCGAGTAATGAGCCAAGTCATTTTATAAACGAAAATTGATCGAGTCTCGTTTATTCGTTAATCAAAAGAAAGTAGTAAAGTGCAAAGGCCTAAAAGTCTAAAACGAATTCGATTTCTTTTTTCCTTTATTGTCTCGACAGCTTGTTAAAATTTGATTATCTTACGTTAGAAGGAGGACGTCGAGATTAGAAGACAGGATGGAAGACAGAAGGTTAAAGTTTGTTCTGTAAACGGTTGAGGTGGGCTTTTCTATCAAAATAAAATGAGTGTTGCTCGAAAGTGTTTACTTACCGCTTTAATAAGTGTGTATTAAAGTAACTATCAGTGCATAATGAATTGTTTTATGTGAATTCTCTTGTGCCTCTCTGAGTTAGCCCACAAAGTGCTATCCAGAGTATTGGATTCTGAGTTAGCCCACAGAGTGCTATCCAGAGATTCCAACTAAACGATCAGATTCTGAGATAGCCCACAGAGTGCTATCCAGAGGGATAGATTCTGAGTTAGCCCACAGAGTGCTATCCAGACGATCGGATTCTGAGTTAACCTACAGTGTGTTATCCAGAATTAAGTGTACAGCAGTATAAGTCTTACGAGTGTTTATGAAAAGATGCATGATTAATCTATACTAAGAATGATATATTTTCGGCGATGTGCCCACTAAGTGCTTTATGTACTTAGCCCTGCATGTTTGTTTTTAAATGTGCAGGTTGAGTGACGGGAGCGATGGTGGTTGATGTTGAGTTAAGAAGTCGTATTTAGAATAAAAAACTTGTATCCAGCTTTACGCTTTCCGCTGCCAATCATTTTGAAGTTAATATATATATATCTGTTGGGTCTAAGCCCGTACAATGATCTCAGTTCCTGTTTGAACATCTTGTCGAGTGATCCTTCAAGATCAACTCTTTCTTTTAAATGAAGTCTTGTTCATAGAAGTGTTATTCTATTATTAATGTCTGTTTATTCGTTTATTCTTATTCATTCCCCTTCTTTCCCGCTTCTTTAATCCAACCCCTCGTCGCACCCTGGCTTGGCCATTCCTCGGGATTTGGGGCTGTGACAAAGATTATGTTCTAATTGTAAGACTTGATTATGTATGCTTAGGAATAGATTTCCATGATTAGAATCAAGTGAAAATCATCCCCCTCTTATTCTTGTCAATACCGAAAATTTTAGAGGTTAGGGTTTGATGTTTTAGTTTCATGTTTTAAGATGATTGGTTGATGAAATATCACTCTATGTATTAGTATATTGATGTATGAATTGTTTTAGAATTTTCTAAAAATAAAAATGGAAATGTAAGAGATGAAGAAGCATGAGTTTGAATGAGTAAAGGTTATGATATTGATGATATGATTTGATATTAATGATGTAGGAAGCATGTAGTTTTATATTTTTTTAAATTAGATTTTTCTAAAAATAAAAACGAAATCGTTGGAGACGAAGAATCGTCAATAAAATTAGTTTCGATGATGATATGGATTGATGGTTTGCATATTAGTTAATCTATGTAGTTAATGACGATATTTGGAAAGTTTGAACAAAATCTAAGAACGTCGAACTTTTCGTAAGAGACGAAGAGTCGATTGTAATCGTCGATAGGAAAATCGAACGAGAAAACTAATCGAATATTAGTAATTGTTGATAGGTTAAGATAGTTGTTGAATTATTTGAGAATTAACTAACAACTTTGGAAAATCGAGTTCTTAGACCGATATAAATGACGTGGATTAGTTAAGTAATGACTTATAATGATATTAATGCATTAAGATGTTCATTACTAAGTAAGTTGATGATAGAAACTAATTTGATTGAAATTGAATTAGTAAAACTTTAAGAATCGAAGAAAGTAAGTACGTACGTAAAAGAAGAAATAAGGAATCGAGACCTTATATGTTGAATAATTTGAGTTTGTAGTCGATTAATAAGTAGGAACGAAGTTGATAAAGATTTCATATAGAGTATGAAAAAGGAAATAAGAAGTTGAATATTGAAATTGAATTAAAATTGAATTGGAAATTCTAAGTATAAAATGAATGGTTGAAAAGACGAGAAGTAATCGTCGTAGTTTTTAATTGAGCAACGAGAAAGTATTCACGATAGATAAATACAAGACTCAACTGTAAAATGATAGGATTTTCATGCACATAAAGGTTGTATAGCATTGATCGAACCTAGGGAATCGTGTGTCGAGTTTTACGAGCAATTAGGGTTTTTCGGCAGTTTTACGATCCTTCACGGAAACGGCCATAACTTTTAGCTTGTTCAACGAAATCGAGATCCGTAAATTGGATAAGAAACTAGACATCCGTGTCTTTCTTTTGGTACCAAGAACATCTCCTGTTTCGCAGAATTATGTTCTGTAGAAGCTTCAGACTTACTGCCTTGTGCAGAAACTTTTTGAAACTCATTTTCTTAAGTTGAATTCTCTTTAACTTAATTCCTTAAGAACTTTTAAGTCGTTAAGAGTTATCGACTTCCGTTATAATCTAAATGTCGAGTAAGGAACCGAGTTTGTTCTAAACGAGATGTGTTCGAGTCTCGTTTCTTCGTTAATCAAAAGAAATTAGTTAAAGTGCAAATGCCTAAAAGTCTTAAACCGAATCCGAATGTCTTTTCTTTAATCGTCTCGATCGATTATTAAAGTTTGTTTATTTGTGATAAAAGGAGAAAGTCAGAGTCAAGGATAGGACGGAAAACCGAAGACGAAAGTTTTAGTTGTTTTGTATATCGCCTAAGGTGGGCTTTTCTATATCAAACAAAATGAGCGATGCTCGAAAATGTTTACTTACTGCTTTGATAAGTGTGTTTTTCAAATTGATTATCAGTGCATAAAAGAATTTGTTTTATGTGAGTTCTTTTGTGCCATTTTGAATTGGTTCGCCAATTAAGTCGATCGGATTCTGAGTTAATCGGAAGGGTTTTCCAGAGTTAGTGCACACGGTAGCCAGTGTGTGTGGTACTCTGTTGAGGGTAGCCAGCCACGGTGAATAGAACGTGCGCAGAAGAAGTTAACTCTTCCCCGGCGTTGAAACAGAATTGGGCAAGTTGCACGTAACATCAGTAAAGGCTTGCGCAAGCTATTGTGAAAAGAAAAAAAATGTTTAGTAAGCACGGGCCTTTGATGAAAAACCCCGATGCGTTACTTTTTGAGATGCCTAATTAATCTATACTCTATGATATATTTTCAGCAATGTGCCCACTAAGTATGTTTATACTTAGCCCTGCATATATTTATAAATGTGCAGGTTGAGCGATGGAAGCGGCGGAGGTTGAGTTGAGTTGAACATAGGAAAGAAGAACGATGTTTAAGTCTACGTTATTTCCGCTGCAAAACTATTTCATTTTGATGTATAACTTTTGGTTTGTTTCGTACATCAAACTTAGTATACTCTGATAACATCTTCATCGAGTGATCCTTCGTGATCGACTCTCTTTTAGTAATGAAATCGGTTCATAGATATCAACTTATTTATTATTATTAGTTAAGGCATTTGTTCAGTAGTTATTCCCCCTTCTTCTCTGCTTCTTTAATCCAACCTCTAGTCGCACCCCGGCTTTGCCGTCCCTCAGGATTTGGGGCTGTGACAGAGTGGTATCAGAGCAATTGTTTCTGCTCTGCATCCAAAATTCTTTCAAGTTAGTCCGACAGAGCATTTGTTTATGCTCTGCACCCGAGTCTTTGTTCAAGTAAAGTTTAGTTCGTATCACTAAGTTTAAGAAAGTAGTTAACAACTCAACTTCCCGCTACATCGACTCAACCGAAGAAGAAAGAAAGAAAAGTATTGAAAGTGTTGTTTCTTTTACAGATTTTTTTTTTTTTTAATAAGTATGCAAGTATGTTGTGAATAAGTATGCCAAGTATGAATTGATTGAAGTATAAGTGTTATACTCTGTGATGTTATATGAAATTATTTGAGTTATAATTTCTTTGATTGAGATGTATGTCGGCATGAGAACCTAAACTATTGCTCTAAGACTTTTCCCGATTTCTTGAGAACATAGAATTGATAAGAAGCATTGGTTCCAAAATTATTCGAAAAGCGATCATGAAACGAAAAGAACCAAACCTATTATAGACAAATGTCACGTGCGCGGAAGAAGTTAACTCTGACATCATCAGATTTCCCAATATAGCGTTGCTCCCCTCTCCTAACGCCAAAACCTTTCATGCGACCATATTCACAATATAATAGGTATCCTTGTTCCAAATCACGCAAAACTGATCCAACTGCCAACCGTCCCTCAATAGCCGTACACATCAATTGCAAATTCTTATCAGCAGGATCATCCTCGTTAACCCTCCGATCAGCATTCATTACGGTATCACCGTTGACGTCTACCGTTAATTCATTCGTACATGTAATCAAAGGGTCATCCACAGCGTCTTCAGCACAATCTCTTTGATAACCACTAACACTACAATTGAGAATGTTAGTGGTGAATGAATCTTCGCCATCTGACATTTCATCAGAATCAGTCGCAGTTTGGCCATCATTCTCAGCAAAAGCGTTACTAACACCATTAGAATTATCGTTACCAGCCTTCAACTCTCTCAAATCGTCAAGATCCAATGAGTCGTCATTCAAGTCAAGAGCCATACACTGACCTTTTGCGATTTGTAGGAGCGATCATCAAACATAAAAAATAAGGTCCGACTTCATGTCATAATCAAGTAAACAATACAAACAATATAGTTCAATGCCTATTTATAACAGTCTAGGGGGTAAATATTCGAGCATAAACCTAAACTATAAGTTGTACTAAATCGAAATAAACCCGAAATAAAAAATTAACCCATTTTAATTACCCACAGGACAACATACTTAGTATAGCATCACCATTGCACACATACTTTAGCGGCACCTATTCTATCTATCTATTAAGATAATCGATAATTAATAGATTTATCAAAATGCGAGAAGCAAATTAAACGTTTTACAGACTACAGAATAGCATCACCAGTTCAAACATAGTTTAGCAGCATATATACTACCATCCAGTTAAGATAATCCATGATTAACGGACATAATCGGGAACAAAATTATACAGTGGGTAGAATGGAAAAGGTAATGTAACTTACCGAGAAGAGTTACGACGATGGCTGAACAACGAGAAGAGTCACGAAGCAGACTAAATCGCTTTGGAATGTCGATAGGAGAAGAGATTCAGGGAGGAAATGGCGACACAAACTATTTTCAGGGTTTTATATCTGCCAGTATTTATTATATATATGGGAGGCAAATTAAAGTAAATGAGGTAAACAATAATTTACCCCACACTCAGAATATATTCACCAAATTATTTTTCGAACAATTTGTAAAAAAATTAATTCATAGCATAAGATTTCACAAAGATTTTGAAGACTTGCAACTTCTCCGATTTTTGCAACTTGCAGCAGCGATTGTGAGTACACGTGTTGAAGGACCCACGCAAGATTTGCCGGCCAGCGCAAATTAGCAAATAAACTGAACCAGGGTTATAATTTTCTTTTCGTTTAATAATTGCCATAAAAGACGGGAAAAAAAAGCCTTTCCACGTGTCAACCGATTACGCCTGATGTGTATATGGAACGGTAGGTAGAATCAAACGTCCCCACATAATCTAGAAGACAAGAACAACAACAATAAATCATGTTTCACACAACTCATTGCTTTGGCTTTGCAGCTACACTACAACAAGACAAGATCTTGTCCACATGCCTCCCATCGCTATTCAGTGCTCATCCAAAAAACGAGCAACAAAGTGGCTGACTCACTCACCATGATAGCTTCTGATGGCGTGGAAGTACTGAGCTACCCCCAAATTGGGCTATTTGGGCGAAGAAAGTATTGGATGAGAACACTATTGAAGGTCTTCAGTGTCGGCCAATGGCCAGTCTCCCTAACCTAGTTTTGACAATCCAAACTTGCTGATCCTAGACCCCGTAGGTCCACCTCGTCCAGGCCCATTTGAATTACTTTCCCAACCACCTCCTCGCTATGAGCCACTGTTTCTTCCATATGGTTTCACCCCACCCCCGTGTGGCGGCTCATATTTTATAGAGGGCAACAACTTATAAATTTTTTTGAGAAGATTCATGGTACTCAAGAAAAATTATCTGGAGACTACACAGATGCCTTTCAAGGTGTTCATAGATGGACAAAGGATGTGAACCTTTTTGAAAAAGTCTATGTACTTATACCTGTAAACAAGTGGTAATACATTTGTTTCCGTTTTAGATATATATATTTTCTTGCGGTTAAATATGGTTCAGGGTTTAGGGAACAAATGTATTACCACTTGTTTACAGGTATATATTGATCCGAGAAAAAAAGCAAGTAAAAGAGTAAAATTAAGATGAATCAAAGGTTGTGCCTGAAACTACGAGCTCTTCTTTCTTGCATTTATGTAAGGTAACTATAACAAAAATAAAGGCTTAATTACTCTTTTCAATTAAATTTATATTTTGTATTTCGTTCCATCTGCACTACGTGTTCAACAACACACATTACACACAGTGACTCATGCTCAGACAACCTTGTAACAGAAATAAAACCTCCAAATCTATTAGAGTTTAAAGCAAGGTATCAAGCCTGTTTCTCGCTCTCTTTTATTGTCGGCGGAGGAGTTGTTGGTGGAAGAGTTCCTCGAGGTGGTGTGCTCACTAGTGAAGGAGCGGCGACGGTAGGGGGTTGGTGTCTTCTTAGCACGAGTGGACTTCCTTATAGCTATTAAGCTCGGTTGGAAGCAAGATTCATGTCCGGAGATAGTGACGTGGAGAGTGGAGGAGGCACAATTTGTTGGAATTTTGGTACCTTATAGCATTAAATCCATAAGAAGTATGTGGAAACTAATGGTAGAAACAAAATCTACGTTTCGAGCACTATGATTTAATGTATTTATTTGTTCAATTTCATTAAGGAATGAATGAGGAATTAATACATAAACATGGCTACTTGAAACTATAATTGTGTGTATTCTATCTTGTTTGTCCCACATCGAAAATTCAAGGATGTTTTGTGCTATATATAAGGAACAACACTATAAGGGAGTATATCCAAGTGTGCTACCTATGGTGCACCTTAGTGGCTCAAGTGTGGACACCTTTTGTGCTTGACCATGATTACTACGAGGACGGTGAGTCCGACGCCGACGGCGACGAGCACGTGCACGTCGCAATGGGCGCTTTGAGGCGCCGAGTCCGACACCGACGGCAACGAGCACGTGCACGTCGCACTTGTCGCAATGAGCGCTTTGAGGCGCACTTTGCACTTGAAGCAATTGAGGAGCCAAAATTATTTTGGCTAAGGGACTCGAACACACGTGACATGTGCGCACGGAGAGGCGGTTACACAGCGGTTGTACGGATAAGGGAGCGTTCGGTGAGGCCAACTGCACCGTAGGCACCCATTCGGAACGGGCACTTCACGCCTATATAAGGCCCACATAATTTGACATTAAAGAACACGAAATACACCATTCGAACTCACAACTACGAGTTTGCATACATACATCTCATATATAGTCGAGTCTAGGATCGAGTACTCGTCCCGAGTATCGAGTTGTTCGCCGGAACTGCGACACGTCGTGCAATGTCTCAAAGTTCATCAGAACCGTTGTATCTTGGGGGCAATTGATGTAGACCGCGTGCACGAGAGCGGAGCAATATTGTCTTACGGAGATAGAGTCTAACTCTAACCTCGGTTCATTTACTTTCTGTCTTTCATTTTTCGTACACATATCATACACGCTCATATATTTTCCAACACAATTCAGTGCACAAGTAACATCATTACAACAAGATTGTCTCTCATGGCTATTGAGAAATGTCCAGTGATGATTCTTGTTTTTTTGCAAGAGAAACTACATAGGATTGGACAAAGTTTGTTGTATGTGATGAGGAAGTAAGGGTGTGAACCAAGTGTTTATGAATATAATATTTTGATCAATGCCTCTATTGTGTTAGTAGGGGGTGAACCTAGGATTCCTTCAAATGTAACTCACCTACATTTTGCAGGTTTATCCTTGCATTTTGCAAATACGTCAATTTTGTTGAAACATATGCTTGCTTTCGCCGTTACCCTTTATTGGTCACAATGAACTTTTTGTGTTTTGTTTTTGCTGTTTTCACACTTTGTTCTAAGCTTCTCTTTGATTATTAGTACATGAACCATTTATTCCGACGGAAGTCATTCAATCCTCAAATTTGGAAGGTTTGTAAAAGATATATAGATGGTTTGAGAGAACCATGAAGGATCTTGCGCTCATTGTTGCTGCTGCTAAACATTTGCTTCTTCTCTAAATTTGGGATTTTGAAATTGTTCAACCCAAAATTTGACTAAAATAAGTAGGCCTTTGAAACATATTGCAGGTACAAGAATTTTCAAGAGTTTTAATAAAAATAAATTACTTTTTCTCGAGTCTCACTTCTCAATTCGAAAATAAGTAGTTTGTCTTTAAAAATAGATTTTGGTACAAAAGATTTCAAGAGTTTAATAAAGATAATATTTCTTAAGGTTCCCCATCATGTTTCATGAAACTGCTTTTTTTTTTTTTCCCCTGTTGAAATTTCAGAGTAATTTTAGATTGTAAATTATGGTTGAAAGAGTTGCATGTTATCTTCCCATTATCTTGCACGATTATTGTTTTATCAGTAGCTACATTGTGATTCCAGCAGATAGATAGGAAGATATGAAGTGTGTGTGTGTGTGTGTCTTGCACAATTAAAATTTTATCGGTAGCTTCGTTGAATCGTTGCAATGCCAGCAGATAAATTGTAGGATTTGGAGTGTGTGCGCGCGTGCGTAAGTGTGTGTTTGTTTAGGGATGACAATGGATCGGGTACCCATCAATTAAGCATTTCTCAAATCCAAACCCATGAATTTTTTCCACATCCAAACTCGTCCCAAACTCGATTAAAAAATAATTTTAAAATCCATAACCAACCCGAACCCGTTGGGTAATACCTGTTTATTACCCGCTAAAAACCCGAAAATTAAAAAGTAAACATCAAATAACAAAATATTATAAATATTATTAAAACATAAACATCAATAGAAAATTTCACTAACATTAATCAATGCAAAATACTACGAATTTACAAAATCTTAAAACATAACTAGAAGATTATGAATTATTGAAGATGTCGCTGTATCGTCTTATTTCGGAAGTACATTAACAGAAGTAGAGGAGAAACATTAAAGACTCGACTCTTACGAAATGTGTATGTGGGTTAAGAAAATAATATAAAATCCTAAATCTATTATAATATTTATACTAATAGTTGTAATTATATGATAAATTATACATATAATATCTTTCATCTTATATATATATATATATAACTGGTTTGGGTAGCGGATACTCGGAGGTATTTGCCCAAACCCGATCCAAACCCATGACGAGTTTGCATGTTTCTACCCAAACTCGTCCCAAAACCATTCAAACCCGTCTTATCAGGGTTTATGAAGTGTGGGTACCCACGAAAACCCGACCCATTGTCATCCCTATGTTTGTCTATAATTATCTTACACATTTCTTGCACGATTATGCTTTTATCAGTAGCCCCGTTGTATTTTCTTGATTTGGGTAAAATTTAGAATTAGAGAAAATTTAGACAAAATTTAAAGTTGGCAGATTTTCAATAAATTTTGATTTTATCCACAACCTTGTGCAAATTTGGTTTAATGATTAAATTTATTCCCTAAATGGATCAATTATAATTAACAAGTTATAGGTAGAAACATATAAGTAGTCATTTTGCATAACAAAGAATTATTTTCTGATCATTATTATGATAATTATTCTAAGCATTTTTTAATAATAAAATTCACAAGTACCCATTGCATGTGGTTTATTTACACAAGTAAAAATATAGCTAGTCAAATTTTAAAACTAAATAAGACGGGGTCCAGTGAGAGAATGAGACGACAACTTTAAAACAATTTTAATGGTTTAGCTTTAGACAATATAGCCCATAATGATAGAATTTGACGGATCCCATAATGATAGAATATAGCCCATGATAAATAATATTTTCTATACATTTCCTAGTCCTAATATTTTATTGATCCCTAATCCTCTAAATCCCGTAAAAAGTATGGCGCCAAACATACTATCGTGCTTTGATATTTTATTTTTGTAATATGTGCTATATTCAATGAATGTGAGATTATAATATCGCCAACAAAAACAGAATAGAAATATTATTAAAATACTAGTATTAAATTACTAATTATTATCTATTATCATTATATTACTAAAAGGAAAACGATTCTTACTTTGAAAAAATCCTACGTGGCACCCCTCTTAATCCTCCATTCCTATTTATCTTAATTCTTAAATTTTTTGAATTAAAAACCATTATCTATCATTTATATTATTATATTATATTATATTATATTATATTATATATAGATTTTATCCATTTTGCATTATAGATTATCATTCCTATAAATATGTCGAATTCCTATCACTATTCAACCGATTACAATATTTCATTATTTCCTATAGATTTGGATTTTGTATATGCCGTCTATATTACTATTCAACTAATTACAATATAATATTTCATTATTTTCTATATCGTCTATTTTAAATTTTATTTCCTATATATTTGGATTTTGTACATATCATCTGTATCACTATTCAACTAATTATAATATAATATTTAATTATTTCTATATCGTCTATTCTAAATTTTCTGTCCATGACCATTCAAAGGAAGGAATAATGATATATTGTTTTCTAATTATAACTGTATTATGGTAAATATCTTCTAAATAATATATGAATGTTGACCAAGTAAATCGTCTAAACCCTAGACCTGTACAGTTATAAATAGAGGTCTCTGGTCCTCATTCTGTATACACTTCGCCATCGAGAAAAAAGTTTGGAACCGTTTATATTATTTCATTCTTTTAATTTGTTGTTATTTATTATACTTTATGTTCATGGAGTTGTCGAGAACTTGTTTTTCGTGTACTATTCATTATTTTTTTTTTTGTTTCATTATTGTTAGTTTGATTATACATATAAGTGGTCACGTAGTCGTCGAGAATTTTTTTTTCGTATTTCTTATTTCTTTGTTTCTGTTATTGTGAGTTTGATTATATATATAGGATCATGTAGTTGTCCATAATTTCTTTCTTCTTTTATTCTCGTTTCAAACAAATTATGTGGTGGTCATTTTTAATTAGCACACTATTATTCAAGTTTAAGTTATTGAATCCCATGATAAAACATTTCACTTCTCACATATATACTCCATCAAATTCAGTTTGATTGAAATATCGCAAAAAAAAAGGTTAAAATATTCAAACCACATATATAAATATTGAAGTCCAACGAATTTTTGTCATTTTTATCAGCTATCAGAAGACATACATGCCGAACATGAATGAATTTGTTCTTTTTAAGTTTATTTTCGTTGACAATTAAGAATTTTCCTATTTTTCAATTTAGATTATAGTCAGGTGGAATGTCGTAATCTTTGATTAATTTCTACAAAACATTGTTTAGCAAAAGCAAAGTGTTAAAAACAAATGATGACATGAGAATGTTTCATGTTAATTAGTTGAGATAATTATTATTAATTTGGAGAATATGTGAAGAAAAGGACATAAATGAAGGGTAATAGTTTTTTTCCCCTCTCTTTTCTCTTAAACGTGTTGTTTATTTAAATTAAATGATGCATTCATCTCTGTTGAAATTCAAGTACTTTTTGGATAAGTCGTGCAATATATATATATATATATATATATATATATATATATATATATATAAAAACTTAATTAGATTTTAATATAAGTAGGCATTTTTAGTCATCAATATGATCCATAACATAAATATATGTATGGTCAATGGTCCGATGATTATATAGTTGAGCTAATTACTTAAATAATTGAAATATCAATGAGATAGTTAATTATCTCATCTTATAGGATATATTATGAATTAGTAGTGGGATCATAATATAAAAACCTATAAATATATTAATAATAATAAAAAACTTAAAATTTATTTATTTAACACGTGCATAAAAAGTCAATGTAAATCTTAAAGGTTACCTCTTATATATTCATATACATAAAATAAGACTATGCTACGACGGAGGTAGAAATGCTCCTTTAAATGTTTCTATATTTCCATATAAAAGGATGATCACACGTTTAATTTATAATAGTATTTACTAATTAGAGAACTTATATAACAGGATGGAATATAATTATATTTTAATATATTATTTTCTCAATAAAAAATTAGAATTATAGTCAACGGGCTGCTTCATACCCAGAATTATGGGGGTAGATGGGCCGATTCAGTAACAACGGTTCAATTTATATGTTTTGTAATTTTATATTGAACTCATAATGTATGAAATTTAGAGTCACCTTTATTATCTATCATTAGGGAACCAATTTATTAGTTGACAGAATAAATGGTTCCAAAATAGTTTTGATAATTTATTGGTTGACTGAATTAAATTTGAAAATAGTAATAAGTAATTTCTAATTTGTCAATTAATTAGGTAGACGGGTCAATTTCCAACTAACGGGTACCTCAATTTTAAAATTTTCATTTTATTCATGTATTTTCCAAAATCTAGAATCGTCATAAATTGTGCATTTATAAATCAAAATCGTGGTCAACGGGTCAGTTCTGACCCGGAACAAAACGATTCTTGCTTTGAAAAAATCCTACGTGGCACCCTTTGTTGGAAAATTTATTAGTATAAGTTTTGATGAATTCCAAAACCGGCTGACCCCAACCGAGTAGATGTTGCCAATACCTAATGTTAGAATTTAGGCTCGCTGTTGGAGCAAAGTTAAGATTTTATCTTTACAGGTCTCCAGCTGAAGATGGCAACAAGGCGTCACTCAGACAGAACATCAGTTGTGAAGAAAGACAACTGAGAGTTCATTTGTTCAGATGCAAACAAGGGGAAGTCTTCAGAACATCAATTGAAGGAAACCAACTTGAGCGTTCATCAGATGAGAAACAGTTGAGAGGAAGAGAACATCAGATGAAAAGGAAATCATCTGAGGGTTCAAACCCAACTGAGTAAAGAAGTGGAAGACAACTGAGGGTTCAGTTTCAGAACCTCAGTTATAGAATCTGAACAAGGAGTTCAACTGTTTTGAAGTTCAAAGTCAGCTGAGAACTCGACAGATCGGAACATCAGCTGAAGATCACTCAGATGAAGGTCAAGACTTTCAACCGACAAACCGAAGTTGACTGTCAAAGATTTGAGTTTCAAAAGGAAGTCACATGAGGGTTTGACCGTTCAGTCATTACCCCATCTGGCCCAACACAAGGCTATCTCAGATGGAAAGCAGAAGAGCACAGATGCCATATCGGGAAAGTCTGCAGAGATGAGAGACAAGCCATCGCTTTCAATCGATCAGAGATCAACTGCTCCTCCAACGGCTAGTTGATTCTCTCCGCCTATAAATAGAGGGATCCTCTCATTCGAGAAGGATATATATGCAGATAGACACATAGACGACAAAAAATTTAAGAGCTTTCTCGAGAGAAATCAAAGCAAATCTGCAACATCATCATCTAAGAGCATCAGCAGCTGAGAGTTCCAATTTGAGAGAACATTAGTAGCTGAGGGTTCCTAGAATTCGAAACTGTTTTTGATCTTAGGTTGAGTGTTTATTCGTTCAAGCCTTAGATCCAGCTCTCATTCTTGATCGAGCTGTAGTTGGAAATCCTACCCTTTCTCACACCCTAAAAAGTGTGCTAGGACCTTACTCTTCCTGTAATTGAGTAGTCAGGTCGTCAAGTACCTGCAAACTTGACTTAGGCTGTTTAGTGCCCGGAAACTAAACTGTAACGGTAGCTCAGCCCGCGTAAGCTGAGTGGTTCTGTCCAGAAGAACTTGGACTGAGGTGTGTGGACTCACATCTCTCCGTGGACGTAGGAGTTCTCTCCGAACCACGTAAATCTTGTGTGTCGTGTTTTCTTTTGTGTTTAGTCTTTATTATCATATCTTAACTGACAAACAAACCGCATACAATCTGCATACTTTCACAACAACAGTTTTGGTTTTGACCAACCGTGCATAAAAGCGTGAGTTTGATTTTACGAGTTTATTTTCCACCACATTTCGCACAGCACCAACCTTCCAGCTGAGGTTGCTTACTCAGCTGTGAGATCCCAACTGAGTCCTCTCACTCAGTTGAAGTTGATTTCAAGTGTTAAGGTTTTTGAAAGCTCAAAAATCCTAACTGGTGTATTCCCCCCCCCCCCCCATACACCAGTAACTCGTATCGGGACCATCAAGTTGTATCAGAGCAGTGGTTCAAAAGACTGCTGACTCTGTTTCACGAGGTGTGAATTCGAGAATTTTCTTCAGTGGTCAACTGAATAGATCTTTTCACGCTAGTGCATTCTTGCTCGCATTTTTGTTGTCCTGCTTTTGTTTGTGCAGATGGACGTCAAGGACAAGATCACGGTCATGTTCTCTGTTGTCAACTATACATCATGGAGAACTCGAATGAAGAAGATCCTTTTGTCCAAGCATTATAGGATGCAACAAGTTCTCACATCTGGACCAATCGTCATACGAGACAGAATACTTCGCACTCCCACAAATCCCAACGATGGAGATGCAGTGGTGGAGTATGTGGAGAAACAGCCAGAGGACTACACTCCGGAGGAGGCCAAGGTGAGCCAGCTGGATATCTGGGCTCAGAGCACAATAATGTCCACGGTTGGACAAGATTATCTGCCCTGGATAGAGGAGTGTGAGACCGCAAAAGAGATGTGGGACATCCTGGCCTCGCTAAGTGAAGGAAGCGACGAGACAAAGGAAAACAAGTTCTCGCATGCATGTCAAGATTTTGACAATTTCAGTCTGCGACCTGATGAGACTATAGATCAGCTAGAGCTTCGGTTTATGGACATCATCAGAAGAATCCAATCCATCCGGAAAGGAAAATACACTCTAAGAGAAATAAACCTCAAAGTGTTGCAAGCTCTACCGGCTGAGTGGGATACTTTCACAAATATCCACGAGAGCCGAGCTGACCTAGGTGAAATGGGAACTGAAAGATTGTTCTCAATCTTGAAAGGAAATGAGTATAAGGTCAACAGAAGGAGGTCGCAGCCCTCAAGTCAGAAAAATAGAATTGAGGATGTTGGCTCAGCATCAAAGTCAGTTGCCCTCTGAGCTGACTACTCAAAGTCGAGATCGTCAAGGCCAACCAGGTCGGCTGACACGACTGCAAAGGAGCCGAGAAGAGAAGAACTGCAACAGAACATTGCAGCGTTGTCAAAGAAGTTAGCCGATATGGATACTCGGTTCGGCAAATATAAACGTTTCTATAAATCAAACCGAACTCGAGACAGTTCGAAGCCAGTCACCAATGGTTGCTTCGAATGCGGCAAGGAAGGACACTTCAAAGCCGATTGCCCAGACCTCTCAAAGAAGGAAAGAGAAGCACTGAGGGCGAAGCAAACTGCAAAGAACAAGGCCATGGTAGCTGAAGAGGCAGCTGACGATATGGACATCTTCACAGACACTGAAGATGAGGATGACCTGACCTCTACCAACAAAGTCATCAGTCCGGATCAATGCCTCATGGCACTTGGAACCGACCAAGATGATATTGAGGTACAATCTAATCCTGCTTGCTTAAATTCTTCCAATACTTCTAACATGCAGGAATCTATGAACGATGAGTTGGAACCCTCCTGGAATGATTTTCAAGAACTCAGTGAGGAACTGCATCAGCAGTCGGTTGAGTTTAAGAGTCTTCAAGCCCTGTTCGCCAAGCTTGAAGATTCCTTAACCGAAAAGGACGATCTAATCAAGAGACAAGCTGAAGAAATTGACCAGCTGAAAAGTCAACTGAGTATAGCCAACCAAACTGAGGCTTCAACCGATGAACAGTTGAAGGAACAGATCAAGGCACAGAACGAACAGTTGAACAAGCAAGAGGCTCAGATCGACCAGCTGATGAAGACATCAGATGCCCAGACCGAGCATATAGTTGTTCTTCTCAAGGATCTTCAGACTGAGAAGGACAACCTGACAAAGCTATATCAGTCATCCGAGATCATCGAGAATCTCATCAAATACAGACAGCAAACGGATGATGTGTCTGGACTCGGATACGACGTGGCAAAGGACACTGGAATTCCACCAGCTACCTTCACCAGGGTTGAGGAAGTCATGGTTGCCAAACCTAACACAGTTGAGTATGCAACTGAACAAACACCCTCACAACCGATAAAGGTAACTACGGTTGAGAAAGGCAAAGGAGCTACGGATGGAGCACCAACGAAACAGTCCCTGGAGTCTACAACTGAGGGGGAATGTTCCAAGACTCAACGGAGGAACCGGAGACGTCGGAGTCGCAATCAAGCTCAAAATCGACAACATATCCAAGCTCAGAACCGACGTGATAATCGACCAAGCTTCAACCGACATAATCAACAACGGTTCCATCACCACAACAATCAGAGGTTCCAACAGAGTCAACCTATGTGGAAAAGTTACAACAGCTATGGTTACTCATGCCACAACATGAATCAACATCCGGGCATGAACAGCTATCGTCAACAGCCAAGGCAATGGAATCAGAATCAGCCAAGAAGATTCCACAATGGCGTCCGACCTCACAGACAAACTCAACAGGATAAGAATCGCCATCAAAACAGGGGGAAAGCCTCACCTCCTAAAGCCCAACATGGGAGAAATCCAACTCCTCCCAAGAAACAGAGCATCATTTCAAACAACAAGCCTAAGGATAACCGGGGTGTTGTTATAATTGATGAAAATGGGCAGAACATTTGGAATGACAAGGCTATTCGAGTGTACAGAGAAAAGCGACGCACGGTTCCAGCGGGAACTGGTTCTAACCCTCCAGGACCCAACTGAAATTGGGGACCTAAGCGAGTTTCTCCTTGCAGGTACAGGAGAAACAGCTGAGGAAGAAGAAGGCGTCTACAACAATGTGGGTGATGGATAGTGGATGCTCGAAACACATGACAAATCTGAAGGATTTGCTTGGAAGTTTCATGGAGAAAGAAGGTCCATCAGTTACTTTTGGTGATAACTCAAAAGGTTATACCAGAGGTTACGGTACCCTTGAAACCAATCATGTTTCAATTTCTAATGTCTCTTTTGTTGATGGATTGAAGCATAACCTGCTCTCCATCAGCCAATTCTGTGATAATGGGTTCTCTGTCAAGTTTGATGCACAGGGTTGCAGAGTTAAAGATGTCGGATCAAAGCAGGTGATATTGTTGGGAAATCGATCTCCAACAGGGAATGTATACTACGCTGACTGGAACAGCAGCCTCCCTGACATTTGCCTGTTGTCAAAGAGCAGTTCGGATGTGAGCTGGCTGTGGCACAAAAGGCTCAACCATCTGAACTTCAAGACGATGAACCGACTTGCCAGACAAGAACATGCAAGAGGCATACCTAACCGAGTGTTTTCAACAACACACATCTGCAGTGCATGCCAGCTGGGAAAGCTCGCTAGAACCTCCTTCCGGTTGAAGTCAACTCCTTCAACTGACCGAGTGTTACAGCTGATCCACATGGATCTCTTCGGGCCAGTTACACCAAAAAGCATTAATGGAAACGAATATACATTGGTTGTAACTGATGACTACTCAAGATATACGTGGACCATCTTCATGCGCCACAAAAGTGAGACCCGAGATGAGCTGCCCAAGCTGATGGATCGGATATCGAACCAACAAGAGATGAAGATCATATCTATCAGATCAGATCGTGGAACGGAGTTTCTAAATGAAACCATCATTGAGTATTGCAAGAAGAATGGCATAACCCATCAGACATCAGCCGCGCGTACTCCACAACAGAATGGCGTAGCTGAGCGAAGAAATAGAACTCTGAAGGATGCAGCCACATCCATGTTAGCGAGCTCAGCACTGCCTAAGAGATTTTGGGCTGAAGCGATCAACACAACATGCTACACACAGAATCGATCTCTTCTCACCAAGCGGTTGGGAAAGACGCCCTACGAGCTGTGAAGACGTAGAAAGCCAGATATTTCTTATTTTCGTGTTTTTGGATCTAAGTGTTATATTCACAACAATGGGAAGACTCAGTTGAAAACCTTTGATGCCAAAGCTTCGAAGGGCATATTTCTTGGATATGCAGCTCGGATCAAGGCATATAGAGTTTTCAACAACAGCTCTCGTGTTGTGGAAATAACACCTCATGTTAGTTTTGATGAATCTACCTTCGAGTGCAGGGAACAGGTAAAGGAACAACACGCGGATCCAGCTGTTCTACCAATTCTCACCAGATCGCAAGCTCTTCGGGAAAAGAACCGAGCTGAACCACTGGTATGGGCAACTGAGGATGAGGACCCATACTCCTCTGAAGATGAATGCGAAGACCTCAGCTCGTCCCTAGGGGGAACTTCAGCTGATGTCCCTCCAACTGCATCAGCATCCGATGCCCAACCGAACTCGGTTCAATCCATTGTAAATGTTGAGGATCCAGACTCAACAGCTGATCAATCACCAGCTCTGAAGACTCCAACTCAGATGTCTGAACAGCCACTGTTGGAAGAAGAAGGAAGACGCAACCGAAGATGGTATGAAGTTCATTCCACCAACGACATCATCGGAGATCCAACCGAGGGTGTGCGCACACGGAGCAGAGTTGCAAATCCAGAATCAACCGAGGAAGAATCCAACACTTATGCCCAATATGCTGAGGAATTGGCAGTTCTAGAGGAGTTCGAGCAAGCTGGAGATGTTGCCATGATTTCTTGCTATGTAGCTGATGTTCCAGAACCGAAGAATGTTGGGGAAGCTCTCAATTGTGTCCACTGGACAACAGCCATGCAAGAAGAATTGAATGAGTTTCTACGCAACTGTGTATGGGAGTTGGTAGAAAGACCAAATGGTGTCAAGGTGATTGGACTAAAGTGGATTTTCAAAAACAAGAGAGACGCCATTGGATTCATTGTGAGGAATAAAGCAAGGTTGGTAGCTCAAGGATACTGCCAACAAGAAGGAATTGACTTTGAAGATTCCTTTGCACCAGTTGCAAGACTGGAAGCCATCCGGATCTTTCTAGCTTATGCCGCACATCACAAGTTCAAAGTATATCAGATGGATGTGAAGTGTGCATTCCTCAATGGAGATATAAAAGAAAATGTATATGTTGAACAGCCTCCTGGTTTTGAGACTGAAGATGGAAGAGTGTACAAGCTGAAGAAAGCTATCTATGGTCTAAAGCAAGCACCAAGAGCATGGTATGACACTCTTTGTGGATTTCTACTGGACTCGGGGTTCAAACGAGGTTCAGTTGATAAAACTCTGTTCACCATCAAAGTTGGAGAAGATATACTTGTCGTGCAAATTTATGTCGATGATATCATTTTCGGGTCCAAGTCGGAGGAGCTGTGCAAGAAATTCTCCGATCTTATGAAGGAAAAGTTCGAGATGTCAATGATGGGCGAGATGAATTATTTCCTTGGATTACAAGTGAAGCAGTCACCTGAAGGGATTTTCATCAACCAGTCCAAATATACAAGGGAGCTCATCACCAAGTTCGGATTGCAGACAAGTAAGACAACCAAGATCCCTATGAACACGAACTGGAAGATCGAACCAGGAGCTGAGGGAAAGCTCATTGATGCCAGCCAGTATAGAGGGATCATCGGTTCGCTGTTCTACCTAACTGCCAACCGACCAGACATTTCATACGCAGTTGGAGTGTGTGCTCGTTTTCAAGTCCAACCAAGAGAAGCACACATGTTGGCAGCAAAGAACATCATTAAGTATCTGAAGGGAACTGTCAATGTTGGATTGTGGTACCCAACTGATGACAATATCCAGCTGACTGGATACTCAGATGCCGACCTAGCAGGAGATCGGTTGGACAGAAAGTCTACTTCTGGACACTGTCAGTTCATGGGAAGCAAGCTGGTTTCATGGTTCTCCAAGAAACAAGCGTGTGTTGCTACTTCGACAACCGAGTCAGAGTACATGGCTGCCGGAAGCTGTTGCATGCAAGTATTGTGGCTGAAGCAGCAGCTGAGAGATTATGAAGTCTCAACTGGATAGGTTCCCATACATTGTGATAGCTCGAGTGCCATAGCTATCTCTCTAAACCCTGTTCATCACTCTCGGACTAAGCATATCGATATTCGTCATCACTTCATCCGAGATCATATTGAGAAGAAGGATGTGTCCATGGAGAAGATCCCAACTGAGATTCAGAGAGCTGACATCCTCACCAAACCTCTTCCTGAAGCCCGGTTCAAGATGCTGTGTGATCTTCTAGGACTTTTGGATCCGCGCTAAAAACTCATCCGAGCTGAAGAGTCATCCGAGCAGAAGAGTCATCCGAGCTGATAAGGATTCATCCGAGCTGAAGAATCGGACATCGACTTAAGGGGGAAGCTCAGATGAAGGGGGAAGCTCAGCTGAAAGGGGAATATCAGATACTGATTGCCAACTGAAGACGTCAAACGTCAGCTGAACAGACGAACTCGAGTCAGCTGATGGTATGCGGCAACTGAGGAACTCGACTAATGAACACAGCTGATTCAGACATCAGCTGGCAGGTATCATTTATGACTGAAGGTGTTATATTCTTAAATGAGAATGTTTGAAATAAATTCAAACATTCCTGTGCTAGTCAGTTATATTAAAATAGCCATCATGTCGCATTAAATGTAAAGTACGGCTGAGCATCCATAGCCTACTTTATAGTGCGACTGGGCTGACATGAAACTGTACACCTTCTCAAGCGCTGGTTGGAACTCGGATCAAAACGTCGAGTCAAAGATAGTCAACAGTCGCGTAATCCCAGCCGTTGATGGATTCGCGCCATTTAACCCCAGCCGTTGATCTCATCCAAGTCAAAGACCAATATAAGGCGAAAAATCAGGAAGATATCTCCTACTTTCCTCATTCGTGCTTATCAATCATACTATTCATCGTCTTCCAGTTTTTCTGCCTAACCCTTTTCTGCAAATAGATTTCTTCCTCCCCTATATATTTTACCTTTGCAGTGATTTAATGGCACCCAAAAGCAAAAGAATGGCATCATCCGGACCTTCCCTCGTGCCTACAACGTATGAAGAGTCGTTCGATATGTTAGTATCGAAGATTCACTTCGAGCAGATCCTCTCCGACGAGGATCTAGAGTCGCCGGTCCTAGCCCCTCTCGCCAACACTCTCCGTGAGAACGGACTTCTGGAATGGGCCAAGCTCTGTCCCTCTCGCTTGCTCAGGCGTCAAGTCGGAGAATTCTACGTCAATCTTCTTCGCCCCCTTGACGGTTCAGAGGGAGTTTCTACGACGGTGTCCTGCCGACAAAGGGATGTTCCGGCAAGGACAATACGTCGTGTCTCCTTCTCCATTGACTGTGTCCGATGTCCTCCGATACATCATACCAATCAACCACACCGCCACCGAGTTCCTGGAGAATATTACCGACGAACAGGCGGATGAATTTCTACAGGATGCTCTGATCGAGCCAGAGCGGTTGAGGAGCAACATGCAAAGGACTAAGCTGAAGCCTGAACACCGCCTGATGTTCGACGCCGTGTCGAAGGTCGTGTTCGGATACAGTGGCGCGTTCGGCGACATCAGCCGACCCAAGTTGAAACAGCTGTTGGCCCTGGAGCACCAACACCAAATCAACTGGTTCCAATATTTTCTGAACCAGTTGATGATGGAGAAGTCGAAGATCTCTGAGACTACGACTGAGTCTGGAGAGAAGCTGCTGAGTGTGAAGGGCACGCTCAACTTCGGATGCAAAATCTCCGCCCTCATCCTCCTCGCAACAAAGGACCGCAACATGGTCTGGGCTGACTGCGAGGAGACGCCGCTGAAGAAGCTGTTGCTGTTCCCGACGGCCAAGAAAGCACAGGAGGTGCTGAGGAGTGTCTACACTCCCAAGGACAAGAGGGAGTCGGGAAGGCCAGCTAAGTCAACAGCTGAGGGAGAACAAGCTGTTGCTCGCCCCACAAAATCCAAAGCCTCACGTCGCCGAGCTGACATTGAGACGGAGTCGACTGATGAACCTGCCCAGAAAAAGTTAAGGGTAAGGTTCAAGAAGACAATCAAGAAGGCAGCTGAGGTGCCAGCTGATGAGCCAACTGATGTTCCAGCTGACGAGTCAGCTGATGAGCCAGTTGAAGTTCCAGCTGAGGAGCCAGCTGAGGAACAAGCTCCAGACAAGGAGGGAGCGCAGGTCGAGTCCACACCTGCTGAGGAGCGTTCCGAATCCAGCCGCTCAGCTGAGGCCGCATCATTCGAGATCGCACCTCGAGGCCCCGGAGCTGATGAGGCTGAGGGCATGGAGACGTCGGATGCATCCTCCTCATCTGAGGACCTCGAAGATACTACCACCTCCCCCACAGCTGGAGCAAATGTTGTACCGCCCCCAGAGCCTCTTGCTCTCTCTACCCAAACCGAGCCAGAAATTCCGAGCTCTCAGCTCGATGCCAACATCGTGACCTCTCCTTCGGCCGATGTTGAGGAAACCATTCCACCCTCTTCCCCAACTGAATCCCAAATTCCGAGCTCTCAGCTCGATGTCGGTGTTGTGACCGACTCTTTGGCCAACATCGATGAACCTCTTGAACCCAAACCATACAATCTCACCCCCTCCCCGACCAATGAAGCGGAGGACCTGCAGGCTGTTGCTGACGAGCACGAAGGCAGGGTAGCCTACTGCTTTCAAAAGCTGTTGGGTCTATTCCCTGCGGCTCGCGACATGCCCATCTTCGCCACACTGGGAACCGAGCTACTGTACCAGTTCCACCTGATCTTTAGCCAGTGGTATGTCAAGGAAGACACGATCAGGGTACTGAGCTGGGACATGCTGAAATCTGACGAGTCCCGCATCCGAGCCTACTTCAACTATTCCAACTTGGAGGTGGCGTACAACAACCGGATCGCGTTGCTCACTAGACGGTTGGACCAGAGTCTGGCTGAAGGGAAGGACACAAGGGAGGCAGCTGAAAAGGAGTGTGTCGACTTCCTTGACATCATGTTGGTGAAATCAGCCGACTTCCTTGAAGATGTCGATGCAGCAGCCGCCGCCGCAAAAGAAGAGGAGGAGAACCTGAAGCTGTACCTGGCAAAACGTCAAGCCATGGTCACAGCTGAGCCTCTAGCTCAGTCTGCTCAAGCCTCTCCAGCTGCTCAGCTCGCTCCTTCAACAGAACAAATCTGCGAGCTAATGGCTGAGAGGGTAAACCAGTTGAGGACCGAGCTGCTCGCCAACCTCCAGCACCAACACGATGACCAGCTGAGGGAGTTGGCAGCTCAAGAAGTGAAGTATCAACAACTGATGGAGGAGAATGCCGAGCTGAAGATGAAGATGAATGATCTCTCCTCCTCCACCAGTCAGGACGTGTCGGAACTGAAATCCACTCTGTTGGGCTTGAAGTCGGAAGTGAATGTCTTCAAGTCCTTGGCTGACTCAAATCTGGCCAAGTCCCAACAGACGCAGGATGCTGAATGGGAGTCCCGGTTCGAGTCGCGTTGGGCTGAGTTCGTTGCATTTCAGACAGAGGTCAACGACAACCTCTCTGTCTTGAAGAAGATGAACTCTTCAATCGTGTTCAATCCACCGAGGCCAAACTCAACTCTCTGGACGGTTCAGTAGCAAGCCTTGTTGCTGATGCCAAAAAGGGGGAAGAGAAGGAGAAGGAGGGTGAAGCACAGGAAGAAGAAGAGACCCAAGAAGAAGGAGTGTCAGCTGCTCAACCATCCAAATCTCAGCTGAGGAGAAGGAAGTCTGCAGCTGCCAAGACAACCGAAGTCGGTGGAGCCGAAATGTCTAAGGACTTGGAGCAGGCAAAGAAGATTGGAGTTTCTTACAGCTCCATAGCCGAGATCGCAGCCGAGCTGGATTCTGAACTCGACGGGATAACAACCGAAGAGTGCATTGCAGCGGCCAAGGCTATGGATGTAGAGGAGAAGGACTACATGAACCCGAGCTGGATCAGAAAGTTTGCCGCCAGCCAGGCGAGGAGGGTGAACCAGTTCGAGGTTGAGCTGAAGAAGGTTTCTCAGAACCTGGACCGCAACGTTGCCTCCCGCAGCCGACGCCGCATCAACAGAATCCAATCAAAGGCGGAAGCTCGGTTGAAGCAACAAAGGTTGCCTCTAAAGTCCAAGGTTGAGAGTCGGTTCAGGCATACTGACAAGTGGATGCCGACCGAGTGGAATGAGGATTGGGAGATGTTCAAGCAGGAGTTCGTGAACGACTTCTATTACAGGAAGGTTTACGCAACTGACGACCCAAGGAGAGCGATCAAAGAGGCGCTGACTGAGTTGCACTCAGGTGACCCGGGCATGTTCAGTCAATTCAGGAGGGCCATGATTGACGCCAACCTGGACTTGAACACTGTTCCAGTTCCCAAGAGGGTTACTTATCGGCCACCTCTTCTCTCGGATTCCAGCAACCCGAACCGTCAGAAGATTGCATCTGAGGCGAGGCAGGTCTGCAAGGAGCATGGAGTGGACATCTCTAAGGAGTCACCTGCTAAGAGGGAAATTTTTGTAAGGATTTTTGGCAAGTATAGGCTACAATACTAGCTCAGTTAGTTTTCTAGCAACTGTTGTAATTTTTTTGATTTTTGAGTCTATCTTTTGTAACAATCAGTTGTAATGAAAACTATTCCGTTATAAGATTCACCTTGATGAACAATCCCTCATTGTCCAAGCTCTGAATCACAAAGTCTTTTAAATACCATGTTATAACTGTGCTAACCCTTTGATGTTTTATCTTATAGACTGTCTAGAATTTCAGCTGAGATTTTAGATAAGTTAGTGAGGTTTAGATCAGTAGTGGTTTCAAGTTGTAAGTGGTTTTGGCATCATCAAAAAGGGAGAAATTGTTGGGAAATTTATTAGTATAAGTTTTGATGAATTCCAAAACCGGCTGACCCCAACCGAGTAGATGTTGCCAATACCTAATGTTAGAATTTAGGCTCGCTGTTTGAGCAAAGTTAAGATTTTATCTTTACAGGTCTCCAGCTGAAGATGGCAACAAGGCGTCACTCAGACAGAACATCAGTTGTGAAGAAAGACAACTGAGAGTTCATTTGTTCAGATGCAAACAAGGGGAAGTCTTCAGAACATCAGTTGAAGGAAACCAACTGAGCGTTCATCAGATGAGAAACAGTTGAGAGGAAGAGAACATCAGATGAAAAGGAAATCATCTGAGGGTTCAAACCCAACTGAGTAAAGAAGTGGAAGACAACTGAGGGTTCAGTTTCAGAACCTCAGTTATAGAATCTGAACAAGGAGTTCAACTGTTTTGAAGTTCAAAGTCAGCTGAGAACTCGACAGATCGGAACATCAGCTGAAGATCACTCAGATGAAGGTCAAGACTTTCAACCGACAAACCGAAGTTGACTGTCAAAGATTTGAGTTTCAAAAGGAAGTCACATGAGGGTTTGACCGTTCAGTCATTACCCCATCTGGCCCAACACAAGGCTGTCTCAGATGGAAAGCAGAAGAGCATAGATGCCATATCGGGAAAGTCTGCAGAGATGAGAGACAAGCCATCGCTTTCAATCGATCAGAGATCAACTGCTCCTCCAACGGCTAGTTGATTCTCTCCGCCTCGAGAAGGATATATATGCAGATAGACACATAGACGACGAAAAATTTAAGAGCTTTCTCGAGAGAAATCAAAGCAAATCTGCAACATCATCATCTAAGAGCATCAGCAGCTGAGAGTTCCAATTTGAGAGAACATTAGTAGCTGAGGGTTCCTAGAATTCGAAACTGTTTTTGATCTTAGGTTGAGTGTTTATTCGTTCAAGCCTTAGATCCAGCTCTCATTCTTGATCGAGCTGTAGTTGGAAATCCTACCCTTTCTCACACCCTAAAAAGTGTGCTAGGACCTTACTCTTCCTGTAATTGAGTAGTCAGGTCGTCAAGTACCTGCAAACTTGACTTAGGCTGTTTAGTGCCCGGAAACTAAACTGTAACGGTTGCTCAGCCCGCGTAAGCTGAGTGGTTCTGTCCAGAAGAACTTGGACTGAGGTGTGTGGACTCACATCTCTCCGTGGACGTAGGAGTTCTCTCCGAACCACGTAAATCTTGTGTGTCGTGTTTTCTTTTGTGTTTAGTCTTTATTATCATATCTTAACTGACAAACAAACCGCATACAATCTGCATACTTTCACAACAACAGTTTTGGTTTTGACCAACCGTGCATAAAAGCGTGAGTTTAATTTTACGAGTTTATTTTCCACCACATTCCGCACAGCACCAACCTTCCAGCTGAGGTTGCTTACTCAGCTGTGAGATCCCAACTGAGTCCTCTCACTCAGTTGAAGTTGATTTCAAGTGTTAAGGTTTTTGAAAGCTCAAAAATCCTAACTGGTGTATTCCCCCCTCCCCCCCCATACACCAGTAACTCGTATCGGGACCATCACCCTTTATATTCCTCCATTCATATTTATCTAAATTCTCATATCTTTGAATTTTTAAATGTAAAATAATAGATTTTAAATATCTATACTAAAATCTTATGTCCGATATTGGTTACTCAATGAAACTTTACCTATTGAAAAGTCTATAAATATCAAGAATCAATGTGTGTTTTGTCATCTTTTGCTCCACCAGTTTTATTTGGCCAATTTATTATTTAATCGGCCCAAATAAATAACTATATTTTATAGTTTAATTTAATTTAATTTGGTTAATTTATTAATTGGCTGAATAGATAATTATTTTTTGTAGGAGTTTTATTTGATCAATTTATTTATTAATCCGCCGAATAAATAACTGCTATATATTTTTATAGTTTAATTTAATTTAATTTGGTAAATTTATTAATTGGCCGAACAGATAATTATTTTTATTAGGGAACCAATTTATTAGTTAACAGAATAAATGGTTCCAAAATAGTTTGGATAATTTATTGGTTGACTGAATTAAATTTGGAAATAGTCTAATATTTTTTCATTTAATTTGATAAAAAATAGTAAGTAGTTTGTAATTTGTCAATTAATTAGGTAGACGGGCCAATTTCCAACTGACGGGTACCTCAACTCGGGATCCCACGTGACACATTTTCATTCTTTATTCTTATTAATTTTAAAATTTTAATTTTATTCATTTTTGCCATATATTTTCTAAAATCTAGAATCGTCATAAATTGTGCATTTATAAATCAAAATCGTGGTCAACGGGTCAATTCTGACCCGGAACCGTGGCGGTAGACGAGCCATTTCCAACCGACACTCGAGAAATTTTTCATTTTATGCTTTTTCCCATGTATTTTCTAATCTATAATCGTCATCCATGAAATAATTTTTACGTTATTTGTAGTTAGGTTTCCAGCTTTTCATAATTTATAATTTTAATTAACGAATATTACTATACGATTAAGAACGATAACGAATAGTACAATCATTATTTTTATTAAATTTTTGGATCTATATAAATTTTATAAATTACGCACTTATAAATCAGAGTCGTGGTCAATGGGACATTTCCGATGCAGAACTGTGGCGGTAGACTAATATACGAATTCTTTTTCTGAAAGGAACACAAATGACTAATTTTTTAATCGGATTTTAAACAAGTACGAGTATATAAATTTCAAACAAGTTTGAAAAATCCTAAACACATCATCTCAAATTGTTTAATTAATCGTCTCTGTTGGAAAACGTAGAATATGTAGGAAAATTGGCAGAAAATATACTAACGATTTATCAACGAGTCAATTCTGACCAATAATCGTTATGGTCAACTTTTATCTTATATCATTGACTAAATAATTTTATGAATCACAATCATTCCATATAAAGTTTTGTAAAAAGGTAAAACTACCAAGTACATAGTGAAACAATTCTTGAAGTTTTTATTCTCGAAGTTGGTAAAAAAGAAAACGAATGTCATCATTTATTTTTCTATGAATATTTAAAAGATGATTATTTATATAATATTACAATTTATAATTAAATTTTTATTTATTAAATAGTGTGTGAATATTTTTGGAATATAGTTATTTATATAATTAAAATATTAATTTCATGTAAAAAGAAAACAAATGGCATCATTAATTTTTTTGTGAATATATTTGAAAGATGATTATTTATATAATTTAAAATCAGTATTGTAGTCAATAGGCCGGTTCCAGGTCGGAACCGTCGGGGTAGACGGGATGATTGTGAAGCGGTGGTTTAACTTTTTTTTTTCTTAATCTTGTGTTGAATTCATAATGTGGGGTATTTAGGGATCTTATAGACAATCTTAACATCTATAGTATTATTCGCTATCTATATATCTCTTCTCTCTCTCTCTTACTACCCGCTCCGTCCCTTGGCTCTTTTTTTTCATAAAAAGCTAAAAAAATAAGCTTAAGAGTCGCTTTCCTTTGGAGAGAAATATATTTTTGCTCACATCGGTTTTGTAGAAGAACAGAACTTTAACAATTATCAAAAGTAATGAGAATATATTAGTTATAATTTTTAACAAACATAACTATATGGGTTTGAGACGTAAACATGTGGTAAAATTACTTTTTAATTGAATTTGAGATGTGTTCGAGAAATATAAATTCTAAGCGAGTTTAGTAAATTGCATAATCGAATTATTTAACGGTAAAATAATTAAAAAATAATATTTATTTTAATCTATCACATATTAGTACTATTTAATAATTTTATTAATTTTTATAATTTTCCGTCGATGTTCGACGGGTTATACGCTAGTTATTATATAAACGAAAACGACTTTATCCTATGTGGCATACCTCAAATCTCTCCATTCTCATTTATCTAAATTCTCAAATTTTCGAATTAAAAAATAATATATTTCATATTTTATATTATATATATATATATATATATATATATATATATATATGATGCTAATAATATGTGGCATGCATATCCAAACTAACGAGATAAAATCTCCAAATCATTCTTCAATTTTCATCCATAAATTTTATTAACATATTTATCGTAAGGAAAAAATTAATATATAATATTCAATATGTTAAATAGGGTTTACGAACTTTTTATTTTTTATTTGGTATCTCTCACATTTTGATTCTCTATTCATACTATATTCTTATTATTATTTAAGCATTTTCTTTTATTATAATATTTAGTTGGTATGGCATGAAATCTTTTGCATAAGTAAATAAAGTTTGTATCCCTATTCCTTTGTTTTGTGATTCCCTCCCCCCTCCCCCCCTTTTATGGTAATCTTCATCTATATAATAAATATTCGAGTGCACAACTATTTCAACATATCGTTTCACAGTATATTTGATGTCATCACAATGTTTCTCACTTTTTTGGCGGTGGAGTTGAATTTTTCACTTCATTCATTGAAATATTGCATGTAATTTATTATGTTTACACACACAAACAAGCACCAATAATGGTATATATTTTATTTTTTTTGTTGAGAGAAAATGGTAGTATGGATTACTTTGCTTTTGTTTCCTCTTCTACATTCATAGCTTCATTTGTGTGATTTTTATATGAATTTAGAAATTAACATAATATACTTATTTCTACTTTTCTTGCAGGATTGATTGATAATGGATATACAACGACCGCAAATATTTTAGAGTCAATGACACACTTCTCTGCAGCACCTACTCTTCATTTGTTGAGCCTTTTGTCTTATGAAAGAATGTATAAAAAAGGATGATTATAAATATTTTTCTAATTATACAATTATTTTTATGACTGTAAATATCATTAAATTCATGATAATAACACAATTTTAGTTTTTTCGTATTTTGACAGGAGAATGGAAGTATATATATTCTCTATAATATATTTGAGTAATCATTTGTGATTCATGTACATTCTCTATAATATATTTGAGTAATCATTTGAGAGTTGGCCTCCTTTGAGTCTCGATTTTCCCTTCAATATTGCCATGGAAGTATATATATTCTTCATAATATATTTGAGTAATCATTTGTGATTGATGTATATTCTCTATAATATATTTGAGTAATCATTTGAGAGTTGGCCTCCTATAAGTCTCGATTTTCCCTTCAATATTGTCCGGTGATTAATTTTAAAAGACATGAATATACAGAAAATAAAAGTTATTAAATTATTGTAACTTGAATAAAAGGGATAATCATATTGAGAAAAATTATTTCGTATCTTTGAGATTGCAGCTAAGATATATTTCTACTTAAATTAGTTATCTAATCATGGTACATTAACATAATTTGGTCATTAAGATTTTTTTTTCTGTCGAGCTCAATTTTTTTTCTAATTTTATTAATTCTATATATTATTATATAATTAAAAATATTATAAATACTTTGATTAAGTTGTATTTTTCCCCTTCTCCTAAGTGGTTGATACAGTTGTTGAAAAGAGAATTAAGAAAATGCACTTTTAGTTGCAGTACTTTAGACCAATAGTTTTGATTAATCTAATTAGTGAATAATAAAAACTGACAACTTATTTGTAATTGATCTTTTTAGCACGCATTTCATCAACTTTTTAATCGTGTAAGAGTTCATAATAACTATATTCGGTGTGCCTTGAATAAATCATCGTTAATGTATGATCAACTTTGTCTTCAAATCTATACCTTAAATTATATTTTTTTATCTTTTACTTATTTATGCAAAAGGTGTCCACAAAACTCAATCAACGGGCTAATTCCGAACGGAACCATGGGGTAGACAGACCGATTTTGATCGGAATCGTCGGGGTAAAAGGGCCGATTCAGAACCGACGATTCAACTTACTTTTTATTTATGTTGAATTCATAATGCATGATATTTTAAGGTCATCTTCATTTTTATAGTTATATTTTTTTAAACCAACATGGGGCAAAAAGATATTTGCTATTAAAAGGATCCACCTCCATTCTCATACAAAATCGACTCGGAACACTCTTTGAAAGCCAATTATGCTTGTGACCCAAATCAATTTTAGACGGTTAGTTGACATCATTTAACTTTTTAGGAAAAGAAGGAGACGAGAGGAGGTGGGGGGTGGTGATCGTAGAAAGAAGAAAGATAGATATATTTTATTTTATTTCTTTATTTAAGTCTCTTTTTTTTCTAACTCATTGAGAAATGGTGCCACATAAAAGAAAAGAAAATACCAGCATAGTCGTAGATATCTTAATTTTATATCAAATCTAATTGAGATAATATATTCTTAACGGATCTAGGTGACTGAATCCTGGCTTCATCATATTAGTTCACTGTAGTCATCTTTTTCATCCTTAGCATCACGGATTCAGTATCATCATCAACAGTTGCGATCAACAACATTTTTATTGACAATTTTCAATAAAGGAAAATGACCCTTAAGCTGAATCTTGTAGCTTTTTAGAGGAGAGATATAGATAGCGAATAATACTATAGGGGTTAAGGACTAAAACAAATAGTTAATTACTTTTTAATTAAATTTGTATTAGACCATGGTCGACAGGATATTTTTGACCTGGAACCGTGGTGGTTGACGGGCCGATTCTAAAAGACGGTTCAATTTTTTTTTAATTATGTTAAATGTTTTCACAGTAAAAAAAATTCTATCATTAATGTCTAATGGATTTGATAATCTTATTAAATAATAATTTTCCGTCGATTTTTTCTATATGAGAAGAAAATTTGTAGAAAAGCATTTACTTATGAATCAATTTGAACGACTATATATTCAAAATCTTTTCGGGTGGATACATTCTAGGTTCATTATCATCGTCATATGTTGCGATCAACAACTCAGAATGATTAAATTACAAAAGAAACTAATTTTGAAAATTTACACCTAAAAAAAAGAACTTATAAAAAATTGGTATAACTACCAAACATATTGTGTTTAATAATTTTATTAAATAATTAATTCCTGTCGATTTTCGACAGGTTATACTCTAGTTTTTATATAAACGAAAACGACTCAACGTAAAAAAAAAATTATGTGACACCCCTCATATTCCTTCGTTAATTCGTTCCTATTTAATTAAATTTTCAAATTTTCTGAATTTAAAATCAATGTTTATCATATTTATATTCAACATTATGTTTGACATGAAAACAAAATCTTAACAAGATCAAATCTTCAAAATCAATATGTATCATATTTTAATATAATCTATATATATAAATAAAATACTACCTACCTTAGTCGACTAAAAAATTGGATATCTTTGTATACTTATACATTTTGTGTTTGGTAATTGTGTAATAATATATTAAATAACAAAAAAAACGATAAATGGTTATGAATTAAACACTTTAAAACTTAGTTGAACAACTAAACAAGAATATCAGTTGCCCTTATAAAATGAAATGTTTTAATAGGTTCACTTGTGAAATGTGTATTCTTAATTCATCGAAAATCGACGAAAATTTATTATTTAATAAAATAAATAAAATTATTAAAATCCTAAGTGACACCCCTCATATTCCCCTGTTCTTATTTCATTTTATACATTTTTTTCTCATATATTTTTTAAAATCTAGAATCGTCCACGTGGGATTCCGAGTTGAGGTACCTGTCGTTTGGAAAATCTATCTATTATCATATAAACGAAAACGATCCCAAAAAAAAAATTCCTATGTGACACCCCTCTTAATTCTCCAATCTCATTTATCTAAATTCTCAAATGTTTCTGAAATGAAAACCAATATCTATCATATTTATATTTTATATTATATATTTCTATCCATATTTAGTTATTTACATCCAATTATCATATTTTAAATTACATACATATAGATTTCGTCCATTTTTTCACATTCACATCCAATTTAGGATATCCAAAACTTCCGTCCATATACATCCAATTAACATATTATAAATTTTATATTATATATAGATTTCATTTTTTCTCTAAATATTTTTTGTAAATTAATATGGGACAAAGATATATTTGCTATCAAAATGAATCACAACAATTCTCATAATTATTTTTCTTCCCTAAATCAATACGGGACAAAAAAATATTTGTTGTCAAAATGATTCATCATAATTCTCATATAAAATCGACGTGGGGCAATTTATATTTTAGATACAAAACAAAAATTATTTTTTTTTCTCTAAATCAATATGGAACAAAGAAATATTTGTTGTCAAAATGAATCACAACAATTTTCATAATTATTTTTCTTCTCTAAATCAATACGGGATAAAGAAATAGTATTTGTTGTCAAAATGATTCATCACAATTCTCATTTGAAATTGATGTGGAGCAATTTCTTTGACAACCGTAGGGATAGACGGACCGATTCACTTACGATATAGTTCAACATAATGGGAGGATTCTGACTTGGAACAGTGAGGGTAGACGGATTGAATCTTCTCCGCCTAATCTTAGAATACCAAGCTTTAAATCCTTTACTACCTTAAATCTTTCTCTTCCATAGATCCCAACATCGAGGCTAGGAATCTCTAACAAAGCCTCGGATCCCGGACGAATGCCTTAACTCTTCTATATAGCCCAATAATAAATGGGGGGATCAAGCTATTCTTAACTGGCTCCCTAGGGCTCATCTAAGAGGAATCATAACCCGGATACAATAGCTCATTCTCTACTACTAGTTTAGCGAAACGTAGGAGCTACAGTAGCAACAGTTAAAGAAAGCCGTAGGGATATAGTTAATTGATTAATTAGACACATAACCGAATAGCAGCAGTTAAATCTAGCCTTAGGATTCTATTAATTAGTTACGTCTCTCTTTAATAAAGGAACTCAAGCAACAAAGAAAGAGCTAGAGCTGAAAGCGAAGCTGAAAGCGAAGGATGAAAGCAGTTAAATAACTCCTTCGGATCATATTAAATAGAGTAAATCCAATCTAACGAATTAACTCAATAGCTTCATCCCTGACTAGGAGCTGCATTCGCTTCGCTCACCCTTAGCTGCAGGAACAACAATAGCAACATTAACTACAGTAGCTACTGCTAATGATGCTGCTCCTGCTAACATTGATACTGCTCCAGCTACTACTTATATATATAGTTAATATAATATTGCCTTACCCTTAGGAGAAATAGTTAGTTCGTTTTATCTTATATAGTTGCTGAACCTCATGTTTGGACTCGAGTAACCACCGGTTGAGCAGGGTTAACTTCGATGTGGCTCTACCGAGAAAAAACATGGGACAAGAAGGCAGCAATTTTCAGAATCGTGGTCAACGAGAGGATTCCTACCTTCAAAAGTGGGGGTAGACGGGCCGATTCAATTACGACAGTTCAACTTTACGGGATGAATCATACTTAGAGTCATGAGGATAGACGGACCGTGTTGGGAAATTTATTAGTATAGTTTTGATGAATTCCAAAACCGACTGACCCCAACCGAGTAGATGTTGCCAGAACCTAATGTTAATTCAGGCTCGCTGTTTGAGCAAAGTTAAGATTTTATCTTTACGGGTCTCCAGCTGAAGAAGGCAACAAGGCGTCACTCAAACAGAACATTAGTTGTGAAGAAGGACAACTGAGAGTTCATATGATCAGATGGAAACAAGGGGAAGTCTTCAGAACATCAGTTGTGAAGGAAACCAACTGAGCGTTCATCAGATGAGAAATAGTTGAAAGGAAGAGAACATCAGATGAAAAGGAAAGTCATCTGAGGGTTCAAACCCAACTGAGTAAATACAAGGAAGACAACTGAGTGTTCAGTTTCAGAACCTCAGTTGTAGAACTCGAACAAGAAGATCAACTGCTTGAAGTTCAAAGCCAGCTGAGAGTCCAACAGTTCAGAACATCAGCTGAAGACCACTCAGATGAAGATCAAGACTTTCAACAGACGAACCAAGGTTGACTGTCAGAAAGGTTAAGATTTGAATTTCAAAAGGAAGTCACATGAGGGTTTGACCGTTCAGTCATTACCCCATCTGGCCCAACACAAGGCTGTCTCAGATGGAAAGCAGAAGAACACAGATGCCATATCGAGAAAGTCTGCAGAGATGAGAGACAAGCCATCGCTATCAACCGATCAGAGATCAACTGCTCCTCCAACGGCTAGTTGATTCTCTCCGCCTATAAATAGAGGCATTCTCTCATTTGAGAAATAGGTAGACACACGAGACACACTGAAGCAAGAGAGAAAAGTTCAATCACAAGCGAAAGAAAAATCTGCTAAACTCCTATTCTAAGAACATCAGCAGCTGAGAGTTCAAGAGTGATAGAACATTAGTAGCTGAGGGTTCATAGAGTGAAAATCTGTCTTAGATCTTAGTTTGAGTGTTTATTCGTTCAAGCCTTAGATCCAGCTCTCATTCGTGATCGAGCTGTAGTTGGAAATCCCACCCTATCTCACACCCTAAAAAGTGTGTTAGGACCTTACTCTTCCTGTAATTGAGTAGTCAGGTCGTCAAGTACCCGCAAACTTGACATAGGCTGTTTAGTGCCCGGAAACTAAACTGTAAGGTCGATAAGTACCCGCAAACTTATCCTTAACAGTTGCTCAGCCCGCGTAAGCTGAGTGGTTCTGTCCAGAAGAACTTGGACTGAGGTGTGAAGATTCACATCTCCCCGTGGACGTAGGAGGGTTATCTCCGAACCACGTTAAATCCTGTATGTTCGTGTTTGTTTTTATTCAGTTGCATCTGCATTTTTATCTGATCAATGTAACTGACATACAAACCTCTTTTCACATTTTCAACCGAGCTGTTTTGGTTCTTGACCAACCGAGCTGTTTTGCGTGAGTTGTTTTTAACGAGTATAATTTTCCACCACTTTCCGCACAGCCTCACTCTTCCAGCTGAGGTCGCTTACTCAGCTGTGAGATTCCAACTGAGTCCTCTTTCATTCAGTTGAAGTGATTTTTCAGGTTTAAGTTTTTAAATCCTAACTGGTGTATTCCCCCCCCCCCCCTCATACACCAGTAACTCGTTTCGGGACCATCAAGTGGTATCAGAGCAGTGGTTCAAAAGACTGCTGACTCTAATTCACGAGGTGTGAATTCGAGAATTTTTCTTCAGTGGTCAACTGAACAGATCTTTTCACGCTAGTGCATACTTGCTCGCATTTTTGTTCTATTTTTGTTTGTGCAGATGGACGTCAAGGACAAGATCGTAGTCATGTTCTCTGTAGTCAATTATACATCATGGAGAACTCGAATGAAGAAGATCCTCCTGTCAAAGCATCATAGGATGCAACAAGTTCTCACGTCTGGACCAATCGTCATACGAGACAAAATACTTCGAACTCCCACAAATCCCAACGATGGAGATGCAGTGGTGGAGTATGTGGAGAAACAGCCAGAAGACTACACTCCGGAAGAGGCCAAGGTGAGCCAGCTGGATATCTGGGCTCAGAGCACAATAATGTCCACGGTTGGACAAGATTATCTGCCCTGGATAGAGGAGTGTGAGACTGTAAAAGAGATGTGGGACATCCTGGCTTCGCTAAGTGAAGGAAGCGACGAGACGAAGGAAAACAAGTTCTCGCATGCATGTCAAGATTTCGACAATTTCAGTCTGCGACCTGATGAGACTATCGATCAGCTAGAGCTCCGGTTTATGGACATCATCAGAAGAATCCAGTCCATCCGGAAAGGAAAATACACTCTAAGAGAAATAAACCTCAAAGTGTTGCAAGCTCTACCGGCTGAGTGGGATACTTTCACAAATATCCACGAGAGCCGAGCTGACCTTGGTGAAATGGGAACTGAAAGATTGTTCTCAATCTTGAAAGGAAATGAGTATAAGGTCAACAGAAGGAGATCGCAGCCCTCAAGTCAGACAAATAGAATTGAGGATGTTGGCTCGGCATCAAAGTCAGTTGCCCTCCGAGCTGACTACTCAAAGTCGAGATCGTCAAGGCCAACCAGATCGGCTAACACGACTGCAAAGGAGCCGAGCAGAGAGGAACTGCAACAGAACATTGCAGCACTGTCAAAGAAACTAGCCGACATGGACACTCGGTTCGGCAAATATAAACGGTTCTATAAATCAAACCGAACTCGAGACGTTTCGAAGCCAGTCACCAATGGTTGCTTCGAATGCGGCAAGGAAGGACACTTCAAAGCTGACTGCCCAGACCTTTCAAAGAAGGAAAGAGAAGCACTGAGGGCCAAGCAAACTGCAAAGAACAAGGCCATGGTAGCAGAAGAGGCAGCTGACGATATGGACATCTTCACAGAAACTGAAGATGAGGATGAACTGACCTCTACCAACAAAGTCATCAGTCCGGATCAATGCCTCATGGCACTTGGAACCGACCAAGATGATATTGAGGTAGAATCTAATCCTGCTCGCTTAAATTCTTCCAATACCTCTAACCTGCAGGAATCTATGAGCGATGAGTTGGAACCCTCCTGGAATGATTTTCAAGAACTCAGTGAGGAACTGCATCAGCAGTCGGTTGAGTTTAAGAGTCTTCAAGCTCAGTTCGCCAAGCTTGAAGATTCCTTAACCGAAAAAGAGGATCTGATCACAAGCCAAACTCAGGAGATTGAGAATCTCAAGAGTCAACTGATCAAGGCTAAGGCCCCAGCTGATGAGGAGTTGACAAAGCAAAACAAAGAACAGCAAGATCATTTGAAAAATCAAGATGCTCAGATCAAACAGCTGATAAAGAAGTCAGATGGACAAACCGAGCAGATAGCTGTACTCATCAAGGAGTTGCAAACTGAGAAGGACAATCTAATCAAGCTGTATCAGTCATCTAAGATCATCGAAAACCTTTTAAGTTACAGCAGACAGATGGATGACGTGTCAGGACTCGGTTATGATGTTGTCAAGGATACTGGGATTCCACCAGCAACTTTCATCAAACCAGTAGAAGTTACAGCTGTAGAGCCAGACACAGCTAAGTCTCCAGAAGCTAATTCAACTTCCACCTCTCAACAAGTTCAAACGACCAATGAAATTACAACTGAAAAGGGAAAAGGAGTAGCTGATGTAGGACAGAATATTCCATCGGTTGAGGTTTCAACCGAGGGGGAATGTTCCAAAAGTCAGAAGAGGAATCAGAGGCAACGAAAGCACAACCGCAACCGATCTCAGAACCAGAACCGACCTCTGCATCAACCTCAAAGTCAACGTCAGAAGGAATGGAACCAACCTCTGAACAAGCAAGGATTCAATCATCTGAATCAACAGCGGTTCCAACATCAGTTCGACCAAAGGTTCCAACATAGTCAATTAATGAGGAACTGGTCAAACAACTGGAGATATTCATGCCATAATATTAATCATCAACAGGGCATGAACAACTACAGACAACCCTCAGGAAGTTGGAATCATAATCAGCCACAAAGATTCCAACAGGGCGTCCGACCTCACAGACAAACTCAACAGGATAAGAATCGCCATCAAAACAGGGGGAAAGCCTCACCTCCTAAAGCTCAACATAGGAGAAATCCAACTCCTCCCAAGAAACATAACATCACTACTAACAGCAAGCCTAAGGATAACCGAGGTGTTGTTATAGTTGATGATGAAGGAAAAGTAATTTGGAATGATAAATCCATCCGAGTTTACAGGGAAAAGCGACACATAGTTCCAGCGGGAACTGGTTCTAACCCTCCATGACCCAACTGAAATTGGGGACCTAAGCGAGTTTCTCTTTGCAGGTACAGGAGAAACAGCTGAGGAAGAAGAAGGCGTCTACAACAATGTGGGTGATGGATAGTGGATGCTCGAAACACATGACAAATCTGAAGGATTTGCTTGGAAGTTTCGTGGAGAAAGAAGGTCCATCAGTTACTTTTGGTGATAACTCAAAAGGTTATACCAGAGGTTACGGTACCCTTGAAACCAATCATGTTTCAATTTCTAATGTCTCTTATGTTGATGGATTGAAGCATAACCTGCTCTCCATCAGCCAATTCTGTGATAATGGTTTCTCTGTCAAGTTTGATGCACAGGGTTGCAGAGTTAAAGATGTCGGATCAAAGCAGGTGATATTGTTGGGAAATCGATCTCCAACAGGGAATGTATACTACGCTGACTGGAACAGCAGCCTCCCTGACACTTGCCTGTTATCAAAGAGCAGTTCGGATGTGAGCTGGCTGTGGCACAAAAGGCTCAACCATCTGAATTTCAAGACGATGAACCGACTCGCCAGACAAGAACATGCAAGAGGCATACCTAACAGAGTGTTTTCAACAACACACATCTGCAGTGCATGCCAGCTGGGAAAGCTCGCTAGAACCTCCTTCCGGTTGAAGTCAACTCTCTCAACCGACCGAGTGTTGCAGCTGATCCATATGGATCTCTTCGGGCCAGTTACACCAAAAAGCATTAATGGAAACGAATATACCTTGGTTGTAACTGATGACTACTCAAGATATACGTGGACCATCTTCATGCGCCACAAGAGTAAAACCCGAGATGAGCTGCCCAAGCTGATGGATCGGATATCGAACCAACAAGAGATGAAGATCATATTCATCCGATCAGATCGTGGAACGGAGTTTCTAAATGAAACCATCATTGAGTATTGCGAAAAGAATGGCATAACCCATCAGACATCAGCCGCGCGTACTCCACAACAGAATGGCATAGCTGAGCGAAGAAATAGAACTCTGAAGGATGCAGCCACATCCATGTTAGCAAGCTCAGCACTGCCAAAGAGATTTTAAGCTGAAGCGATCAACACAGCATGCTACACTCAGAATCGATCTCTTCTCACCAAGCGGTTGGGAAAGACGCCCTACGAGCTGTGGAGACGCAGAAAGCCAGATATTTCTTATTTTTGTGTTTTTGGATCTAAGTGTTATATTCACAACAATGGGAAGACTCAGTTGAAAACTTTTGATGCCAAAGCTTCGAAGGGCATATTTCTTGGATATGCAGCTCGGATCAAAGCATATAGAGTTTTCAACAACAGCTCTCGTGTTGTGAAAATAACACCTCATGTTAGTTTTGATGAATCTACCTTTGAGTGCAGGGAACAGGTAAAGGAACAACACGCGGATCCAGCTGTTCTACCAGTTCTCACCAGATCGCAAGCACTCCGAGAAAAGAACTGAGCTGAACCTCTGATATGGGCAACTGAGGATGAGGATCCATACTCCTCTGAAGATGAATGCGAAGACCTCAGCTCGTCCCAAGGGGGAACTTCAGCTGATGCTCCTCCAACTGCATCAGCATCCGATGCCCAACCGAGCTCAGTTCAAACTATTGTAAATGTTGAGGATCCAGACTCAACAGCTGATCAATCATCAGCTCTGAAGACTCCAACTCAGATTTCTGAACAGCCACAGTTGGAAGAAGAAGGAAGACGCAACCGAAGATGGTATGAAGTTCATTCCACCGACGACATCATCGGAGATCCAACCGAGGGTGTGCGCACACGGAGCAGAGTTGTAAATCCAGAATCAACCGAGGAAGATTCCAACACTTATGCCCAATATGCTGAGGAATTGGCAGTTCTAGAGGAGTTCAAGCAAGCTGGAGATGTTGCCATGATTTCTTGCTTTGTAGCTGATGTTCCAGAACCGAAGAATGTTGGGAAAGCTCTCGACTGTGTTCACTGGACAACAGCTATGCAAGAAGAATTGAATGAGTTTCTACGCAACTGTGTATGGGAGTTGGTAGAAAGACCAAATGGTGTCAAGGTGATTGGATTGAAGTGGATTTTCAAAAACAAGAGAGACGCCATTGGATTCATTATAAGGAATAAAGCAAGGTTGGTAGCTCAAGAATACTGCCAACAAGAAGGAATTGACTTTGAAGATTCCTTTGCACCAGTTGCAAGGCTGGAAGCCATCCGGATCTTTCTAGCTTATGCCGCACATCACAAGTTCAAAGTATATCAGATGGATGTGAAGTGTGCATTCCTCAATGGAGATATCAAAGAAGATGTATATGTTGAACAGCCTCCTGGTTTTGAGACTGGAGATGGAAGAGTGTACAAGCTGAAGAAAGCTATCTATGGTCTAAAGCAAGCGCCAAGGGCATGGTATGACACTCTGTGTGGATTTCTTCTGGACTCAGGATTCAAACGAGGTTCAGTTGATAAAACTCTGTTCACCATCAAAGTTGGAGAAGATATACTTGTTGTGCAAATTTATGTCGATGACATCATTTTCGGCTCCAAGTTGGAGGAGCTGTGCAAGAAATTCTCCGATCTTATGAAAGAGAAGTTCGAGATGTCAATGATGGGCGAGATGAATTATTTCCTTGGATTACAAGTAAAGCTCAACTAGTCCAAATATACAAAGGAGCTCATCACCAAGTTCGGATTGCAGACAAGTAAGACAACAAAGATCCCTATGAACACGAACTGGAAGATCGAACCAGGAGCTCAGGGAAAGCTCATTGATGCCAGCCAGTATAGAGGGATCATCGGTTCGCTGCTCTATCTAACTGCTAGCCGACCAGACATGTCATACGCAGTTGGAGTGTGTGCTCGTTTTCAAGTCCAACCAAGAGAAGCACACATGTTGGCAGCAAAGAACATCATTAAGTATCTGAAGGGAACTGTCAATGTTGGGCTGTGGTACCCAACTGATGACAATATCCAGCTGACTGGATACTCAGATGCCGACCTAGCAGGAGATCAGTTGGATAGGAAGTCTACTTCTGGACACTGTCAGTTCATGGGAAGCAAGCTGGTTTCATGGTTCTCCAAGAAACAAGCGTGTGTTGCTACTTCGACAACCGAGTCAGAGTACATGGCTGCCGGAAGCTGTTGCATGCAAGTATTGTGGCTGAAGCAGCAGCTGAGAGATTATGAAGTCTCAACTAGACAGGTTCCCATTCATTGTGATAGCTCGAGTGCCATAGCTATCTCTCTAAACCCTGTTCACCACTCTCGGACTAAGCACATCGACATTCGTCATCATTTCATCCGAGATCATATTGAGAAGAAGGATGTGTCCATGGAGAAGATCCCAACTGAGATTCAGAGAGCTGACATCTTCACCAAACCTCTTCCTGAAGCCCGGTTCAAGATGCTGTGTGACCTTCTAGGTCTCTTGGATCCGAGCTGAAGAGTCATCCGAGCTGATAAAGATCGATCCGAGCTGAGGAATCGGATATCGACTTAAGGGGGAAGCTCAGATGAAGGAGGAATCTCATATATGAATTGCCAACTAAAGACACCAAACGTCAGCTGAACAGACGAACTCGAGTCAGCTGATGGTATGCAGCAACTGAGGAGCACAACTAAGGTATACAGCTGATATCGACATCAGTTGCCAGGTATCATTTATGACTGAAGGTGTTATGATATTAAATGAGAATGTTTGAAATAAATTCAAACATTCCTGGACATGTCAGCTAGACTAAACAAGCCATCATGTCGCATTTAATGTAAAGTCTGGCTGAACACCAATAGCCTCACTTTATAGTGCGACTGGGCTGACACCCTAAACTATTCACCTTCTCACTCGCGCGCGTAGTATATCAGTCAAAATTACTCAACAGTCGCAAAATCACAGCCGTTGACAAATACACGCGAGTTAACCCTAGCCGTTGATTTTATCCGAGTCAAAGATTATATAATACGGAAAATCAGGAAGTGATCCTTACCTTCTCTTTTCGTGCATATCTTTACTCTATTCATCATCTTCTCAAATCTTGTTTCACCATTTTCAGTAAAGTTTTTTCCTTCTTCTTTGCATATATATCGAGTCGAGATGGCGCCCAAATCCAAAGCCTCTAAGAAGATGGTCTCCACAGAGCCTGCCACGTTCCAGGAATCGTTCGACATGGTGATGTTGAAGATTCATTTCGAACAAATTTTATCCAAAGAAGCTCTCTCCTCGCCTGAGCTTGCTCCCGTCGCCGCCATCCTCTCCGACCACCATCTGCTTGACTGGGCAACCCTCTCTCCGGCCTTGTTGCTCAGGAAGCAGGTCGTACATTTCTACCGGAATCTACAATGAGTTGCAGAAGACGGGCTTGTCACGATCATCCCGTGCAAACAACGCCACAGAATCTCCCGGACAGTAGAAGACTCAGTCGTGGAGATAAAGGTGTCAAAGGAGCTGGAGAAGCTCATCCCCAGAAACCTCGAAGCCTCAGATGTGCTGGGGAACTTCACTGACAAAGAAGCTGACACCTTCCTTCAAACAATCCTCATAGTTCCCGAGCCATTGAAGGGGAGCATGCAGAGGACGAAGTTGAAGCCGGCTCACCGACTTCTCTTCGACGTAATCTCCAAGTGCGCCATCGCATATGGTGGAGCCTTCGGTGACATAAGCCGTCCTAAGCTCAAGCAGCAGAAGGCCCTGGAAGAGCTGCACTAGGTCGTCTGGTTGGGATATCTGGAAAGCCAACTGATGATGGAGAAGCAGAAAATCTCCGAGACAACAGCTGAGTCCGGAGAACTACTGTTGAGTGTCAAGGGGACACTCAACTTTGGAACAAAGATTTCTGCCCTCATCCTCCAAGCTACACAAGGACTGCCGCTGACATGGGAAGGAAGTGAGGACACTCCAGTCAGCAAGCTATCGCTATTCCCCTCAGCTAAGAAAGCCAGGGATGTTGTGGAGGCTGTCTACACCCCCAAGGGTGCCCCCAAGCCAGCTGTGGAGTCAGCAGCTCGCCGGCCTTCAAGGACCAAGCCGGCGAAGCGCCAGCTGGAGGAGGTAGCTGAGGAGGAAGAAGACGAAGAGGAGGAAGAGGAGAAACCTCTGCAGAAGAGGCCAAGGATAAGGATCATCCAGCCAGCGGCTCAACCATCCACAACAAGTCCAGTGGTGATCAAGCCTGCTGAGGCAAAGGAGTCAACCGAATCCAGTCAATCGGTTGACCCAGCTAGATTCATTCTTCAGCCGCGTCAGGAGAAAGCAGCTGAAGACGTGGAGATCCAAGTAGAGGATTCCAGCTCCTCCTCAGATGACTCTTCTTTATCTGAGGAGTCCCATGTCAGACAAACTAGAGCTGATGCCAGCTAGGTAAACCCACCTGAGTCTGAAGAAACCCTCGAGCCAGCCGACTCACTACCTAAAGAGGATCCAGTTCTCTCAACTGGTCCTCAGTCAAATAGTCCGAGTCTCTCGCTCGATGCCAACGTTGTGACCATTCCTTCGGCCAACGTTGATAAAACCATCGAACCAGTAACCTTCGATATCGAACCCCCTCCAATCGATGAAGAAGCCAACCGCCAGGCAATCCTGGCTGAATATGAATGAAGACTCAGCTACTGCTTCCGCAAGCTGATTGGCATGTTCCCCGAGGCAGCCTCAATGCCCGTCTTTGCCGTACTCGGGACGGAACTGCTCTACCAGTTCAGCGTCATATTCAGCTACTGGTACGTCAAGGAGGAAACCCTCAGGATCCATGGTTGGGACAAGTTGAAGGTCGAAGAGTCCAACCTGAGGGAATACTTCGACTACCAAAACATGGAGGTAGCTTACAACCAGAAGGTGGCTGTGCTACGACGACGTCTGGACAAGAGCATCCAAGAAGGGACAGACACCAGGGATCTGTGCAACAATCCTGGAGCTGTTCAGTTTCTTGACGAGATGCTAGCCAAAAATGCCTCCTGCATGGACGACGTCGACGCAGCTGATGAGGCGGCCAAGAGAGAAGAAGACAAGCTCAAGGCCTACCTCGCCAGCCGATCTGCCATGGTTGTCTCGGAGCCTGCTGCCCAGCCACAACCACAGCTTCTGCCCGGACCCTCCGATCAGCCAGCTCTCTCAACCGACGCCATCTGCGAGCTGATTTCGGAGAGGGTCATCCAGCTGAGGCAGGAGATGCTGTCCAAGATCCAGCTGAGCAAGGTGGAGGAAGCTGACAGGATGCAGCAGCTGATGGCAGAAAATGCCAGCTTGAAGAATCAGCTAGAACACCTCTCCTCTTCTCTGCAGCACAAGTTCGAAGACCTCTCCACTTCTTCCAGCTCGGAGGTCTCGGCTCTAAGGAAGGCCGTGCAGAGCCTCAGCTCGGATTTCAATGTGTTCAAGACCGTTGCTGAATCTGACCTCGCAAAGTCCCAGCATACTCAGGACCAGGAGTGGATGTCTCAGTTCGCCTCTTTCCGAGCTGAGTTCGTCTCCCTCCACAAAGAGGTCTCTGCGACCTTTGCAGCTGTGCAGCGAGCTGAGCAGGAGCGCAAAGACTTGGAGCTGGCCAAGAAGGTAGCTGAGAAGGATGCTGTTGACGAGCTGTTTTCCCGAGTTCAACAGGCTGAAACCAAGTTGACCTCCCTGGATGGCACTGTAGCCACCCTTTTGGATAATGCCAAAAAGGGGGAAGATAAGGAGCCAGCAGCTGGGGAAGACAAGGAACCAGCAGCTGTTGCTGGACGAGGGAAAGCTGTTCTCCAGCAAGCTGAAGGAGAAGGAGTGCCAGCTGAAGGAGCTGAAGCTGAAGGATCGCAGTCCGAACTGGATGTCTCCCACGACCTCGTAGCCGAGCTTACGGCCGAGCTCGAAGCAGAACTTGACGGAGGAATATCTGTTGAAGACTGTATCGAAGCTGTCAAAGCTATGGGGGAGTCAAAGGAGAAGTACTTGAATCCCTCCTGGATCAAGAAGTTCGCTGCCGATCAGGCCAAGAAGGTGGCCAAGTTCGAGAAGGAGCTCGCCAAGGTGGAAAAGAACGTTGACAGGAATAAAGCCAGCCGGAGTGTGCGAAGAATCAACAAGCACCAGATGAAGGCTGAGGCTAGGAAGTCGAGCTGAGCATTCAGCATAGCCCTGTTGGCGCGTCGACTTCCTAGCCTCAGCCTTCATCTGGTGCTTGTTGATTCTTCGCACACTCCGGCTGGCTTTATTCCTGTCAACGTTCTTTTCCACCTTGGCGAGCTCCTTCTCGAACTTAGCCACCTTCTTGGCCTGATCGGCAGCGAATTTCTTGATCCCAACACCATTCCAGTTTCAAAGAAGTGCATATACCGCCCTCAGATGATCAAAGGCACGAGCACGCCAAACAGAAACGCGATCATGGCTGAGGCGAGACAAGTCTGCAAGGAACATGGTGTCAACACTGGGATTGAGTCAGCTGCGAAGAAAGAGATTTTCGACCGAATCTTCAGCAAGTACGGTCAACAGTATTTTTGAGCTATCAAAGTTTTTGAGCTGATGAAGTTTTTGGATGTTGTAGTTTTTGAAGCAACTGTTGTATCTTTATCTGTTTTGTGCTTAACCTTGTAACCTTCAGTTGTAACAAAAACTTCAAAGTATATAATACGATTCACCTTGATGAACAATTCCTCATTGTCCAAGCTCTGAATCACAAAGTCTTTCAATATCATGTTATATCTGCACTAACCCTTTGATGTTTCATCTTATAGACTGTCTAGAATTTCAGCTGAGATTTTAGATAAGTTAGTGAGGTTTAGATCAGTAGTGGTTTCAAGTTGTAAGTGGTTTTGGCATCATCAAAAAGGGGGAAATTGTTGGGAAATTTATTAGTATAGTTTTGATGAATTCCAAAACCGACTGACCCCAACCGAGTAGATGTTGCCAGAACCTAATGTTAATTCAGGCTCGCTGTTTGAGCAAAGTTAAGATTTTATCTTTACAGGTCTCCAGTTGAAGAAGGCAACAAGGCGTCACTCAAACAGAACATTAGTTGTGAAGAAGGACAACTGAGAGTTCATATGATCAGATGGAAACAAGGGGAAGTCTTCAGAACATCAGTTGTGAAGGAAACCAACTGAGCGTTCATCAGATGAGAAACAGTTGAAAGGAAGAGAACATCAGATGAAAAGGAAAGTCATATGAGGGTTCAAACCCAACTGAGTAAATACAAGGAAGACAACTGAGAGTTCAGTTTCAGAACCTCAGTTGTAGAACTCAAACAAGAAGATCAACTGCTTGAAGTTCAAAGTCAGCTGAGAGTCCAACAGTTCAGAACATCAGCTGAAGACCACTCAGATGAAGATCAAGACTTTCAACCGACGAACCAAGGTTGACTGTCAGAAAGGTTAAGATTTGAATTTCAAAAGGAAGTCACATGAGGGTTTGACCGTTCAGTCATTACCCCATCTGGCCCAACACAAGGCTGTCTCAGATGGAAAGCAGAAGAACACAGATGCCATATCGAGAAAGTCTGCAGAGATGAGAGACAAGCCATCGCTATCAACCGATCAGAGATCAACTGCTCCTCCAACGGCTAGTTGATTCTCTCCGCCTATAAATAGAGGCATTCTCTCATTTGAGAAATAGGTAGACACACGAGACACACTGAAGCAAGAGAGAAAAGTTCAATCACAAGCGAAAGAAAAATCTGCTAAACTCCTATTCTAAGAACATCAGCAGCTGAGAGTTCAAGAGTGATAGAACATTAGTAGCTGAGGGTTCATAGAGTGAAAATCTGTCTTAGATCTTAGTTTGAGTGTTTATTCGTTCAAGCCTTAGATCCAGCTCTCATTCGTGATCGAGCTGTAGTTGGAAATCCCACCCTATCTCACACCCTAAAAAGTGTGCTAGGACCTTACTCTTCCTGTAATTGAGTAGTCAGGTCGTCAAGTACCCGCAAACTTGACATAGGCTGTTTAGTGCCCGGAAACTAAACTGTAAGGTCGATAAGTACCCGCAAACTTATCCTTAACGGTTGCTCAGCCCGCGTAAGCTGAGTGGTTCTGTCCAGAAGAACTTGGACTGAGGTGTGAAGATTCACATCTCCCCGTGGACGTAGGAGGGTTATCTCCGAACCACGTTAAATCCTGTGTGTTCGTGTTTGTTTTTATTCAGTTGCATCTGCATTTTTATCTGATCAATCTAACTGACATACAAACCTCTTTTGCACATTTTCAACCGAGCTGTTTTGGTTCTTGACCAACCGAGCTGTTTTGCGTAAGTTGTTTTTAACGAGTATAATTTTCCACCACTTTCCGCACAGCCTCACTCTTCCAGCTGAGGTCGCTTACTCAGCTGTGAGATTCCAACTGAGTCCTCTTTCATTCAGTTGAAGTGATTTTTCAGGTTTAAGTTTTTAAATCCTAACTGGTGTATTCCCCCCCCCCCATACACCAGTAACTCGTTTCGGGACCATCAGACCGATTCCAAATTGACGGTTCAATTTTTTCAGAATCGTGGTCGATGGGAAGATTGCGATCTTAAATCGTGGTAGACGGACTGATTTCAAACTGACCCACAAAATTTAAACTTGAAAATAATTAATGAACAATATTTTTATAATGATTTTATTAAATATTCCCTCCGTCCCTATTGTAGTGCCCTATTTGGGTGCTGGCACGAAAACTAAGAAAGCTGATAAAGTTGAAGCGGATGGGAGAAAAGGGTAGTGTTAATGATGTTGGATTACTTTTGTTAATTATTGCATTAGGAAAAAAAGTGAAGTAAGTGAGAGAAAAATATGAAGTAAGTGGGAGAAAAAGGTGAAGTGAGTGAGAGAAAAAGTATGTTAATGATATTTGGGTGGGGCTCTTTAATGATAAGGGATCGTAAATAAGAAAAATAAGAGAGGATAGTAATATCCAAAAAATAAAGTAAGACTGTAAATTAAGGACAATTTTTGAAGAATAAATAGGATATTAAAACATGGACGGGAGGAGTAATAATTTTTCCGTGACGCTAGTTAGAATAACATGGAAAGATAATGGAACAGAAAAGCAGTGCAAGATATTTTTGTTGGAGCTCGCTCGTTGTCTTCTTCTTACGGGGGTTTGCGTGTCAACTTAATAAAATGCCCCTAATCTGAGGGAAATACTTGGTTTGCCCCTAACTAGATCTGTATTTCTAAACTTTTTAAGCAAAATTTTAATTCCTAACTTTCTTTTTTTTTTTTTTTTAAATAAGAGTGACTTCAATTGTGAGGATGAGATGACAATCTTAAAATAAACCATATTCCCACTTATATTGGGTGTCCTATAATTCAATAACATGTATTACAATATTAGTGTATAAGATTATTAGATAATGGCATACCTATACAAAGCCGTTTAAGCCCACCTACAATTTGTAAACAATTCAAAATCGAATTTTATAAAAAATTGAATTTTTTGGAATCAAAATTTAGAAAATATAGCTCCTAGTATCCTACCAATATAAATGAAGTAGAAATATTCTCGACTTTGATGTTTTTTAACAAACTAAATCTGTGCCAAGTTGTAGTAATATTGAGATGAACTCATTTATGTATGAACTTAAACACTTCACACGTAATATATAACATAAAGCCGAGAAGACATTATTTGTAATACTTTTTCAAGACGTAACACAAAATTGAGAACAACTATCTATATTCCTTTAATAAGATATGATAATTATATAATATTGAAACACGAGTTGCAATATTACACCTTATAATAAAAACGAGTTCCTCTCGTTCAAAGTCTAATTTAAAGACACTTAATAAAAAATATTGGACTAAAACTCACAAGTACATATATAAAAAGTAATATAATATTTTTTTCTAAGAGAATCGGCAAGAAATCAACCAACAACACTATGATTACATTTCTACCATCACAACGGCGATGACCAATTCACATATAGATTTAGAAACAAGAATCTTTTAATAACTTTAAGGGTAATTCTAAACGTAGCCCCCAAATTGCTCTTCATAGCCCTCAATTAAAAATAATAATTATAATTATTGTAATTTTACTATTATAACCTCATAGCCCCCAAATAATTATAGCCAAACCCCAATTCCATCGTACAGAAAAACATACCAACCCCCACCCACCCATCACTAGAAATTGGCATTAATTTTCTGTTATCTTGTTTCTCCAGATTCATTTTTCTTCAAATTATTTGACTTGTTTCTGCAGGTTTATTTTTCTTCAAATTTTTTGACTTTGACTGTCTTTCTTATGGTTGTTGAATTGATGAATTCGATGAGTTGTTTGTCTCTTTCTGTCAATCTTTTAGTTGAATTAGCAAATTATGGCTTCTTAGATGTTTTATCTTTTGGTAGCTATTTTTTATTTATCCTGCTCATTTCATTTTTCCGTGAAGGGAATGGACTTAGCTATTTCCAAATTGAATTGTGGAGGTTGGGTTCACATATTTCCTGAAGGTAGTCGCTCTCGAGATGGTGGGAAAACTATGGGATCGACCAAAAGAGGCATTGGAAGATACTTCATCATTTAATTGCATAAGCACTCTTGAATGTTTTCTTTAGTGACCCTCTTTAGCCGAATTATGTGCTATATTATCAGTGCTCCTGGCTGTAAATACTCTCATCTACCGCATAAGAAATTGTGGATGAATTTAAGTTGGAGTCAGAAATTGTGCAAAACTTTTGCAAACGAAGGCTCTTTTTATATATGTATACGTAGGCGTTTCTATTTAATTCTATTTAAACGTTGGAATCACTTTCATGAGATCAAGTTGGGGGCTATGGATTTTTAGGTTATATTACCTATCGGATTAATTATTGTTATTAGTTTAGGGTTTGTGTAGTTATTAATTAATTATAATTTTTTTTCTTTACGACGGAATTGGGTGGGGGTTATGTGGAATTGGGGTTGGGGGCTTATGGTATGCCGTTTATTAGTTGTTGGGGTAATGGTTATAATAGTAAAATTACAATAATTATAATTATTATTTTTAATTAGGGGCTATGATGAGCAATTTAGGGTTACATTTAGAATTACCCTAATTTTAATTATCAGTTAACCTTATGGGCTGTACATTCTTTTTTTGGAAAAGGATTCGAATTCGAATATTACTAGAAATTTAAGGCCCAACCAACCAGTCCAAGAAAAGAATATGTACGTGTTGGTTTCCTCTAATTTTTTGAAAGTTACCTCATTTTTGCCCTATGCTCCTAGCCCCACCGTTCACACCTTTTTTATCTCCCCCAACTACGGCGGCTTCGGCCTTCTTCGAATTCTCCCAACCCGTAACAGCTTGAGCCGCTGCTGAGGGGCTCGCTGAAATACTTTCCGGCGAATATTATGAACAAAATATTGGTATGAACGGTATTGGAAATAATTTTAAGGTAAATTTCAGAATTTTTGCGCGAATTATTCAAAATTTCAGATATTGTTAGACTCGTTAATTATTAGTTAGATTGTGCTAATTATTTGACTTGCTGTCTTCCTTCCATCTTTGTTTCTTTCTACAACAAAATAAACAGAAACTTATTTTTTAAGAACAACGGTCTAGATGCTTGTTTGATTAGGTTTTGTTGAATGCCTTAGGAAAAATGGGATCTTTCTATGCTATGCTTAGTTGAAAACATTATGTATTCTTTAGTTCTGTCATGTTAAGATATCAAAAGTTTGAATTTTGATATATTGCAGCGCGATGGAATATTCGTCTTCGAAAAAGTTCAACGTCATTGTGGTGTTGTGCATTCCTTAGTAGAAAATGGAATAACGCTCTTAGCGTACGATGTCAATTGAGACAAGAGAGGAGTTATGTACTTGTTTGGATAGAACTTTAAGAATTCAATGGACTCTTATGTTCTTGAAGTAATAATGCTCTCTTTTGGATAGGATTAGACGTGTTGGTGGTAGGGCGTGAATAATGGTTATTTGTGTTTTAATGAAGTTGGGTTTGGTGATTATGGTAGTTTATGGTTGTTTCCTTGCTTTAGAGGTACAATGTGATGATTTTTGGCTTGGCTTCTCTAAGAGAAATTGCATCCACATGGGAGAAGTTCTATGTGATGAGGAAGTATGGATGTGAGCCAAGTGTTTATGAATATATATAATATTTTGATCAATGTCTATTGTGTTAGGGGGTTAGGATTCATTCAAATGTAACTCATCTACATTTTGTATGCTTGTCAATTTTGTTGAAACATATCTTTCGTGGTTACCCTTTATTGGTCACGATGAACTTCTTGTGTTTTGGTTTTGCTGTTTCTACGGTTTAATCTAAGCTTCTCTTTGATTATTAGTACATGAACCATCTATTCTAATGGAAGTCATTCAATCCCCAAAATTTTGAAAGTATTTGTATGAATAGGTATGAAATTTGTGAAAGATATGGAGAATGTCTTGAGAGAAAAATCGAGGATCTTGCGTTCGTTGTTGCTGCTGCTAAAACATGTGTTTATTACTCAGAATTTGGGATTTTGAAAATGTTCAACACAAAATTTGACTAAAATAAGTTCGTCTTTAAAAATAGATTGCAGGTACAAGAATTTTCAGGAGGCATAATGAAATTTAAATTTCTCGAACTTCCAATTTGATTCTCACTCCCAACATCTTATGTAATCCAAATGCATATATCTTCGTGAATTTTAGTCCAATTACATTTACAATATGAAGTTCCCTTTTCCAATATCATACTTCATTTGATGAAAACTAATTACGATATCAAATCCGTACAATATGGAAGTCATATTAGTGTAAGATTTATGTAATTATGTAGTAGAGAACTAGAGATAGCTCCCTTGTCATCCAGAAAAGTTAGTCTTGTTCCTTAAAATTCGTGAATTGTCAATTAATTAAGTTTCACCATTTTTTTAATTTCTCCAAAAAAAAAAAAAAACAAAAAATACCATACTTTTTTTATTTCTTATTTTTTGAGGGGGTTTCCACTATTTTCATGGATGCAGTCCTTTCTAAATTAGCGGCGTCCTCTCTCTCACATGAATTTCACAACTTTCTAAGTCAAAATTTAGAAATATAGCTTCCAGTTGGAATCAATATAAATATAGTAATATTCTTAACTTTGAGGTTTTTAACAACCAAATCCGTGCTAACTTGCTCGAAGCAAGACGTGTGATTTTTTTTTTCCTATTTGAAATGAACTCATCCATTCATGAATTTAAACACTGTGATAATATTTTTCTAAGTCGTAACATATAGTAGAGAACACTTCATTAGTAATAGTTTTTCATGGCGTAACACAAAGTCGAGAACACTTAATATGTATTACTTTTATAAGACATGATGCAAAGTCGAGAGCGACGATGACATAATATTGAAACACGATACATAATAAATATGTAGTACCTTATACTAGAAACGATTTCCTCTTATATCAAAAGTCTGATCTAGAGATACTCAATCATAAATATCAGGCTAAAACTCACACGTATATATATTTAAATAATAATAATATAATTTTTCTAAAAGAATTGGCAAGAAATGATCCAAACCATAGTTCAATTCAAATCACTAAACTCCGGTGATTGAAGTCATATGATGAGCCATCAACTGACACTATGATTACATTTCACACATCACAATAATTCACATATTAATTTAGAAAAAAAAAAAAAAAAAACAGAATCTCAGAAAAATTTAAATTTAAACAATTAGCCTTATTACCTCTATGTTAGGTCTACATTGTACATGGAAAAAAGCGAGAGTTATTCCTTTGAGTTTGAGGTATATTAGTTATTACTAATGTTTTGAAGTCGATTTTATAATAGAGAATTTTCAAGCGATTTATCCTGTCTAACATGGTCTACGATTACTCAATCACAATATTGAGTGATACCGATAATATGGGCCTCAACAAAGTAAGGCCCAAATAGTAATTTTTGGCCCAGTTCAATAAAAGAACATACAGTGGTATCCCCGCTTATTTGAAGAACCTTTTAATCTCCCCCAACTACGGCGGCAGCTTCGGCTTCTTCGAATTCTCCCAACTCGTAACAGCTTGATCCGCTGATGAGGGGCTGCTCGCTGAAATAATTTCCGGCGAATATTATCAATAAAATAATGGTTGATGTGCCTAGGTCGTGCGAACTAGCTGGCTCAGGCGACAAGTATCAGATTGGTATGAACGGTATTGGAAATAATTTTGAGGTAAATTTCAGATTTTCTGCGCGAAGTATTCAAAATTCCAGATGTTGTTAAGACTTGTTAATTACTAGTTAGATTGTGCTAATTATTTGACTTCCTTTCATCTTTGTGTCTTTCTACAACAATGAAAACAGAAACTTATTTTTTTGAAAACTACGGTCTAGATGTTTTTTGATTAGGTTTTGTTGAATGCCTCAGGAAAAAATGGGATCTTTCTATGCTATGCTAAGTTAAAAATATATGTATTATTCTTTAGTTTTGTCATGTTAAGATATCTAAAGTTTGAATTTTCATATTGCAGCACGATGGAAAAATGTCTCCGAAAAAGTTCAAAATTGTTGTAGCGTGATGTGTATGATGTCAGGACAAGAGAGGTGTTATGTACTTGTTTGGAGATAAAAAGTTCAGCAAGTTCAACATGAAGAAGTGTCCAATGTGAACAAAATGAATGCTGTAGAAGCTCTTTTTGCTAATTTTGTGTGTGTTCAAAGAGACTAATTATCATATGATCTTAAAAACTTTTTATCGCGGTTGAAGAATTATAGTAGTAATAAGTAAGTTCTAAATTCTAATGAAGTAGTTTTTAAATGTAGTTTTCTCCCCCAATCATTTGGCATTGATGTCTCCATCTGAAAAGATCAGGTTTATTACGAGGATATGGAATGAGAGATATAAACTTGGTGAATAATGGCTATTTGTGTTTTGATGAAGTTGGGATTTGGTGATGATGGTAGTTTATGGATGTGTTTTAGGGATATGGTTAGTAAAGGACCCTTACCTTCAAATCATGTTTACAATGTGATTATTCTTGCCTTTTGCAAGAGAAACTTGCATTAGGATTGAAGAAAGTTTATTGTATGTGATGAGGAAGTATGGGTGTGAGCCAAATGTTATATGAATATAATATTTTGATATCACATTGGAGAAAGTGTGTTGTATGTGACATGTGACGTGGAAGTATGAGTGTGAGCCAAGTTTTTATAAATATAAAATTTTGATGAATGCGTATTTTGGAGAAAGTTTATTATATGTGATGAGGAAGTATGTGTGTGAGCCAAGTGTTTGAATATAATATTTTGATCATCACATAGAAGAAAGTGTGTTGTATATGATGAGAAAGTATGGGTGTGAGCCAAGTGTTTATAAATATAAAATTTGATCAATGATGCAATGCGGGTGGACTCTGTAATGTCTAATGCCATGATAGATTGTTGTGTCAAGGCAAGAGAAATTGATCCGACAAATTTGTTTTATGAAAAAAATGAGAAGCACAATAGTGTCGCATCTAATGGTGTGACTCTTAACATCTTACGTCATGATGTGATGAGGAAGTATGGGTGTGAGCCAAGTGTTTGAACATAATATTTTGATCATCACATTGGAAAAAGTGTGTTGTATGTGATGATGAAGTATAGGTGTAATATTTTGATCGCTTATTTTGGAGAAAGTTTATTGTATGTGATGAGGAAGTATGTGTGTGAGCCAAGTGTTTGAATATAATATTTTGATCATCACATAGGAGAAAGTGTGTTGTATATGATGAGAAAGTATGGGTGTGAGCCAAGTGTTTATAAATATAAAATTTGATCAATGATGCAATGTGGGTGGACTCTGTAATGTCTAATGCCATGATAGATTGTTGTGTCAAGGCAAGAGAAATTGATCCGACAAATTTGTTTTATGAAAAAATGAGAAGCACAACAGTGTTGTATCTAATGGTGTGACTCTTAACATCTTACGTCATGATGTGATGAGGAAGTATGGGTGTGAGCCAAGTGTTTGAACATAATATTTTGATCATCACATTGGAAAAAGTGTGTTGTATGTGATGATGAAGTATAGGTGTAATATTTTGATCGCTTATTTTGGAGAAAGTTTATTGTATGTAATGAGGAAGTATGTGTGTGAGCCAAGTGTTTGAATATAATATTTTGATCATCACATAGGAGAAAGTGTGTTGTATATGATGAGAAAGTATGGGTGTGAGCCAAGTGTTTATAAATATAAAATTTGATCAATGATGCAATGCGGGTGGACTCTGTAATGTCTAATGCCATGATAGATTGTTGTGTCAAGGCAAGAGGAATTGATCCGAAAAATTTGTTTTATGAAAAAATGAGAAGCACAACAGTGTCGCATCTAATGGTGTGACTCTTAACATCTTATGTCATGAGAGGTATGACAAGGAGCAGGGTGGGAACAAATTGATACGGAACTTACGAGTGATGAGATTGGTTCCCAATTCTTCACTATTAGGGTTGTGTATTGGAGGACTATGTTGGGCAGGATGATGCGTTTGACTAAAAGGAGATATGTTGGGAGCTCGAGGTCTTTGGACAAAAATGGAAATGCTCGGGATGGCCCCTAATGCTGTTGCTTTTTCTACTTTCATTGACGGACTTTCTCCACGGGGTTCTATCAAAGAGGTGTACAACATAGTACTATATCACATAGATAGATATTGGATAGAGTATATAATGATTTATGTATGCAAGCATGACTTGCCTTGCTGTTACCCTTTTTTAGTCACGGTGAACTTCATATATGTTCAGGATTCGCCTTTTGTATTGATCTAAGCTGTCTCTTTGATAATTAGTACATGAAATTCTAATGCAAGTTATTCAATCCCCGAAGCTTCTTTTATGTTACGGTTTCGCCATTTCTACGCTTTGATCTAAGTTGTTTCTTTGATTATTAGTACATGAACCATCTATTCTAATGTAAGTTATTCAATCCCCGAAATTCGGAAGGTATTTGTCGATGAATATATGTATGAAGGTTTTTGTGAAAGATATGTAGAGTGGTTTTGAGAGAAAAATGGAAGATCTTGTATTCATTGTTGATTTGTTGCTGTTGCTGCACATTTGTTCTTACTCTGAATCTGGGATTTTTGATACTGTTACAAGAAATTTCAAGAGATGATAAAGATATCTCATTTTTTCTCCACTCTCACTTCTCAATTCAGAAATAAGTAGTGTCTTTACAAATAGATTGCATGTACAAGAATTTTGAAGAAATTATTAGAGAAACCTATGTTTCTCAAGGTTGCCGATCTCTGATTCTAAGGGGCATGTATTCAATCAAGACTCTATGGGATTTTTTAGGAGTTTGAAAGTTTGGGTGTATTCAAACTTCTCAAACTTTTTAAAAATCTGGTGGTATTCAATCACAACTTTCTGAACTCCATAAAAATTTGGTGGTATTCAAAACTCCACTGACTTTCTAAAGTTGTTGACTCTGGTGAAATTTATCTTGATTTCAAGCATTTTTTGTACTAAACGAATTCCGACCTTCAACCACGAGAATTTGAAATTCTATGAAACATCAGCGCCGGTGCCTTCCCAGAAACGGCTGGGCTCTATTCGGCCCTCGGCTGGGACCAACCCCGACTGGTATTTTGGGACCCAGCCCTCGGCTGGGCTTGAAGCTTGATGGAGATGGAATTCGATTCCTCTCTCTTCCTAGTTTGATGGGGTTGGGATTTTTCTGGAAGCTTTGTATATTGGTGGAAAATCTTTATTGAAAGTAGGAATCGGTGAATAAAGTAGCAAGCTTGTAAGAATGGATGAAGAGACTAGTTCTTGAATTAGGAGAGCAAAATACTCTCATACTGTTTGCCACCGTTTTGATTCTTCCAGATTGATCTCCATTGTTGTTAGACCTCTGCCAAATCGAATTTCCAATCTCAAATCGAGACCTGAATCAACTTCTAAGCTTGTGAGCACAGGGCCAAATGTTGTCCAAGTCAGCAAAGCCTTTCCATGAACAAGCATCGGGTTGTTTCTCCCACCCCGGAAGTGAAGCTTTCCGACACCTTTGAAGAAGCTCGGTCGAACCAGAAGAGATTCTCGACTCCCCATCCTCGAAGGGAATATCAAGAGAAGGGAACTGATTTGGGTATTTATCCCGTCGTGGCCCAGCGACCGCGGAGATCCAGCTCTGGCTGGCTTTTAGTGTCGCGACCTCTGAGGTCCAGCCGGCGTTGGACTTCATCGACTTCAACTCCAACAGAGTCGTCAAAATCCCACGCGAACTCCATCAGAAATTCCTCACGACTCCACGCGGAGTCAATCAATTTCAAAGTTAGGGGTGTTCGCGGTCTGGTTTGGTGCAGTTTGATACTAAATCAAACCAAATCGTAAAATACGGTTTAATAATTTTTTGGAACCAAATCGAACTGATTAAATAGTAAAATCAAACCAAACCAAACTGTAATAATACAATTTTGATTGAATACACGCCTAAAACTTGAAACGACTTTCCTTTTTTTGAATGAGATAATTTACTAGATGTGCCCTCAAATTTATTTTCTCGAACTTCCAATCAATTCTCAGTTTCTCACTCCAACATCTTATGCAATATAAATGCATATGCTCTTATTGTTAAAGGACTGACGCTTTTTTTTTTTAATAGTTTGATCTCCAACCACTTTTAATTAATTAAATTTCGTGAATTTTTGTCCAATTACAATTATATTGTGAAAAATTCTGTTTTTATTTGTCTTTATTTTAAACGGTGCTTCGTTGTCTGTGAAATTTCTTTTTTCAATAACTAATTCATCCCAAAGTTATTGTGTAAGATTTATGTACACGTAAAACCTCTATTAAAGTCTATAAAATAATAACCTTGGAACCATGAAATTTTATTAATTTAGAGAGATATTAATATATTAATAAATTAATAATTTATTAATTAAAACAGTGATTTTCAATTTCAATAAATATACTTTATATAAATATCGTGAATAGAAATAAATTGTATATGATTTTTTAAATGTAAAATAAATAAATTTTTGTATTTTTAATTGAATATAATCATGCTTCGATCGATTTTTAACGTGAACAAAAGCATTGAATGCGGCAATCATGCTTAACTTTTTATTTCAGTTGAAGAACTTGATATCGAAATTTTCGAATACAATTATAGAAGTTAGAATTGTAATTCAATTATACTCAAATTTCAATGGAGAACTAGACTTCCATTATTTTGGATGTAATTTGAAAAGATAAAGATGAAATTCAATTAAATTTAAATTTCATAAATAATAATATTTTAACAAATTATGATAAAAAATTATTAATTTATAATTTTGATGGGACCTATATAACTATAAAGGAAATTTCTAAAAAAATTATATTATTATTTTATCGAAATTGATGACTTTTTATAATTGTCGGAATCGGGATCGAAGAAATTTATTATATTAGAAAATTTATTAATTTATAAAGGTTTTACAGTAGAAGATAACTAGAGATAGTTCCCATGTCATCCAAATAAGTTCGTACTACTAGTTTTGTAACTTGTAGCCAAAAATTCGTCAATTATTATCTAATGTATCGCCACCGTTTTTCTAATTCCACCGGAAAAAGAAACACAAAGTTTTATCCTTTTTTATAAAAAATAAAATAAAATAAAATTGTGGGAGTTGCTGTTTTAATTGATGCAGCGTATAATTCGCGGCGTCCTCTTTCTCACTCTTTCTCACATGAAATTCTCTAGTTTCTCAGCTAAACCCGAATCATGTGGTGACAATATCTCCCATTAAATTGGATTTTAGATTCTTCAAAATTCAGTTCAATGGAGACCGGTTCCTCTAACTCAACCCCAATCCCCATTTTCTCCACTCTCACTTCCCAATTCGAAAATTCAACTAAGAAAAATGATCTCAATTTTTCAGCCAAAAAGCCCTTGAGTTTGTGGCCCGGAATGTACCATTCTCCGATGACAATTGCACTGTGGGAAACAAAATCCAGCATTTTCGAGAGGCTTCTTGATCCCCCTCTTGATGCACCTCCTCAAACGGAATTGCTCACTAGAACCCCATCTCAGAGTAGAATGACCATTTTGTACAACTTCTCTACTGACTATATTTTGAGGGAGCAGTATAGGGATGCTTGGAATGAGGTCAGAATTGGCAAATTGCTTGAAGACCTTGATGCTCTCGCCGGCACCATTTCAGTCAAGGTGCAATTTTTTCCAAGATATGTTTTTGGTTAGAGTTTCAGCATTTGTTGTAGTGTGTTTTTAGCTTTATATGCATTTGAATATTTTTTGTTGTTCTTGTGCCTTGTGATTGAAATTCAGAGTAATTTCAGATTGTGAGTTATGGTTGAATGAGCTGCTCCCATGAGCTGTGTCATGAGTGAGCAAGTGTGTGCATGTTATCTTCCCATTATCTTGCACGATTATTGTTTTATCAATAGATACGCTGTGATTCCAGCTGATAAATTGCAGATGTGAAGTGTGTGTGTCTGTGTGCGCGCGCGCGGTATGAGATTATCTTCCCCGTGTTCTTGCACAATTAAGGTTTTATCAGTAGCTACATTGTGATTCCAGAAGATACATGCAGGATTTGAAGTGTGTGTATGTGTGTCTTTGAATATCTTCCACATTTTCTTGCATGATTATGGTTTTATCATTAGCTAATTGCAATGCCAGCAGATAGCTTGCATGATTCTGATTTGAAATGTTAAGACCTTGTGTTGTTTCTTATTGCAAACTTTCTTTTTCTTCGTTGGTCATTAGCACTGTTCAGATGACGATAGCACTACTCGACCACTATATCTAGTGACTGCTTCTGTTGACAAAATTGTGTTGAAGAAACCAATCAGTGTTGATGCTGATCTCAAAATAGATGGTGCTGTTTCTTGGGTTGGTCGCTCGTCTATCAAGATTCAGCTTGATGTCACTCAGACTGCACCTGGTAATATCTTGAAGCCATGATTTTGGCTTAAAAGTAACTCTATAGATAAAATTGCTTCTCTTAGTCTCATCACCGACTCAAAAAATTCGTATTCTGCAGAGACAGCTGATCCTTCTGATTCAACTGCTCTGACTGCCAACTTCATCTTCGTGGCTCGTGACTACAAGACGGGTAAAGCTGCTCCTGTGAATCGCCTCGTTCCAGAAACAGAACGAGAGAAGTTGCTCTACATAGCAGCAGAAACAAGAAGTACGGGGAGAAAAAGGAAACAAAGAGACGAAGAAAAGGAGATTGAAAATGGAGAGAGGAATAGATTCGAAGCATTACTAGCCAAGGGAAGAATCTTCTGCGACATGCCCGCCTTGGCGGATAGAGACAGCATTCTTCTTAAATATACTTGCCTTGAGAACTCTTTGATTTGTCAGCCTCAGCAAAGAAACATTCACGGTCGTATATTTGGAGGGTTTCTGATGCACAGAGCGTATGAGTTGGCTTTCTCGACAGCTTATGCTTTTGCAGGCATGATGCCTTATTTCGTGGAAGCTGATCATGTCGATTTTCTGAAACCAGTGAGTTTCTCATGATGAACTGAATATCTTTTGATTTTTCTGTTTCACATGAGCTTTTGGCCCTCAATATCGCAAGGGAGGCTGCATCATAGTTAGAACTCGAAGTCTTCGATTTCCTGCCGCCAGATGCCACAATGTATGAAAGACCTACTACCGTTACCCACATAGAGATAGATGGCTGCAAATTTTCAACAAAAAGTTAGGGCAGTATGTTGATGATCCTAATAAAATTTTGCTTTACTTATTTCATCGTTTTTTTGCTTTTTTTAGTTCATTTACTTTTCTTGTCCTACCTGATTATTATCCACCTGCTGCATGAATTCTGTAATGCATTCTAGTATTAGCTCATCGTTCGAGTGAAAGACAAATATTCTCTCGAATCAAACTTTGTGTTAATGAAAAACTAACTAATTATTCCATTGGTAATGCAGGTGGACGTTGGAGATTTCTTGCGTTTCAAATCATGTGTATTGTACACAGAAGCTGAGAGCTCAGATCGACCTCTAATCCACGTGGAAGTCGTGGCACACGTTACGAGACCTGAGCTCAGGTCTAGTGAGGTATATGTTCCTTCCCTTTCAAATTTGACAAATATTAAGATGTGCAGGAAACAAATCTATTTCAACTCTATTATTCTTGGATTTTTTTTCCCTCTTTTTGATGTAAAATTGAAGCCCTTTAAAGATAAATGAGCTATTAATAGAATGTGTATGATTTTGTGGAATTGTTTAGTGAAGCTTATAGGTGCTGATTTCATTTGCAGGTCTCGAATACAATGTACTTCACCTTCACCCTTCGCCCTGAGGCGAAGGCAAGAAGTAATGGATGTCCGATCCGGAAGGTGGTTCCTGCAACGGAGGAGGAAGCGCGAAGAATTGTTGCTCGAATGGTTTCTGATTCGTCGTAGTATGCAGAAATTCTTCCGTCACTGCTTATCTAGAGAAGATGTTTTTTTGCATGATTCTAATTGAAAGAAAAATTGTAGAGGTTTTAGATGTTGTATGTAAAATCGTTGTAATTGTGTTGATGCAATGAAATAGCTATGTCTAACTTTATGAAGAAAATGTTGGAATTGTACTAAGATTTTGACCGAATTCGACTTGTTTCTTGTAATTTATTTACTTTTCTCTAAAGAATAGACAAAAGGTACTAATTTAAGCGACAAACTTATAAGAATTAAACTGGAAAATACATTCAAGCTCAATACTCAAGTGATTCTCCTCTCTCTCTTTTTTTTTTTTTTATCATTTCTTGATTGAGTAACATTTCTTGAATCTCCAATCGAGAAGCTTCATATAAAAATAACAGCCCAATATAATGTTACATGTAATGATAAAAACTCATTTCTTCATATACATATATCTAATAGAACAAAAATTCATTTCATTCGTCTATCTGTTATAGTTACACCAAATCAAAAATCATACTATCATATATCTAAGACAGCAAAAACATGCTCTCCGCAGACAATATTTGTACACCCAATAAACCTAACCATGAAATTGAACCCTAAACATTGAAGGGAAGGAGGCTCTCATCATCGGAGGAAGTCTGCTGCCGCCTATGAAACGCCCCCGTTGCTTGCTGCAGCATCGGATTGACCGGGACGGGGAATCTGTGCGCAGAACTGACTATGGTTCGTTCATTTATCATCCCAACTTCCTTGCAGACGCGGTCCAAGACTGTGAGGAAGTCGCGCACCACCATGAAGATTCTGAAAGGATGAGGCTCTTCCATAGCAGAGTTTCCATGGAAGTACTCAGTTATTTCCTTCACCAAAGAAAGAGCTAATCTTTCCTGTGCTTGAATCTTGAAAATTTCTTCCTCTGCATTATTCATGAAGCTGTTCATGGATTCTGCAAACTTGCTGCTTTCTTCCATGGATGCAGCAGCTTCATTCAATTTCAGAATCTCATTCACATTTGTAATCCCTTTTGATAGCTTGGATACATAGGTGCTGAGCACTTCTGCGTCCATGACAGCGGCTTTCTTCACGCTCGAAAGCTCCAAACTGAGAGCTGAAACCACTTGGAGGCCTAGTTTCCTGCATTTAGCATCATTGCTCGTCTCCTCCGCCGCGTGGTGCTGCTCGCCAGAAAGACGAGCACCTTCGCTTCTTATGATCTCCTGCACGACAAAATGTAGGAGGGTGGTCTTCCCATCCGCCCCCTTGACATCAACGAGCTTGAGGAGTGTGTCGAGCTTGAATGCATGAGCATCACCCCGGTTTGTTCCTACATTCATCCGATTCCCGGTCTTCAGCACTGCTTCTAGGAGCTTCAGGAACATCCTACTCGTCCTCAGTTCATCGCAAGCTGCCTGCAATAATCCAGAATTCGAAAAAACTAATATAACTCCACTGATTTCTAACATGCTCAATGATAATGAAATTTCCTTATCAAGATTCATACAAATTATTACCTCTAAAGTTGCAAATGACTTTTTCAAGTATTCAACCTCGGATTCGAAGTTAGATACAAATAGCAATGCTTCTACTCTTTTAAAAGCATGAGGTATATCAACAACTGCCTTCAAGAATCTCTCTGCAGGCCCAAGCTTGATCGAGGAATCATCTTCGTGTTCTTTCAGCTTACGTTCCTCTTCCTTAGTCGGAGCCATCTTCAGTAGACTTTCAAGAAGTTCCGTCCCAAGAATTTCAGCATTGCCTGTGTTCAAGGCCAAACAAGTACTTAATGCACGTGGACAACGGGGCATTCTCAACAACAACACGATTATAAGTGAAACACAAAAACCAGCATTCTATTACATGATAGTGAAAGAGACAATCATTTGCATGAGATTTGAAAGTTTAAGCGAAAGATTAGTAATAGAATACCTTCCAAAAGGCCTTCACAAACTTCATCTACTGTAACATGGAGTGCCTTCAACAAGATGGCGATATTCTGCGATTTCTTTGGGTCAAGAACCTTATCGCCACCATCAAGGCTGGGAGGAGGAAGAACCTGCCACCTTGTTGCTTCGTTTGGATTTGGTTTTGAAGTATTGACAACGAACAAAGTCTCGATCATCTCCTCGTCCAATCTGCAAACAATTCAAGAATGAATGAGAAACTGCAAATTAAGATGAATGGAAGTAACAAGAGGAGAGGAGAGGATGATCGTACTTGAATGAGCTGCATTTGAGTTGATCCCACACCATCTCTCGATCAGAACTAGCTCTCACTTTATCCCAATGCAATGGCTTTAATTTTGGTTTAGGATTCAACGAATCTTCATCATTTTGAGAAGGAAGCTGCATGGGGGAAATAAATGTAGAACTCTCGAAGCCAATTGGTCTCAATGGATTTATCAGAGCAGGTGGCTCCACAGGATTCTTCGCTGCCGGAGTCAGAGTTCTAGGACTTAGGGTGGGAGGCGGAGGTGGAGGTGGTGGTGGAATAGACCTTGGTGGCGGAGTATTGACTGAAACGGGCGGTGCAGGGGGCTGCAAGGAGCTGCCATTGCTCGAGGGAGACTCCACATTCTCAGGAAAATCATTCAAAGTCTTCAATGATGATTCATTGCTTTCCCTCCGGCATATCTCCGGCGAAGATGGAGTCGGGGGCGAAGGCGATGGCAGCTTATGCTCTTCGGTGCTGCTTATTCTCACCGGAGACGCCTCATTCTGATCTGAGAACATCGGCATTCTTTCCGGGGAAGGTAACACCAAATCTTGCATCACCGAAGATTCTGCATCTTGATCGGAAGCGTTTGCAATTGATGACGTGTCCTCATTTTTCCCTGAATAATTGTTGGGGGACGGTGAATCCGGTGGCGATGGTGTTGGAGATTCCGGCACCGGTGATACCAGAGGCTCCATATTCTGATCAGAAACATTTGAACTCCTCGGCGATGATTCCTCACTACTCAAATATCTCGCCGGAGAGGATGAACCGCAGGCCAATGGCGATGTTGATTCCGGCAACACTAAAGCTTCCATCTCCGGCGATGTAGGAATTTCGTCGGAATTGTGCTTTGCAGGGCTGATGATTCCCCCTGGAGATTCAACGTTCTGATCAGAAATATTTGAATTCCTCGGCGACGATTCCTCGCTACTCAGGGACAACGGCGATCCAAATTCCGGCGACACTAACGCTTCAATCTCCGTTGTTGCAATTGCAGTCGCATTGTGCTGTTCGGAGCTGCCGATTGTCACTGAAGGTTCTATATGATTGGAAACATCCGAATTCTTGGGAGAGGATTCCTCATTTCTCATCAAGCATCTTTCCGGTGAATATAAAATCGGGGACAACGGCAATCTAGATTCCGGTTGTATCTCCGGAGCTGCTGGAATTTCGTCCGCGTTCTGTTGTGCAAGGTTGCTACTTCTCACCGGAGATTCCACATTCCAATCCCAAACGTCAGAATTCGACAAAAGCGCAGGTACAGATTCCGGCGGCACGGAACCTCGCATCTCCGGCGGTGGTGGAATAACGTCGGAGTTGTTATAGACAGGGCTGTTACTTCTCAACGGAGATTCCGCAAACTGATCTGAAGCATTCGAATTTCTCGCCGATGATTCCCCGCTCTCCGTTGAACATCTTTCCGGCGATAATGGCGATGCAGATTCTGGAATCACTAGACCTCGTATTTCCGGCGGATTCGAAATAGTATGACTGTTATGTGTCGCTGGAGATTCCAAATTCTGATCCGAAACATTCGAATTCCCCGGCGATGAACTCAGTGCCAACGGCGTCGCAAACTGATCTGAAGCATTCGAATTTGTTGGCGACGATTCCGCGCTCTCCGTTGAACATCTTTCCGGCGATAATGGCGATGCAGATTCTGGAATCACTAGACCTCGTATTCCCGGCGGATTCGGAATAGTATGACTGTCATGTGTCGCTGGAGATTCTAAATTATGATCCGAAACATTCGAATTCCTCGGCGATGAACTCAGTGCCAACGGCGTCGCAAACTCCAGAAGCTCCGGTGAGGTTGGGATATCATTAGCACTATGTAGCTCAATCTCGACAGCGATGTAACTTCTCACCGGAGATTCCATACTCCGATCCGACACTGTAGAATTCCTCGGCGAAGATTCCGGTGAAGATGAAGTCACCGACGACGGCGATTGACATGCCGGAAGCTCCAAACCTCGTGTTTCCGGCAGTGCTGGATTAGCGGTGGTATTATGAAGGACAAGGCTATTGATTATCGCCACAGATTCCAAACTCTGATCTAAAACATTCAAATCGCGCGAAGAAATTTCCTCGCTCCTCCTCGATTGCCTATCCGGTGAAGATGAACTCGTCGGTGATGGCGATGTTGCTACCTGGAGCATCGAACTCCGCGCCTCCGGCGGTGACGCCATCTGCGGAGGCAGGGGCGCAATAGTTTGAATCTCGATTAAGTCCGGTGACTTAGGTATCGTATTCATCGAGCTCTGATTATTCGCCGGAGAAAGGCTGAACGAAGCAGACCGCGCCGGAGAGCCCGATCCAGGGAGAGAAGAGGAGTAAGTAGAGGAAGAATTTGAAGTGGAGCCATTGAAATTCTCCACCACCACGGCGGCTAAAGCTCTTCTAGAAGCTGATCCGGTGCCGATCGAGTTTTCTCTGCCGTTAATGGATCCTTTGGGAGAGTAGAACTCTTCGCTCTCGTCATCTTTACTCGAAATAACTTCGGCGTTGTTACCAGAGTTCTGCTGCCGCATGTTCAACGGCGGCAGCGGGCGCAGCTCCGGCGAGTCCAATTTCCGAGAATTAGCAGCATTACTGCAGGTAATTCTAGCTGCGCCACCGCCGGATACGGTGGCGGGGGCATGTGAATTGACCAAAGTGCCCAGGTAGAGGAACTCCGAGCTGGATTGAGAAGGTCTAAGGAGCTTCGGAATGTGGTGCGAATTCGGTGCCTGATTGAAGGAAACCGCGCTGCTGGTATCGGAGTTTGGGGGTTTCGATTTATTGAAGGAGGATGATCGGCGGGAGGTGGTGCGGTGGCGGAGATGGAGGAAGACAGCGAGGGAGACGACGGTGATGGCGGCAACGACGGCGGCTACGGCGGCGATGATGAGCTTGGAGGAGCTGGAGTTGGGTTTGGTGGGGCCGGGGACGGTGATGGAGGAGATGTTGGCGGGGAAGGAGGCGAAGGAGGCGGGAGCGGGGGGCGGAGGAGGGGAAGGGTAGGATTGGAAAAAGGGGGAATTGTCGGGGGCAGAAGTGGTAAAAGGGTATTTTGGGGGCGAGGGGGCGGGGGGTGGGGATGGATCATCAGGCAGGAGGGGCTGGTGGAGAATGCGGCGGGGGTGGGGGGTGGAGGTGGAGGTGGAGGTGGAGAATAAGGGGCGGAAGGTGAAAGATGAGAGGAGGAGAAGGTGGAGGAGGGCGGCGGCGGTGGGCATTTTGTGGTGGTTCGTTTTAGTGGTTGATGGATTGGCGGGTGTTTGACTGTGAATTTTCACATTTTGCACACTCGGTGTGTGCGTGGGAACTGGAAGTGGAAGCAGCAGCAGTAGCAGTATACTAGAGTGGGAGTTTATAATAGTACTAAATTAATTACTATTCTCTCTGTCCCGCTCATTTTATCTCCCTTTACTTAAATGGACGTCCCACTCATTTTGTCTACATTCAAATATAGACATAATGAGTGGTTGTAAGAGTTTTTCTCTCATCCCTTTTCAATCTCATCCCCTAGTTTATTGGACAAACAATTTTCCTTAATTCATGCCCAATAGTAAGGAGACAAAATGAGCGGAACGGAGGGAGTATTAGCCAAGTGTTTATGAATATATATAATATTTTGATCAATGTCTATTGTGTTAGGGGGTTAGGATTCATTCAAATGTAACTCATCTACATTTTGTATGCTTGTCAATTTTGTTGAAACATATCTTTCGTGGTTACCCTTTATTGGTCACGATGAACTTCTTGTGTTTTGGTTTTGCTGTTTCTACGGTTTAATCTAAGCTTCTCTTTGATTATTAGTACATGAACCATCTATTCTAATGGAAGTCATTCAATCCCCAAAATTTTGAAAGTATTTGTATGAATAGGTATGAAATTTGTGAAAGATATGGAGAATGTCTTGAGAGAAAAATCGAGGATCTTGCGTTCGTTGTTGCTGCTGCTAAAACATGTGTTTATTACTCAGAATTTGGGATTTTGAAAATGTTCAACACAAAATTTGACTAAAATAAGTTCGTCTTTAAAAATAGATTGCAGGTACAAGAATTTTCAGGAGGCATAATGAAATTTAAATTTCTCGAACTTCCAATTTGATTCTCACTCCCAACATCTTATGTAATCCAAATGCATATATCTTCGTGAATTTTAGTCCAATTACATTTACAATATGAAGTTCCCTTTTCCAATATCATACTTCATTTGATGAAAACTAATTACGATATCAAATCCGTACAATATGGAAGTCATATTAGTGTAAGATTTATGTAATTATGTAGTAGAGAACTAGAGATAGCTCCCTTGTCATCCAGAAAAGTTAGTCTTGTTCCTTAAAATTCGTGAATTGTCAATTAATTAAGTTTCACCATTTTTTTAATTTCTCCAAAAAAAAAAAAAAACAAAAAATACCATACTTTTTTTATTTCTTATTTTTTGAGGGGGTTTCCACTATTTTCATGGATGCAGTCCTTTCTAAATTAGCGGCGTCCTCTCTCTCACATGAATTTCACAACTTTCTAAGTCAAAATTTAGAAATATAGCTTCCAGTTGGAATCAATATAAATATAGTAATATTCTTAACTTTGAGGTTTTTAACAACCAAATCCGTGCTAACTTGCTCGAAGCAAGACGTGTGATTTTTTTTTTCCTATTTGAAATGAACTCATCCATTCATGAATTTAAACACTGTGATAATATTTTTCTAAGTCGTAACATATAGTAGAGAACACTTCATTAGTAATAGTTTTTCATGGCGTAACACAAAGTCGAGAACACTTAATATGTATTACTTTTATAAGACATGATGCAAAGTCGAGAGCGACGATGACATAATATTGAAACACGATACATAATAAATATGTAGTACCTTATACTAGAAACGATTTCCTCTTATATCAAAAGTCTGATCTAGAGATACTCAATCATAAATATCAGGCTAAAACTCACACGTATATATATTTAAATAATAATAATATAATTTTTCTAAAAGAATTGGCAAGAAATGATCCAAACCATAGTTCAATTCAAATCACTAAACTCCGGTGATTGAAGTCATATGATGAGCCATCAACTGACACTATGATTACATTTCACACATCACAATAATTCACATATTAATTTAGAAAAAAAAAAAAAAAAACAGAATCTCAGAAAAATTTAAATTTAAACAATTAGCCTTATTACCTCTATGTTAGGTCTACATTGTACATGGAAAAAAGCGAGAGTTATTCCTTTGAGTTTGAGGTATATTAGTTATTACTAATGTTTTGAAGTCGATTTTATAATAGAGAATTTTCAAGCGATTTATCCTGTCTAACATGGTCTACGATTACTCAATCACAATATTGAGTGATACCGATAATATGGGCCTCAACAAAGTAAGGCCCAAATAGTAATTTTTGGCCCAGTTCAATAAAAGAACATACAGTGGTATCCCCGCTTATTTGAAGAACCTTTTAATCTCCCCCAACTACGGCGGCAGCTTCGGCTTCTTCGAATTCTCCCAACTCGTAACAGCTTGATCCGCTGATGAGGGGCTGCTCGCTGAAATAATTTCCGGCGAATATTATCAATAAAATAATGGTTGATGTGCCTAGGTCGTGCGAACTAGCTGGCTCAGGCGACAAGTATCAGATTGGTATGAACGGTATTGGAAATAATTTTGAGGTAAATTTCAGATTTTCTGCGCGAAGTATTCAAAATTCCAGATGTTGTTAAGACTTGTTAATTACTAGTTAGATTGTGCTAATTATTTGACTTCCTTTCATCTTTGTGTCTTTCTACAACAATGAAAACAGAAACTTATTTTTTTGAAAACTACGGTCTAGATGTTTTTTGATTAGGTTTTGTTGAATGCCTCAGGAAAAAATGGGATCTTTCTATGCTATGCTAAGTTAAAAATATATGTATTATTCTTTAGTTTTGTCATGTTAAGATATCTAAAGTTTGAATTTTCATATTGCAGCACGATGGAAAAATGTCTCCGAAAAAGTTCAAAATTGTTGTAGCGTGATGTGTATGATGTCAGGACAAGAGAGGTGTTATGTACTTGTTTGGAGATAAAAAGTTCAGCAAGTTCAACATGAAGAAGTGTCCAATGTGAACAAAATGAATGCTGTAGAAGCTCTTTTTGCTAATTTTGTGTGTGTTCAAAGAGACTAATTATCATATGATCTTAAAAACTTTTTATCGCGGTTGAAGAATTATAGTAGTAATAAGTAAGTTCTAAATTCTAATGAAGTAGTTTTTAAATGTAGTTTTCTCCCCCAATCATTTGGCATTGATGTCTCCATCTGAAAAGATCAGGTTTATTACGAGGATATGGAATGAGAGATATAAACTTGGTGAATAATGGCTATTTGTGTTTTGATGAAGTTGGGATTTGGTGATGATGGTAGTTTATGGATGTGTTTTAGGGATATGGTTAGTAAAGGACCCTTACCTTCAAATCATGTTTACAATGTGATTATTCTTGCCTTTTGCAAGAGAAACTTGCATTAGGATTGAAGAAAGTTTATTGTATGTGATGAGGAAGTATGGGTGTGAGCCAAATGTTATATGAATATAATATTTTGATATCACATTGGAGAAAGTGTGTTGTATGTGACATGTGACGTGGAAGTATGAGTGTGAGCCAAGTTTTTATAAATATAAAATTTTGATGAATGCGTATTTTGGAGAAAGTTTATTATATGTGATGAGGAAGTATGTGTGTGAGCCAAGTGTTTGAATATAATATTTTGATCATCACATAGAAGAAAGTGTGTTGTATATGATGAGAAAGTATGGGTGTGAGCCAAGTGTTTATAAATATAAAATTTGATCAATGATGCAATGCGGGTGGACTCTGTAATGTCTAATGCCATGATAGATTGTTGTGTCAAGGCAAGAGAAATTGATCCGACAAATTTGTTTTATGAAAAAAATGAGAAGCACAATAGTGTCGCATCTAATGGTGTGACTCTTAACATCTTACGTCATGATGTGATGAGGAAGTATGGGTGTGAGCCAAGTGTTTGAACATAATATTTTGATCATCACATTGGAAAAAGTGTGTTGTATGTGATGATGAAGTATAGGTGTAATATTTTGATCGCTTATTTTGGAGAAAGTTTATTGTATGTGATGAGGAAGTATGTGTGTGAGCCAAGTGTTTGAATATAATATTTTGATCATCACATAGGAGAAAGTGTGTTGTATATGATGAGAAAGTATGGGTGTGAGCCAAGTGTTTATAAATATAAAATTTGATCAATGATGCAATGTGGGTGGACTCTGTAATGTCTAATGCCATGATAGATTGTTGTGTCAAGGCAAGAGAAATTGATCCGACAAATTTGTTTTATGAAAAAATGAGAAGCACAACAGTGTTGTATCTAATGGTGTGACTCTTAACATCTTACGTCATGATGTGATGAGGAAGTATGGGTGTGAGCCAAGTGTTTGAACATAATATTTTGATCATCACATTGGAAAAAGTGTGTTGTATGTGATGATGAAGTATAGGTGTAATATTTTGATCGCTTATTTTGGAGAAAGTTTATTGTATGTAATGAGGAAGTATGTGTGTGAGCCAAGTGTTTGAATATAATATTTTGATCATCACATAGGAGAAAGTGTGTTGTATATGATGAGAAAGTATGGGTGTGAGCCAAGTGTTTATAAATATAAAATTTGATCAATGATGCAATGCGGGTGGACTCTGTAATGTCTAATGCCATGATAGATTGTTGTGTCAAGGCAAGAGGAATTGATCCGAAAAATTTGTTTTATGAAAAAATGAGAAGCACAACAGTGTCGCATCTAATGGTGTGACTCTTAACATCTTATGTCATGAGAGGTATGACAAGGAGCAGGGTGGGAACAAATTGATACGGAACTTACGAGTGATGAGATTGGTTCCCAATTCTTCACTATTAGGGTTGTGTATTGGAGGACTATGTTGGGCAGGATGATGCGTTTGACTAAAAGGAGATATGTTGGGAGCTCGAGGTCTTTGGACAAAAATGGAAATGCTCGGGATGGCCCCTAATGCTGTTGCTTTTTCTACTTTCATTGACGGACTTTCTCCACGGGGTTCTATCAAAGAGGTGTACAACATAGTACTATATCACATAGATAGATATTGGATAGAGTATATAATGATTTATGTATGCAAGCATGACTTGCCTTGCTGTTACCCTTTTTTAGTCACGGTGAACTTCATATATGTTCAGGATTCGCCTTTTGTATTGATCTAAGCTGTCTCTTTGATAATTAGTACATGAAATTCTAATGCAAGTTATTCAATCCCCGAAGCTTCTTTTATGTTACGGTTTCGCCATTTCTACGCTTTGATCTAAGTTGTTTCTTTGATTATTAGTACATGAACCATCTATTCTAATGTAAGTTATTCAATCCCCGAAATTCGGAAGGTATTTGTCGATGAATATATGTATGAAGGTTTTTGTGAAAGATATGTAGAGTGGTTTTGAGAGAAAAATGGAAGATCTTGTATTCATTGTTGATTTGTTGCTGTTGCTGCACATTTGTTCTTACTCTGAATCTGGGATTTTTGATACTGTTACAAGAAATTTCAAGAGATGATAAAGATATCTCATTTTTTCTCCACTCTCACTTCTCAATTCAGAAATAAGTAGTGTCTTTACAAATAGATTGCATGTACAAGAATTTTGAAGAAATTATTAGAGAAACCTATGTTTCTCAAGGTTGCCGATCTCTGATTCTAAGGGGCATGTATTCAATCAAGACTCTATGGGATTTTTTAGGAGTTTGAAAGTTTGGGTGTATTCAAACTTCTCAAACTTTTTAAAAATCTGGTGGTATTCAATCACAACTTTCTGAACTCCATAAAAATTTGGTGGTATTCAAAACTCCACTGACTTTCTAAAGTTGTTGACTCTGGTGAAATTTATCTTGATTTCAAGCATTTTTTGTACTAAACGAATTCCGACCTTCAACCACGAGAATTTGAAATTCTATGAAACATCAGCGCCGGTGCCTTCCCAGAAACGGCTGGGCTCTATTCGGCCCTCGGCTGGGACCAACCCCGACTGGTATTTTGGGACCCAGCCCTCGGCTGGGCTTGAAGCTTGATGGAGATGGAATTCGATTCCTCTCTCTTCCTAGTTTGATGGGGTTGGGATTTTTCTGGAAGCTTTGTATATTGGTGGAAAATCTTTATTGAAAGTAGGAATCGGTGAATAAAGTAGCAAGCTTGTAAGAATGGATGAAGAGACTAGTTCTTGAATTAGGAGAGCAAAATACTCTCATACTGTTTGCCACCGTTTTGATTCTTCCAGATTGATCTCCATTGTTGTTAGACCTCTGCCAAATCGAATTTCCAATCTCAAATCGAGACCTGAATCAACTTCTAAGCTTGTGAGCACAGGGCCAAATGTTGTCCAAGTCAGCAAAGCCTTTCCATGAACAAGCATCGGGTTGTTTCTCCCACCCCGGAAGTGAAGCTTTCCGACACCTTTGAAGAAGCTCGGTCGAACCAGAAGAGATTCTCGACTCCCCATCCTCGAAGGGAATATCAAGAGAAGGGAACTGATTTGGGTATTTATCCCGTCGTGGCCCAGCGACCGCGGAGATCCAGCTCTGGCTGGCTTTTAGTGTCGCGACCTCTGAGGTCCAGCCGGCGTTGGACTTCATCGACTTCAACTCCAACAGAGTCGTCAAAATCCCACGCGAACTCCATCAGAAATTCCTCACGACTCCACGCGGAGTCAATCAATTTCAAAGTTAGGGGTGTTCGCGGTCTGGTTTGGTGCAGTTTGATACTAAATCAAACCAAATCGTAAAATACGGTTTAATAATTTTTTGGAACCAAATCGAACTGATTAAATAGTAAAATCAAACCAAACCAAACTGTAATAATACAATTTTGATTGAATACACGCCTAAAACTTGAAACGACTTTCCTTTTTTTGAATGAGATAATTTACTAGATGTGCCCTCAAATTTATTTTCTCGAACTTCCAATCAATTCTCAGTTTCTCACTCCAACATCTTATGCAATATAAATGCATATGCTCTTATTGTTAAAGGACTGACGCTTTTTTTTTTTAATAGTTTGATCTCCAACCACTTTTAATTAATTAAATTTCGTGAATTTTTGTCCAATTACAATTATATTGTGAAAAATTCTGTTTTTATTTGTCTTTATTTTAAACGGTGCTTCGTTGTCTGTGAAATTTCTTTTTTCAATAACTAATTCATCCCAAAGTTATTGTGTAAGATTTATGTACACGTAAAACCTCTATTAAAGTCTATAAAATAATAACCTTGGAACCATGAAATTTTATTAATTTAGAGAGATATTAATATATTAATAAATTAATAATTTATTAATTAAAACAGTGATTTTCAATTTCAATAAATATACTTTATATAAATATCGTGAATAGAAATAAATTGTATATGATTTTTTAAATGTAAAATAAATAAATTTTTGTATTTTTAATTGAATATAATCATGCTTCGATCGATTTTTAACGTGAACAAAAGCATTGAATGCGGCAATCATGCTTAACTTTTTATTTCAGTTGAAGAACTTGATATCGAAATTTTCGAATACAATTATAGAAGTTAGAATTGTAATTCAATTATACTCAAATTTCAATGGAGAACTAGACTTCCATTATTTTGGATGTAATTTGAAAAGATAAAGATGAAATTCAATTAAATTTAAATTTCATAAATAATAATATTTTAACAAATTATGATAAAAAATTATTAATTTATAATTTTGATGGGACCTATATAACTATAAAGGAAATTTCTAAAAAAATTATATTATTATTTTATCGAAATTGATGACTTTTTATAATTGTCGGAATCGGGATCGAAGAAATTTATTATATTAGAAAATTTATTAATTTATAAAGGTTTTACAGTAGAAGATAACTAGAGATAGTTCCCATGTCATCCAAATAAGTTCGTACTACTAGTTTTGTAACTTGTAGCCAAAAATTCGTCAATTATTATCTAATGTATCGCCACCGTTTTTCTAATTCCACCGGAAAAAGAAACACAAAGTTTTATCCTTTTTTATAAAAAATAAAATAAAATAAAATTGTGGGAGTTGCTGTTTTAATTGATGCAGCGTATAATTCGCGGCGTCCTCTTTCTCACTCTTTCTCACATGAAATTCTCTAGTTTCTCAGCTAAACCCGAATCATGTGGTGACAATATCTCCCATTAAATTGGATTTTAGATTCTTCAAAATTCAGTTCAATGGAGACCGGTTCCTCTAACTCAACCCCAATCCCCATTTTCTCCACTCTCACTTCCCAATTCGAAAATTCAACTAAGAAAAATGATCTCAATTTTTCAGCCAAAAAGCCCTTGAGTTTGTGGCCCGGAATGTACCATTCTCCGATGACAATTGCACTGTGGGAAACAAAATCCAGCATTTTCGAGAGGCTTCTTGATCCCCCTCTTGATGCACCTCCTCAAACGGAATTGCTCACTAGAACCCCATCTCAGAGTAGAATGACCATTTTGTACAACTTCTCTACTGACTATATTTTGAGGGAGCAGTATAGGGATGCTTGGAATGAGGTCAGAATTGGCAAATTGCTTGAAGACCTTGATGCTCTCGCCGGCACCATTTCAGTCAAGGTGCAATTTTTTCCAAGATATGTTTTTGGTTAGAGTTTCAGCATTTGTTGTAGTGTGTTTTTAGCTTTATATGCATTTGAATATTTTTTGTTGTTCTTGTGCCTTGTGATTGAAATTCAGAGTAATTTCAGATTGTGAGTTATGGTTGAATGAGCTGCTCCCATGAGCTGTGTCATGAGTGAGCAAGTGTGTGCATGTTATCTTCCCATTATCTTGCACGATTATTGTTTTATCAATAGATACGCTGTGATTCCAGCTGATAAATTGCAGATGTGAAGTGTGTGTGTCTGTGTGCGCGCGCGCGCGGTATGAGATTATCTTCCCCGTGTTCTTGCACAATTAAGGTTTTATCAGTAGCTACATTGTGATTCCAGAAGATACATGCAGGATTTGAAGTGTGTGTATGTGTGTCTTTGAATATCTTCCACATTTTCTTGCATGATTATGGTTTTATCATTAGCTAATTGCAATGCCAGCAGATAGCTTGCATGATTCTGATTTGAAATGTTAAGACCTTGTGTTGTTTCTTATTGCAAACTTTCTTTTTCTTCGTTGGTCATTAGCACTGTTCAGATGACGATAGCACTACTCGACCACTATATCTAGTGACTGCTTCTGTTGACAAAATTGTGTTGAAGAAACCAATCAGTGTTGATGCTGATCTCAAAATAGATGGTGCTGTTTCTTGGGTTGGTCGCTCGTCTATCAAGATTCAGCTTGATGTCACTCAGACTGCACCTGGTAATATCTTGAAGCCATGATTTTGGCTTAAAAGTAACTCTATAGATAAAATTGCTTCTCTTAGTCTCATCACCGACTCAAAAAATTCGTATTCTGCAGAGACAGCTGATCCTTCTGATTCAACTGCTCTGACTGCCAACTTCATCTTCGTGGCTCGTGACTACAAGACGGGTAAAGCTGCTCCTGTGAATCGCCTCGTTCCAGAAACAGAACGAGAGAAGTTGCTCTACATAGCAGCAGAAACAAGAAGTACGGGGAGAAAAAGGAAACAAAGAGACGAAGAAAAGGAGATTGAAAATGGAGAGAGGAATAGATTCGAAGCATTACTAGCCAAGGGAAGAATCTTCTGCGACATGCCCGCCTTGGCGGATAGAGACAGCATTCTTCTTAAATATACTTGCCTTGAGAACTCTTTGATTTGTCAGCCTCAGCAAAGAAACATTCACGGTCGTATATTTGGAGGGTTTCTGATGCACAGAGCGTATGAGTTGGCTTTCTCGACAGCTTATGCTTTTGCAGGCATGATGCCTTATTTCGTGGAAGCTGATCATGTCGATTTTCTGAAACCAGTGAGTTTCTCATGATGAACTGAATATCTTTTGATTTTTCTGTTTCACATGAGCTTTTGGCCCTCAATATCGCAAGGGAGGCTGCATCATAGTTAGAACTCGAAGTCTTCGATTTCCTGCCGCCAGATGCCACAATGTATGAAAGACCTACTACCGTTACCCACATAGAGATAGATGGCTGCAAATTTTCAACAAAAAGTTAGGGCAGTATGTTGATGATCCTAATAAAATTTTGCTTTACTTATTTCATCGTTTTTTTGCTTTTTTTAGTTCATTTACTTTTCTTGTCCTACCTGATTATTATCCACCTGCTGCATGAATTCTGTAATGCATTCTAGTATTAGCTCATCGTTCGAGTGAAAGACAAATATTCTCTCGAATCAAACTTTGTGTTAATGAAAAACTAACTAATTATTCCATTGGTAATGCAGGTGGACGTTGGAGATTTCTTGCGTTTCAAATCATGTGTATTGTACACAGAAGCTGAGAGCTCAGATCGACCTCTAATCCACGTGGAAGTCGTGGCACACGTTACGAGACCTGAGCTCAGGTCTAGTGAGGTATATGTTCCTTCCCTTTCAAATTTGACAAATATTAAGATGTGCAGGAAACAAATCTATTTCAACTCTATTATTCTTGGATTTTTTTTCCCTCTTTTTGATGTAAAATTGAAGCCCTTTAAAGATAAATGAGCTATTAATAGAATGTGTATGATTTTGTGGAATTGTTTAGTGAAGCTTATAGGTGCTGATTTCATTTGCAGGTCTCGAATACAATGTACTTCACCTTCACCCTTCGCCCTGAGGCGAAGGCAAGAAGTAATGGATGTCCGATCCGGAAGGTGGTTCCTGCAACGGAGGAGGAAGCGCGAAGAATTGTTGCTCGAATGGTTTCTGATTCGTCGTAGTATGCAGAAATTCTTCCGTCACTGCTTATCTAGAGAAGATGTTTTTTTGCATGATTCTAATTGAAAGAAAAATTGTAGAGGTTTTAGATGTTGTATGTAAAATCGTTGTAATTGTGTTGATGCAATGAAATAGCTATGTCTAACTTTATGAAGAAAATGTTGGAATTGTACTAAGATTTTGACCGAATTCGACTTGTTTCTTGTAATTTATTTACTTTTCTCTAAAGAATAGACAAAAGGTACTAATTTAAGCGACAAACTTATAAGAATTAAACTGGAAAATACATTCAAGCTCAATACTCAAGTGATTCTCCTCTCTCTCTTTTTTTTTTTTTATCATTTCTTGATTGAGTAACATTTCTTGAATCTCCAATCGAGAAGCTTCATATAAAAATAACAGCCCAATATAATGTTACATGTAATGATAAAAACTCATTTCTTCATATACATATATCTAATAGAACAAAAATTCATTTCATTCGTCTATCTGTTATAGTTACACCAAATCAAAAATCATACTATCATATATCTAAGACAGCAAAAACATGCTCTCCGCAGACAATATTTGTACACCCAATAAACCTAACCATGAAATTGAACCCTAAACATTGAAGGGAAGGAGGCTCTCATCATCGGAGGAAGTCTGCTGCCGCCTATGAAACGCCCCCGTTGCTTGCTGCAGCATCGGATTGACCGGGACGGGGAATCTGTGCGCAGAACTGACTATGGTTCGTTCATTTATCATCCCAACTTCCTTGCAGACGCGGTCCAAGACTGTGAGGAAGTCGCGCACCACCATGAAGATTCTGAAAGGATGAGGCTCTTCCATAGCAGAGTTTCCATGGAAGTACTCAGTTATTTCCTTCACCAAAGAAAGAGCTAATCTTTCCTGTGCTTGAATCTTGAAAATTTCTTCCTCTGCATTATTCATGAAGCTGTTCATGGATTCTGCAAACTTGCTGCTTTCTTCCATGGATGCAGCAGCTTCATTCAATTTCAGAATCTCATTCACATTTGTAATCCCTTTTGATAGCTTGGATACATAGGTGCTGAGCACTTCTGCGTCCATGACAGCGGCTTTCTTCACGCTCGAAAGCTCCAAACTGAGAGCTGAAACCACTTGGAGGCCTAGTTTCCTGCATTTAGCATCATTGCTCGTCTCCTCCGCCGCGTGGTGCTGCTCGCCAGAAAGACGAGCACCTTCGCTTCTTATGATCTCCTGCACGACAAAATGTAGGAGGGTGGTCTTCCCATCCGCCCCCTTGACATCAACGAGCTTGAGGAGTGTGTCGAGCTTGAATGCATGAGCATCACCCCGGTTTGTTCCTACATTCATCCGATTCCCGGTCTTCAGCACTGCTTCTAGGAGCTTCAGGAACATCCTACTCGTCCTCAGTTCATCGCAAGCTGCCTGCAATAATCCAGAATTCGAAAAAACTAATATAACTCCACTGATTTCTAACATGCTCAATGATAATGAAATTTCCTTATCAAGATTCATACAAATTATTACCTCTAAAGTTGCAAATGACTTTTTCAAGTATTCAACCTCGGATTCGAAGTTAGATACAAATAGCAATGCTTCTACTCTTTTAAAAGCATGAGGTATATCAACAACTGCCTTCAAGAATCTCTCTGCAGGCCCAAGCTTGATCGAGGAATCATCTTCGTGTTCTTTCAGCTTACGTTCCTCTTCCTTAGTCGGAGCCATCTTCAGTAGACTTTCAAGAAGTTCCGTCCCAAGAATTTCAGCATTGCCTGTGTTCAAGGCCAAACAAGTACTTAATGCACGTGGACAACGGGGCATTCTCAACAACAACACGATTATAAGTGAAACACAAAAACCAGCATTCTATTACATGATAGTGAAAGAGACAATCATTTGCATGAGATTTGAAAGTTTAAGCGAAAGATTAGTAATAGAATACCTTCCAAAAGGCCTTCACAAACTTCATCTACTGTAACATGGAGTGCCTTCAACAAGATGGCGATATTCTGCGATTTCTTTGGGTCAAGAACCTTATCGCCACCATCAAGGCTGGGAGGAGGAAGAACCTGCCACCTTGTTGCTTCGTTTGGATTTGGTTTTGAAGTATTGACAACGAACAAAGTCTCGATCATCTCCTCGTCCAATCTGCAAACAATTCAAGAATGAATGAGAAACTGCAAATTAAGATGAATGGAAGTAACAAGAGGAGAGGAGAGGATGATCGTACTTGAATGAGCTGCATTTGAGTTGATCCCACACCATCTCTCGATCAGAACTAGCTCTCACTTTATCCCAATGCAATGGCTTTAATTTTGGTTTAGGATTCAACGAATCTTCATCATTTTGAGAAGGAAGCTGCATGGGGGAAATAAATGTAGAACTCTCGAAGCCAATTGGTCTCAATGGATTTATCAGAGCAGGTGGCTCCACAGGATTCTTCGCTGCCGGAGTCAGAGTTCTAGGACTTAGGGTGGGAGGCGGAGGTGGAGGTGGTGGTGGAATAGACCTTGGTGGCGGAGTATTGACTGAAACGGGCGGTGCAGGGGGCTGCAAGGAGCTGCCATTGCTCGAGGGAGACTCCACATTCTCAGGAAAATCATTCAAAGTCTTCAATGATGATTCATTGCTTTCCCTCCGGCATATCTCCGGCGAAGATGGAGTCGGGGGCGAAGGCGATGGCAGCTTATGCTCTTCGGTGCTGCTTATTCTCACCGGAGACGCCTCATTCTGATCTGAGAACATCGGCATTCTTTCCGGGGAAGGTAACACCAAATCTTGCATCACCGAAGATTCTGCATCTTGATCGGAAGCGTTTGCAATTGATGACGTGTCCTCATTTTTCCCTGAATAATTGTTGGGGGACGGTGAATCCGGTGGCGATGGTGTTGGAGATTCCGGCACCGGTGATACCAGAGGCTCCATATTCTGATCAGAAACATTTGAACTCCTCGGCGATGATTCCTCACTACTCAAATATCTCGCCGGAGAGGATGAACCGCAGGCCAATGGCGATGTTGATTCCGGCAACACTAAAGCTTCCATCTCCGGCGATGTAGGAATTTCGTCGGAATTGTGCTTTGCAGGGCTGATGATTCCCCCTGGAGATTCAACGTTCTGATCAGAAATATTTGAATTCCTCGGCGACGATTCCTCGCTACTCAGGGACAACGGCGATCCAAATTCCGGCGACACTAACGCTTCAATCTCCGTTGTTGCAATTGCAGTCGCATTGTGCTGTTCGGAGCTGCCGATTGTCACTGAAGGTTCTATATGATTGGAAACATCCGAATTCTTGGGAGAGGATTCCTCATTTCTCATCAAGCATCTTTCCGGTGAATATAAAATCGGGGACAACGGCAATCTAGATTCCGGTTGTATCTCCGGAGCTGCTGGAATTTCGTCCGCGTTCTGTTGTGCAAGGTTGCTACTTCTCACCGGAGATTCCACATTCCAATCCCAAACGTCAGAATTCGACAAAAGCGCAGGTACAGATTCCGGCGGCACGGAACCTCGCATCTCCGGCGGTGGTGGAATAACGTCGGAGTTGTTATAGACAGGGCTGTTACTTCTCAACGGAGATTCCGCAAACTGATCTGAAGCATTCGAATTTCTCGCCGATGATTCCCCGCTCTCCGTTGAACATCTTTCCGGCGATAATGGCGATGCAGATTCTGGAATCACTAGACCTCGTATTTCCGGCGGATTCGAAATAGTATGACTGTTATGTGTCGCTGGAGATTCCAAATTCTGATCCGAAACATTCGAATTCCCCGGCGATGAACTCAGTGCCAACGGCGTCGCAAACTGATCTGAAGCATTCGAATTTGTTGGCGACGATTCCGCGCTCTCCGTTGAACATCTTTCCGGCGATAATGGCGATGCAGATTCTGGAATCACTAGACCTCGTATTCCCGGCGGATTCGGAATAGTATGACTGTCATGTGTCGCTGGAGATTCTAAATTATGATCCGAAACATTCGAATTCCTCGGCGATGAACTCAGTGCCAACGGCGTCGCAAACTCCAGAAGCTCCGGTGAGGTTGGGATATCATTAGCACTATGTAGCTCAATCTCGACAGCGATGTAACTTCTCACCGGAGATTCCATACTCCGATCCGACACTGTAGAATTCCTCGGCGAAGATTCCGGTGAAGATGAAGTCACCGACGACGGCGATTGACATGCCGGAAGCTCCAAACCTCGTGTTTCCGGCAGTGCTGGATTAGCGGTGGTATTATGAAGGACAAGGCTATTGATTATCGCCACAGATTCCAAACTCTGATCTAAAACATTCAAATCGCGCGAAGAAATTTCCTCGCTCCTCCTCGATTGCCTATCCGGTGAAGATGAACTCGTCGGTGATGGCGATGTTGCTACCTGGAGCATCGAACTCCGCGCCTCCGGCGGTGACGCCATCTGCGGAGGCAGGGGCGCAATAGTTTGAATCTCGATTAAGTCCGGTGACTTAGGTATCGTATTCATCGAGCTCTGATTATTCGCCGGAGAAAGGCTGAACGAAGCAGACCGCGCCGGAGAGCCCGATCCAGGGAGAGAAGAGGAGTAAGTAGAGGAAGAATTTGAAGTGGAGCCATTGAAATTCTCCACCACCACGGCGGCTAAAGCTCTTCTAGAAGCTGATCCGGTGCCGATCGAGTTTTCTCTGCCGTTAATGGATCCTTTGGGAGAGTAGAACTCTTCGCTCTCGTCATCTTTACTCGAAATAACTTCGGCGTTGTTACCAGAGTTCTGCTGCCGCATGTTCAACGGCGGCAGCGGGCGCAGCTCCGGCGAGTCCAATTTCCGAGAATTAGCAGCATTACTGCAGGTAATTCTAGCTGCGCCACCGCCGGATACGGTGGCGGGGGCATGTGAATTGACCAAAGTGCCCAGGTAGAGGAACTCCGAGCTGGATTGAGAAGGTCTAAGGAGCTTCGGAATGTGGTGCGAATTCGGTGCCTGATTGAAGGAAACCGCGCTGCTGGTATCGGAGTTTGGGGGTTTCGATTTATTGAAGGAGGATGATCGGCGGGAGGTGGTGCGGTGGCGGAGATGGAGGAAGACAGCGAGGGAGACGACGGTGATGGCGGCAACGACGGCGGCTACGGCGGCGATGATGAGCTTGGAGGAGCTGGAGTTGGGTTTGGTGGGGCCGGGGACGGTGATGGAGGAGATGTTGGCGGGGAAGGAGGCGAAGGAGGCGGGAGCGGGGGGCGGAGGAGGGGAAGGGTAGGATTGGAAAAAGGGGGAATTGTCGGGGGCAGAAGTGGTAAAAGGGTATTTTGGGGGCGAGGGGGCGGGGGGTGGGGATGGATCATCAGGCAGGAGGGGCTGGTGGAGAATGCGGCGGGGGTGGGGGGTGGAGGTGGAGGTGGAGGTGGAGAATAAGGGGCGGAAGGTGAAAGATGAGAGGAGGAGAAGGTGGAGGAGGGCGGCGGCGGTGGGCATTTTGTGGTGGTTCGTTTTAGTGGTTGATGGATTGGCGGGTGTTTGACTGTGAATTTTCACATTTTGCACACTCGGTGTGTGCGTGGGAACTGGAAGTGGAAGCAGCAGCAGTAGCAGTATACTAGAGTGGGAGTTTATAATAGTACTAAATTAATTACTATTCTCTCTGTCCCGCTCATTTTATCTCCCTTTACTTAAATGGACGTCCCACTCATTTTGTCTACATTCAAATATAGACATAATGAGTGGTTGTAAGAGTTTTTCTCTCATCCCTTTTCAATCTCATCCCCTAGTTTATTGGACAAACAATTTTCCTTAATTCATGCCCAATAGTAAGGAGACAAAATGAGCGGAACGGAGGGAGTATTAGCCTAGTGATAGTGATGAGAGGTGGACTGATGTTTTTGCATTACAATAACAAAATTCGAAATAAATACTACTGGTATTTAATTATTGTGTGACTTATTGAGTACTGATTAGATCTTACAGAAGTGATGATTTTGCTTTTTGTTTTTTATGTCGAGCAAGTGCAATTGCTAACTTTGGTGTGTAATAATTTAAAAAATATGGAAATATTTATTTCATAACATTAGTATAGGCTTTCAAGTTTCAATCTCAAAATATCAAAATTTGATTCTGTACTGGTTTAAAACCAAATAATTGACGGTGATTGATGGATATGTGAAGAAAAATCAATTTTTTTGAAAATAAATATAACAAAAATGGCCTAACATATTATGTGGTTCATAACTGCATATCACCAAAAATAAAAATGAAACATGTTTGTGATGTTAAAGTATTGAGAATTTAGTTTGAGAGTGTCAGTAATCTATACAATGTAAAGAAGTTAAAGAGAGTAAAGTTTGCATGAGACTGTTATGATGGCGGTGGTTAAAATGGAAAAAAGTTGCATGATAACTTCCACTTTATAAGATCCAAAATCAATTATGTATATTCATTATTACAAAATTAAATATGGAATACATGACCTTAGAATGAATTCTCCATCAATTTTGGTATCGCATAATTTTTATTATATCATAATAGAAACGGTGCCTGATTTTATATGTCAGCATTATGCATACTAGTACATAATACAAGTATATACAAAATATAACAATAAAAAATAGAATAAAATATAATTAGGGAAATGTGGCCAGCTTTGGAATGTCACTCAAAATAGCAGCAGTGGCTGCAGTTCTTTTAAAATGAGCTTCAGTTAAGCAGCACTAAGCACCGACACTCAACATCAATAAAATGACACGAACGTTACTACTACCTCTTTGAGAGAGTGTGTGTGTGTGTGTGTGTGTGAGAGAGAGAGAGAGAGAGAGAGAGAGTAAAAATATGTATATATACTCCCCAAGAATAATAAGTACGAATTAACTAATACGAGCATCTTTGGGGTAAATTGTTTTTATAATCAAACCTACTTTATTTGTTTATTTTTCTTGAGGGAAATCAAACCTATTATATCCGTATACGATGAATGAATTAACAGTATATTGATGGTTCTAATTATTAGTAATCTGTGGTATGGAGATGGTTTGTTACAATTAATTACCATTAGTCATAGTTTAGTAATTTGTGTTAACAGATTGTCGGCCACAAAGTGCCACTAAGGACGTCAAGGTAAAGACAAAATAGTTTGGCACTGATCATTAATTAGTTTAGTGGTAATTATTACACTAATTTGAACATGGAGATCTAAGATTATGGGCAACGTGGATCACCCTGGTTGTTGTTGCGATCACAAAATGGTGATTGCTATCATTGCAAATTGCAGAGATCGCAAAGAGGAGATCGAAGTTGCGATCTTCTGGAAGGTGTGATCGCAAGAGAAAAAAGAAAAGGGGAATTAGTTGGTGGCCACATAGCACACTTTCATTTGCCAACAATTTAATGAAAGAGAGTTGATGATTATGAGATAGAGTTAGTGGCCACAGAGCGCACTTCCATTCACCAAAAACTTAGTGAGAGATCATTATGTTTGGTGATATCTTTTAGAGAAAAAAAAGAGAGATCATGATGGACCAATAAATAAGGAAGCAATCTTCATTTGAAGATCATCATTGCTTTTAGTCTAAGTATCTCTCTTTCGTTTTGTTACCCCCATTTTAAAATTTTCTTGAATGAGATAAATCAAAAAATATATTTTAACATATGATGATTCAGAGTTTATATGTACCTTGTAGTATGCCAATCCAAATACAAATTATTGATAGCATAAAAACGAATTCTCACACTCTAGCTAATAGTGAAATTGCATAAGATTTAGATAAAAATTAGGTATGTTTAGTTTATGGATAAAGCCTATAGTCAACAAATTACACAAAAGTAAATAAATAGCACTAGGCATAGATCCATAAGATAAGCAAATCTATTATTTAATTCAATTGATCATGACTAGCTCTTGTTGGAGTATGTTCCTTATTCATAAGATGATGATGAATCGGTGATAGATTGATAGGTTGTTGTAGGCTCTAGATCCCAATTCGATCTCAATAATTATTTCAAAATGAAATTATGAATTATTGAATGGATTGGGGGTCAGACACCTTTTTCACTTCTTTTAATTTACACTCAATTTTGTGTCCTCGACTTTTCAATGCTAGATGAGGTAGAATATTTTCTATTTATCCTGTTATTTCTTAGATTATCAGAAAAATTGAAAAATATAAATTTACTACAAATCGAAGTATCAGAAATTGATTAAGATACATTATAAGTTGGATTTAATTTGTTAAACGACTGAAAGGTTGGGAGTTAATTAGCAATTATTCGTAAATGATAATATTCGAGGTCAGGATTAGTTTTAGAATTTGAAAAATATGTTGAATTCGTGGAAACCTGCAACCGCTAATTTCGGAATAAATCCATGTCCTTATGCAATAGCATGCAAACCATACTAGACAGACAAACCACACTTTCCAAATACATGCGTGATGTATTCGACCAAAAAAATTAAAAGAATAGTTAGATAACTTTATTAGCAACATCCCAAAATTTTATTAAAATTCTCCCGGGATCCTCGAATATAAAATGGACGAATATTTAGCCTCAAGATGTCGAGAATCTTGATGATTGGGAGGATACTTGCAATACGGGTTTGGAACTTTCTTGAATATTGAAATCTGGTTTATTAGAACCATGGTTCAAGAACAAATGGGATGATATTTATATATGTTCCAAAATGACATTTCATCTCGTATTTTAACAGTTGTGTAGTATTGTCACATATATTTCGACAAATAAAAATAATCATTATTGCTTATTTGTAGTGGAATAATTATGAAATTATTATATACTCGTATGGTTGGAATACAAACTACATACATATAAAGTAACACAATTTTGGAACAATTGAACTATCTGCTAAACTATTTGAATAGTCGATTTTTCAACAACCTTTTTTGTTCATAAAATGTCCATGATTTTAATTTAAGTACGAGAATGCATGTGAGCGTAGAATTACCCTAATGTAGTACATTCTTAATTTTCTGGAAAAGTTAATTGCTTTTATATTATATTCTCAAGCTTTTATCTTGACTCTGCATAATTTTTGCTCTTTTTTCTTTAGCTTTTACCTCATTTCAAGATTTTGTCTCAACGTGCAATGAGTAAAAGAAACTTAAATCTTTCCCAAAAGAGTCGGCCTTATATTTAAGTTTGTAACAAAAGCTTCCTCCATGCAGGTTATTCCCAATTATCTTCATCTAGATTATCTTTTTTTTTTCTTTCCCAATTATATTACATCACGCAGTATTTTATAATTAGATTTACACCATACCAAAACTGATTTTTCTATCATTAAATTTATCCTTTATTTTTATATCATGCAATAAAAACAATTAGTGTATAAGAAAGAAAGATCCTATTTTGCTGAATTTCTAGTGTTCCATCAAAAGAAGTGAAAAGGAAAAAGAAAAGGGGACAAATAAAAGAAAAGGAAAAGAAATTGAGTTGGTGCATGGATATTTTGTCCTTTTTCAAATAGCAACCAGCAATGGAGTATCTTTTATTTGCAAAAAGATGAAAAAGCTAAATTAAAAAATACTAATACAATAAAATACTCAGAGAGAGAGAGAGAGAGAGAGAGTATCGTTGCTTTACCAAAACCTCTTGTCCACACACAATAAGAGAAATTCGAAGATAAAAGAACTATTGAATTGAATATTAACTTCACATAATCTGTAGCACAAATAAAGTATATAAGCGCAATCGAACAAAATGGAGCAGTATTTTTTACCAGTCTCTAAAAATCAGGTTAATGAAATTAAATGTACTTATTTCTGAGCAAAATTTTATCTCAACACAATCACTATATATATATATATACACTACTCAAAATCCTTTAATTAAAAATAACTCATTCTCCTCATTTACAAGAAATGGCTTAAGAAAAGAATCTTGAAAAAAAGGTTAATAATTATTCAAACAAACGTGAAAAAAAGTAGACAGTTAAATTTTTATGTCTCAAAGTCAACATTATTGGTCGGTCGAAGGGAGGGGCCTTTAAGGCTACACCTAATTCAAATATTTCAATAAGGTGTAACTATTGCATTTCAAGAACTATTGAATAAAGTTCATGACATTTAAATTAGAAAAACTCCAATAATAACCAAATTTCCTACCTCATTCCCGTATTTTTAATTTCAATTAATTATCCACACTTGTTCCAGCTCTTCAGTTTTGCGATAAGCCAACGTTGTTGATTAACAAATTCTCGAAGTACTCGAGCAAACATCGAAAGCCAAGGACACTAATATCTCGGTAGATAAATCAAGCTACTCGTGAACTATTTTGTGCCGAAGCTATTGAGATGCCTTCAGCGATTTTGCTGAACATTAATCAATTTCACAACCAAGAATTCCACATAACATTTTCTAGCAATATTCTTTATGCAATTTCAAAAGACATAGTTTCAGGTGCCAAAAAATCAAATTTCAGTATAATTATTATATTTTGGTTCCTTTATTTGAAACAGGACCGCGATAGAAATCTAACTAAACTTTTATATTATCAAAGACAATACTCCAATAGCAAAAAATTTAGGACATCAGAGATCCAGTCATTTTCCGAGATTAAAGCCAATAATTGAAGCTTCAACTATATCAATGATTTAAAAATGCCAAACTACGATAAAACACAATAATAAAGACCAATAATTCATCATATGGTAGGTCGCTTTCTGTCTTTTCATAATTAAATACATAAAATTAGCTCACTTTTATTGTCCAGCAGCACTCTTTTGGTCAAGTACAGTACCAAAAAACATATAACATCAACTGCAATATCAATCCACAACCAGAAACACCGGCACCCTCAATGGGGATATTACACAAAGAAATGGTCAAATCATCTGTTGAAAAAACTGGGAAAAAACATGTTTCCAAGTATAGATTGACTCTTCAGACATAGCATAAATAACATCAAAATTGAACAACTGGCCACCATGAGAGCATGACTAAATCAGCCAGTTCATAGTATGTCCTTTGAACTAAGCAAAGAGAATTGAACCTAAAAATGATACGAAAAGCCATACAGTTTCTTCAAGACCCGACATCAACTCACCCTCAAGACAAGCATCATGTTACAGTCACAATTGATCATGTATTAATGATACTCGTGCTTATTTGATGTCAGAATGTTACCATATCTTTAACTATCAAAATGATACAAGTCACCACATCCTTACAAATAAATTAACCTCACCAAACTCTATCTCCAACTATTCTTATGTACAAAATCTGCAAGGTGATTAGACTACTCCAAATCTTTGTCCTAGATTTCTCAAAAGGGAGGAAAATGAAAGGAATCAATAAGCCAAATAGATAGCTATTGCATCATTCCAAACCCAAAAAAAAAAAAAAAAAAAAACGATATAGAATTAAAGTCCCTTTGAATATTGTTACAGAGATGCGAGCGTTGTGACACAGAAAAATTCGATTAACATTTTTTTTTACCTTGAATTCACTTGCTAGAGTGAATTCACCTTCTTGGCAATCTTTTAGCAAGTCCAAATAAAGCTCTGCATGCAAAAGAGAAATACAAATATATGTAAAAGAAGCAGTGCGTACCTTATAGGGGTAAAGTAAAAGAATATGCACACAGGGAACCTATCGCTATCTGCAGTTCGTGAATGTTCAAGACTTCTACATAAATCTCCATCTGATGGTAGTACTGTACTAATGCATAGTAGTATTTACAAATGATCTACAATCATCCTATGGCTTTCAGCATTCTCATTAGTGCAGGTCTATGACCGATTTAGCACATGATAAAGGGAGCAAACAAGTGCGTAATCCTAGGATCAAGCACAATTGGGTATAGCAACTGTGTTATGATAGTAGATATATTTCTAATAATCTCTCCTTTTTCATAAACATTTCATGGCCGCTGTAAGTTCTCCATTCTTGCATACCTATTTAGACGCCCCATATCCACCCACTCAGTTATAAAAATCATGATAAAAGGCCTAATCAGGCTGCTAATTTAACCAGCCTGTGTAATTAGAAACAATGAGATACAAGAAAGATGAAAATATAAGACAAAACATTATGAGGACATAAGATGCCACCAATAAGTGATTATGTACCTTAGATAACCTGAAAAAAACTAAATAATGAATTCCTGAATATCAACTCCAACATCTGACGACAAAATTACAGATCAACCATCATTTTTCAGCCTGCAACCTTTATTCCTCCCATATCATCTATCTTTGAGCTCTTGTGCTGCATAATTTCATGTATTAGAGGTATAATTTTGACAAATGTTCAGGAAAATCAATGGAAGGTACATAAAGGCCAGATCAAATTCACATGCAGAGAGTCAGATTAAAAGTGAGAATTAGTCATTGTCCTCTTTTTACCTTACTTTTCTTGTGTTTATGAATATCACTACCATCATCATCTCCGTCATGCTTCCTCTTCTAAAAAAATAGTTGTAATGAATAAGACTGAAAGTTAAGGACTATCAAAAACCAAACAGAACTCGATGCAAAAGCTGTCAATTTTCTAGTCAATCTACTCAACGATATTTACAGTCTTGCCTCTAAAAGTCACATTCTCTGAACTCAGAAATTCATGATCAGGAAAGCTTTAATAAAGGCAACAAATGATAATAGATGCCATTAAAATTTTATTTTAAGAAAGAAAAACATATGCATTTCAAGAAAAATATAATTTTGCTTTCGGTGGGAGATTCAATCAAGCAGGAAAACGAAGCTTGCAAACCTTCTCATGATGTCTCTTTGAGTGGTCATTCCCAGAATCATGATTGCCACCTTTATCTTTTTTCTTCTCCTTGTCCTTATCTTTGCTTCGATCCTTATGCCGGTGTTTGTGCTTCTTGTGTTCTTTATCCTTGTCCCTGTCTCTGTCCTTGTGCTTTTTATGTTTCTTCTCCTTATCTTTAGACTCATTCTTTGATTTCCCAGCAATGGTAGGAGTGCCCTTTTCGGACTACAAAACATAACAGAACTTACTCAAAATTTCCATATAATGGGCCTAACTCTTTCAACAGATGGCAAAAGTGCTATCAGGCATTGAAAATAGGTTGTAAGACCAATGCACAAAAACTCACAGGTGGAAGATCTACTGGAGCTGTTTCCCTCAGCTGAAAGGCTTCCCTAAGAACATCTAGGTCAAAAGGTTGTATCCGCGTTTTAGCATCTCTAGATAAGGAAGAACCTTGAATAAGCTGGCCCAACTGCATCCCCTCCCCTTTTCTGATTTCAGTGTCTCCAACAACATTGTGAAGGTAGTGAGTGTCTGCTATTGGCACAGGAAGTGACCTCTTGCAGAAGAAATCATAGTGAGGTAACAACTTGTAGTGACTTATAAGATCCACAGCACCTGTAAGTTCTCTAGGCCCTAAATTGAATCATAGACCAAAGAATTGGTTGATTAGTCAGAATAAAAAGATGAAAACAACAACTAAAAGCTGGCATACCATTTTTTTAACTAGGACAAAGTCAGAAAATTGTAGTACCAGGACCATGAAAGGAATGTATTTTGACAAAATAAAAAAAGACATGCTAAAAGAATCTAGTCAGATAGATTTCCACGAAGTAGATATTAGCACATCAAAATCAGCCAAGTTTTTCTCTCTTTTGTTATTCCTTTTTAATAAGAACTCTATCACTAACCAAGCTGCCAAACAAAGAAAAATCAGTTTCCAACTTCATCACATGAACCACTAGTGTCAAATTATGTCAAGTCTACAAAGTCGAAACCACCTCAGTAATCCCCCTCTGTAGCTCCCAAATTTACTTTCCATCTTTAGAATAAAGATTCCAACAAATAAGAAAAGTTAGAATATAAGCTTTAAGCCAGTATAGGAGAAAGTTTTTCATGTTCTAGCTTTCCTGAGACCTTTATTTAGAAGATTTAACTATTTTGCTTACTGCACAACCCATCATAAGTCAATATACAAACTGACCCACAGATAACATAAAAAGAAAATAAAGATTTACTTGTCAACATAAAAGGAAAATAAAGATTTACTTGTCAATAAGGGTGACCGTAAGATATCTTTGTTGAATCAATTATTCTAATTGCCAATTAGAGTCCTGAGTTAGCATCTGCCATCTAATAGAGGGGTCATTGAGCCTGGATTACTTAGTCACATTAATAGTCAATTGGGACCCATAATTCTTGAAACCAACAGAACTCCCACAATAAAACCCATTGCAACTCACCTATTATATAAATGTTGTCTCATGCATTCATTGGTTTGAATATTCAAGTATTAGTACACAATAGAGAAATGACTGCTTCACTAGAGAATAAGCAAAAGGTAACAACCGTTCGTATTAACAATGTTACCTCTTCCAAACTTCTTGTAATCAGAATCCATGAATCAGCGCCTGACATGGAAATTGCTCATTACCAGCCAGGGACAACTTTTTCTGTAACAACAAAAAAGAATAATTAGCCATGCCATTGGTGTTGCTAACTCATGGCAGGAGAGAGAGAGAGTGAGTTTATAACGTACCCGAATTCTTATGGCAGGTTAACAATATCTAACTCTTGGTACAGGCTGCAAGATTATAAAAAAGAGCCATCATATACAAAATATTGAATATTGCTGCAAAAGACGGGTCAGCGTTCCCTGGACCAATGAAAGAAGATGTGGACAAGATAGACCTCACCCAGCTTGATGAGATGATCTTAAAATTCAAGAATAGGAATAGGTAACAAAGGCAAATAAAGGAAATCGGGTCGAAATACTCTGTATACAACTGTAATACAGAAGTCATAATAGGGGAGAAAGCAGGAAACTTTATTTAATGAGATTACTACCTTCAGAAGTTCAGATAATATATTATGTAATTTTTTTTAATAAATCTAACAAAGCAATGTAAAACCTCAAAGTAACACAATTGCTCAGAGTATTGGGCACATTAGACCATCATAAACTCAAAAGTATAAAACTACATGATGTGACCCATCGCCGATGATTATCACCAGGAGATAGCAGTGTGTCTCAATAATTCACAAAATGCTTCATTCAAATTCACGCCGCAGATTATAGGCATTGAGGCAAGCTGATGGAGCTCAAGCTAAGGCCTAAAAATATTTCAGTTTTTTTTATTGTTATGCAAAATGGTATTGTAACTTATGTCTTAACTTTATGTTCTGACTTCTGAGTTCATACCATGATACCATCTGATGTAAAGGTAAGCTTTTCTACATTTAAAATATTCAAATGTACAGTTTCAAAATCACACTTGAGGTATCAATCCAAGAAAATAAAATCTTATTCTTAATCTAACCGAAGTTTATATAATGTATCCTCAGTCAAATGTGCCCTCGGGACATATTAGCCAACAAGGATATGAGGCTTCCTCTTTTGCCATTTTTAGAAAATAATCCGTATTCATTTGGATTTTTTTTTTTTTTCGAAATCACATTAAGAGTTCAGGACTTCTTGGATGGTAGAATACTGAGCATTTATTATTTGTCAGTAGGAATTTCTGTTCCAAAACTAGAGTTTCGTGGCATGTAATTGTAGTTGGGGAATTCAAGCAAACTATTATGTTAGTTCATGAATAAGTCTCATGTTAGCACTTGAGACAATGTTAAAAATAATCTCATCACCAGTTAAAAGAACCAGTTTTGTGAAAAATAAATTACTCAAAACTACTAGATACCACTCAAAAGCCTATATTTGAGCAGGATAGTCTAATGTTGAGAAACATTTTAATTTTACTGGTGGCATCCCAGAATATAAAATATTGCCAACTCTTACACAAACTAAAGCAAAACTACTGGACAGTGTGAAAAACAAGAAACACACAAACACACAGATGAGTCCGAGGTGAAGTAGCTTTAAATTAACAAAAAATAAAGCATTTTCCCATTGAAGTTCAATAACAACTTAATCAATAATGACTTCGTGATAGAGATAGTGATTAGTTCAACCATAAAAACCCATGTATTTATCAACTTTGCCACAATAGTGGGCCTCATAACCATTTATAGTTCATAATCACCCTCTACTATCTTCAACTATCAATGATGAGTTCATATGTTCACACCGGAAACCATATGTTTGTTAATGAAAAGTTGAAAATTAACAATTATAATCAAAAAGCAAAAAGACAAGCCAAAAAATCATATGCAGCGTAGTCCTTATATTCAATAATCCCAGCTTAAAAAGCTAACAAAAATGTCTCAACCATGCAGAAAAAAACGAAACACAAACCATAATGTTCTGCATTAGCCACTAGTTATCCGCGTGGAAAAAGGCGACGACTGTGCGAGAAAGTAGAAAGACTTAGTTTTTAACTGAACTCCTCCCCCGACCCAAACTGTAAAACCGAAACCCTAGTTCACAAAATCCCAAAAAAAACAGCAACGACGAAAACCCTAAATTACCAATCCATAACCAATTACACTTGCAGACACAGCAAAATAAATCTCAGCTCAACAGAAACAACAATAGCATCAAAGAAAATGCAGAGATTAGACGCCATACCTTCACAGAATTGGGGGTTTTTTTCACCGAGTTGTTCCTTGAGCGATCGCCGCGAATAAAACCCCCGTGAAAATACTAATTCAGGATTCAATAAGGCTCCGGTTAGCGACGTGGAAAGGGGGAAAACGTTGAATTGGATAATAATTCGTGCAGCTTAAAAAGCTCGTTAATGGAGGGAAAATTGGGGAGGGGATCGTGTGTTGGCGAATCGGGAATCCGGAGCGGGGGAGAACACTTGCGGGGAGGCTTTTCAATTGGCTTCCTCGCTCCAAGCAACACGTGGCGCTATTTTAGTGGCGGTTGCATTGCGCCATTTTTATTTTTATTTTCTTTTCCTCCTTTTATTCCAAGAGAAAAAAGTTAAAATAGTCATTTTGAAAAATAAAAGATGAATTCTAGTCATTCAAAAAAAAAAGGTGTTGTAATAACCTTTACTTTATTTCATGACTTTTATACCATTAAGATTATGTTTGGTAGCTTAGATATAACAAGATTAGTTTATTTATCTTTACTTATCAAGTGTTTGGTAGTGTGATAAATTAACTCACAAGTCCGATGCAAAGATAAAGCCCGCTGGTAAATTCCTGTTCTGCCTAGATAGTTTATCTCTCCAAATTGGTGAGATTAATTATATGCGTGAAACAGTGACATCTCGGTGGTCAACATTGCCCTTTTCTGGAATCGAGACACTCTTATTTTCTTTTATTTCAGGGTTCTTCTCCATCGTTTTTTTTTTTTTCACTTCGGTGACGCATTGAAGAGGTCAAAATCCTGTCGAACAAGATGATTCTTAGCTGCCGGAGAAGGTAAAGATTTCACCGCCCCTTTGTGATTTGGAGTATCTCCTGCAAAAAAATCTTAAAATTTGACCTCGTATTTGTGTACGAAAGCAGTACGAACAAAGCCCTAATTTGGCGAATTTCGGCAGATTGGTGAGTGCAATCGATTCACACTCGAACACAGATCCAACTATTGCAGAGTATCTCGACAGCCGCAGGTAAAAACACAACTATTTACTTCTTCACTGTCTTTTTTTTTTTTTCCGACGGGATGACAGTAACCTCCAATATTTTTTGAATTAATTTTGTGTATCGATTTGTTAATAGCAAAATCTGCCGATTACAGCTTTCGACCAACAAGAAATCGATATTTACTCAAAACTACTTGCAATTCCTACATCTTTGGAAACTGATATCGTTTCATTTCCCAATCTTCTATCAAAAACATGACTGAGATTATTGTGTGAAGGATTTATTGTGTGACAACATATTGGGTTTTTGGTATTGATTATTTGATCTTTCCCGTGATTATTGTGAGCAATTTGAGGCCATGACAGTAATTTCTGAATTATATGATTATGAGTCGTAGTCATCTTATTAATTTTTGGAGTAACAACATATTGGATTTTTGGTATTGATATTGGTTCTTTCCTGTGATTTTGTTTGCAATTTGTGGCCATGACAGTAAAAGTTGAATTATATGATTATAGAACGAACCACATGAGGAGTTGAAGAACGAGAACGAACCACAAATAATCAACATAGGTGATAGCTTGCTACGCATTCGCTAACCGGCGCACGTCACCATTGGTGATTGTGATAGCGCGGAAGTTACCTCTCATGTCATGAAATCCATCGGCACGAGCACAAGAAAGTGGAGCGATGAGGCATACACAAAACCTATGGATGACTCCTTTCAATTCATGGGGCAACTTCGGCTATCCATCGCGGAACACGTTTCCTCTACTGCCCATGGACCGACAGAGAGGCAGCAGAGATGATGGAGGTAGCTCGTGTGCAGCGTTAGATCCGCATGTGAGGTCGCAAAATCCCTTTTGGTAGGAGTTGCGTGGAAACGTGGTTCCAAAGGCTGTCTTATTTTAATAATATCGTGAAGTTTATTGTTGTTATCGTTAGCATTTCATCATTGTTGCATGTGTTTAGGGTTATCGTGAGTCTTGGCAAGTTGTGCATGTGATTTTTAATCTTGTGTTTTAAAGCTTGTGATATATTGGTGAGTTTTTTTTTTAGCTGATTATTAACGGCTCATGTGCATCATTTGCGGTACATATCTAATTTTCACAACACTACATATATTAATAAATTCAACTCATGTATACAATGCAACTGATCTCCTGCATAAATTTCCATGAAATCGAGAAATCATCACTGCATATATATACATCTACAAAATTCCCCAAGGAAATATACAAAATGATGGCATTTCATGATTGAGAACCCCACAAATGTTTAAATCCAAGTCCAAGTTCATATTAACATAGTACAATACATCAGTCAGAAAAAAAGTCTGAAATTGCATGTATACAAGGGTTACAAGTTATTTTTTAATTAGATTAGGGGTAGATATGGAACATTATAAATTATTCTTGGTTTTAATTTGGGGTACCAAACAACAAAATTTCTTATCTTGATTTTTTTCTAACCTACCAAACATCCATGATAGACAAATAATCTTGTCAATCAAGATAAACTATCTTCATATAACTTATCTTTACATATCCTAACTAGACTACCAAACATGCACTAAGTATAGATTTAGCCATTTATTTCCCCTCCCAAAATCTCCTCCGGTCAACCTCCCATCCGCCACTACAGCTCCTCCGCCGGTCGTCTTCTCCGCCGCCACCGGTCGTCTTCTTCCACCGCCGCGCCATCTCCTCCACCACTACATCTTGCCTCCGCCGTCCTCGTCAACTATCTTCACCGCCGCCTTTCCTCTCCGCCGCCATACATCACCGCTGCCGCCAACAACGTACGCCGCCGCTGCAGATCTGTGGAGATGGACACCCCACCGCCGCCGCTGCACCATGGGCCGGATGTGGCAATTTTGCAACAACGAAATCTTTGTCGTTTGGGATCAGTTTTGGCATTATTTTGAGAGTTAGAAAACAGTAGTTCACCTCACCGCTGCCGCCGCACTATGATCTAAAAATATTTTATTTTTTTGATCTTCTTCTTTGACCGAATTATGCGCACCACTTGTTTGTAAGATGTCCTCTCATAGTTCAAAATGTGCTAAATTTTTTCTTGTATTCAAATTCTCTTGTATGAGATTATTCTTGTATGAGATATGTGCTAAAATATTTTCTTGTGCTACATTTTTTCCTTGTTCGAAATGTGCTAAATTTTTTTCTTGTATGAGAGATAGTTCGAAATGTGCTAATTTTTTTTTTCTTGCATGAGATATGAGATAGTTTGAAATGTGCTAATTTTTTTTCTTGTATGAGATATGCATTCGTGTATGCTATTGTTCCTGTATGTTTGATGCATACATGAATGTTAATGTATGATGCATACATGAAATATTCTTGTATGTGATTTCTTGTATGTAGGTTCTTCTTGTATGTGAATGTGTGTAACTTTTCATGTATGTCTATCTTATTGTGTCTTTCACTGTAAGTGAATTATCTTCATGTATGTTGCTTCTTCCATGTGTGTTGACTCTTCTTGTATATCTCATTTCTTGTATGCATCAATTCATGTATGTTACTCTTCCTGCTATGAACACTTCCTGTATAAGTTTCTTGTATGTAAATCTTCTTGTATGTAAATATGCATGTATGTTACCTCCATGTATGTTACTTTTCTTGTATGTGAAATGTTCTTGTATGTACATTCTTCTTGTATGTGAAATCGCTCGACCGTGCCGGAAATCCCTTCGCCGTGCCAAAAATCACTCAGCCACCAACAACAAATACTTCGACGACAAAAAAAATAAAATTGAAGCAAAGTAGAAAGAGGAATAGAGTGATAAAAGTAAGAGAGAGAAGTAAATAACAAAATTCAAATTAAAGGTGGACTTAAGGGTATTTATGTTATTTCAAAAACTAAAAGGCTATTCTACAATTTTTAAAATGTGGGTAACATTTTAACACTTTTCTTTAGAAAAAGGGTTATTTTACAACATTACTTCTTATTTTTATGTGGATTTTATTAAGAAGTTTTACCATTCTCAGGGAAAGAAAAAAAATTGGGTATTTCTTCTTTTGAAAAATAAACTAGCGTATAACCCGTTGAAAATCGACGGGAAATTAAATTTGAGAATTTAGATAAATAGGAATGAACTCGTTGATTATGGCTTTGATTTATAAGTTCGTAATTTATAAAATTCGTTTATAATTTATATAAATCCAAAATTTTGTAAAAAAAAAGTGATTATACTATTCGTTCTCGTCCTTAACCGTATAGTAATATTAACAAATTACAATTATAGATTGTAGTGGACAAATTTCGTATTTTTATTTTAGGTTCATTGGACTTAACTTGTCAGTCTGACAAGTTAGACGAGACCGATGAGCCAATAGGCCCAAAATCATTCCTCAAGCAGTCAAGCTTAAAACTACTAAGGGTCCAACAAAGTAGCCCGACTGACATGGTCAAGTATATCCTATCTAGTCAGCCCAACTGACGTGGTCAAAGATATATCTTGATGGTTCCACGAAAATAGCAACAAATGAGAGTGGAAGAACGGATGGATAAGGCCGACGTACCAAACCCTAGCGGGTTGGCCGGCGCCACTAAACCCTTAGGGGTTGGTCATTTCTATATATACGGTCCGACTAGGCCACGAGATAAGGACATTGACTGATACTCGCACTATCACACGATCTCTCTCCATCTCTTTTCTACTCTCCGCCGTCTTACCTTCTCGCTCTCATCGGCCTGACATAGAAACGTTAGCTTCCTCTATTATCGGGCTGGCACCAAATCACGCACCTATCACCGTTTCCACCCTCCGGACGCTCCCGGCTACCCGGATCTACCATTATTTTCAACTATCACTTTTTACTCGCTTTCTTTAATAATTCTCTCATTCCACCGTTACTTACTTGAGCGTCGGAGGCTCTTCGGTCGACATCCTCCGCCGGTGCTCACCCAAGGACTCTCACGTTCTGTCCGTATTGTGTTGACAGGTTGCTAGTGCTCGTTCAACCCGACGTGCCTGACGTCACCCTGAATTGTAGATTCAGCCTCTAAATAGATTATGCAAAGTCGAAAACCTAACTATAAATAACGTAAAAATTGATTCATGGATGACGATTATAGATTTTAGAAAATACAAGAAAAAAAACATAAAATAAAAAATTCTCCGAGTTAAGATAACCGTCGGTTGGGAATTGACCCATCTACTGTCACGGTTCCGGTTCGAAATCGATCCGTTGACCACGGTTTTTATTTATAAGTGCATAATTTATAAAATTCATTTAAAATTTATATAGACCCAAAACTTTAAAATTTTACTATACTATTCATTCTCATCTTAACTGTATAGTAATATTTACTAATTACGATTATAAATTATGCAAAGTTGGAAACTCAACTACAGAATAACGTAAAATCAATTCATAGATGACGATTCTAGATTTTAGAAAATAAATGAAAAATGAATAAAACAAAAATTTAAAATTTTTAAAAATAAAGAATGGATGTGACACATGGGATTCCGAATTGAGGTACCTGTTAGTTGGGAGTTGACCCATCTATCTAATTAATTGACAAATTTAAAATTAATTATATTTTTATCAAATTAAATAAAAAATATTACTATTTCAAAATTTAATTCGGCCAACCATTAAATTAGTCAAATTATTTTGGAACTATTTATTCGGCCATCTAATAAATTAGTTTCTTACAAAAAATAATTATCTATTCGACCAACTAATAAATTGGTCAAATTAAATTAAAATAAATTATAAAAATATAGTTATTTATTCAGCCGACTAAAAAATAAATTCACCAAATAAAATTGGTGGAACAAAAGATGAGATAATACACATTGGTTGTAGATATTTATAGGCTTTTTAATAGGTGAAGTTTGATTAGAAAATCGATGTCAGACACAAGATTTTAGTAGATATTTAAAATCTATTATATTAGATTTAAAAATTCAAAATTTTGAGAATTTAAATAAATATGAATGGAGAGTTACGAGAGGTGCCATGTAGGATTTTTCAAAGCAAAAATCATTTTACTTTTAATGAAACTAGCGTATAACCCGTCGAAAATCGACGGAAAATCACTATTTCATAAATTGTTCTCAAAATCGATGTAAGATAATGAGGTGGATCGTTCTGTTAGAAAATATCCTCTATCTCAAATTTATTTAGAAAAGAAAAGTAATTTTGAAGAATGCCAAAGTGACCAAAATCCTACATTATGCATTCAATATTAAATTAAAAAAAAAAACATTTGAACTGTTGGTTAGGAATTGACCCGTCTAATCCCATGGTTATGTGTCAGAACTGACCTGTTCACCACGATTTTTATCGGAATCGGTCCGTCTACCCGATGGTTCTAAGTCAGAACCACCCCGTAATATAAAAGATTAAAAAAAAATCAAGTATGAGTCACCACAGTTTTCATCGGAATCGGCCCGTCTACTAAAAAATCAATTAAACTGTCAGTTTGGAATTGATTATTTCTTTGATAAACATATTTATTCTATTAAATTAAATTAGTAATTATTTTGGCTAAGAAAATATATATACTTGATGTTTTGTAAGAACTAATTTTGCTTCTATATACACACGAGGCATGAATTGATATATATATGTGATGAATTGATTAAAAATTTGATATATTGTTTAAAGATTTAATTTGATTGTGAGATAATATGACGTGAGAATTAACATAGATAGCGGTGAAGACTATAATGGATAATGTTTTTGAAGATTTGATCTTTTTAAGATTTTGTTTTCATATAATATATAAATATCAATAAAGCTATCCGGACATACTATGTCCGGACATAATTGGTTCGATTAAGTAAACAAATTTTAACAAAATCAAATCTTCCAAATCAACATCTATCATATCATATTTTATTATATTAATCTATAATAAATATTTAAAATCAATATGTACTTTATCACCAAGAATAATAATAGCAAATATAATAAAATAATTAGAATTAAAAAAAAATGAAACTCTCGACTTTTACTTTTTCTAAATCATTATTATATTAGGTTGATATCTTTTCATTCAATTTCTTCATTGCTTAATGTAATTATAAGCATGTTTATTTTGATTTATTTATTATAAATTTGTGTTTTCTTATTATCAATTTGAGAGACGGTTCTAACTTTGCATTTTTGCCCTGTTTGATACACCTCAAATCCCCTTTAATCACACATTATTTTTTAATGAAATTTTACCTACTGAGAAACCTATAAATATCTAAATTTTATGTATATTTTCTCATCCTTTGCACCCTCCGAAATAATTTGGCTAATTTATTGGTTGGTCGAATTAAAATTTGAAATAGTCGAATAATATTTTATTTAATTTGATAAAATAATAATTATTTTTAATTTGGTCAAATAATTAGTCAGCTGAATAAATAATTTTATTTTTTATTGAATCTCTACTATGTTCGAAATCATATTTCCAGCAAATACGGGTAACGAATATTTTTGATTTGGTCGATTTTTTATTTACTAAGTTTTCAATTTTCTAATTTTATCATACATTTTTATGTAATCATTATAATCTTCTATTCCACATTGTTTTTTTTAATGAAACTCCATCTATTAAAAAGACTTTAAATAGATAGAAAAGATATGTTTTTTCTCATCATATATGTCAAACAATTAGTTTTCATGGCATCGCTTTTAATGATACTCACATGCAGGGTTCTTTGCAATGGTATATTTTTTCGACCGGTCAATATATTTTCATTACATAAAATTATGATAAACAAATACTTATAATCATTCTATTTAAATACACTAGGTTTTTAGTTAGCTAAATACGTATTCAAACTGTCTCATCAACTTCGAACCCACGTGGCACATCTCACAGTCTTTATTCTTATTTATTTTAAATTTTTTATTTTATGCATTTTTTTGATTTTTTTTTCTTTCTAAAATCTAGAATCATCATCCATTGATTAATATTTACATTTTTTGTAGTTGGGTTTCCAACTCCACATAATTCATAATTGTAATTAGTGAATATTACTATATGGTTAAGAATTATAAATTCTAAATGAGTTTCGTAAATTACGCACTTATAAATTAAAACCGTGGTCAACAGGCCGTTTTCGACCCGAAACCGTGGCGGAAGACCGGTCAATTCTCAAACGACGGAGACTGTTATGGAAATTTTTTTTAGAAAGGAATACAGATGACTAATTTTTTAATCAGATTTTAAAAGAAGTATGTGTATATAAATTTCAAACATGTTTGAATAATCATAAATAAATCATCTCAAATTGTTTGATTAATCGTCTCCGTTGAAACACGTCAAATGTGTAGAAAAATTGGCAGGAAAAATTACTAAAGATTTGTTAACGGGCCAGTTCTGACTAAAAGTTATGCGTGTAGAGGGGCTGATTGAGTATCGGTGCAACTTTATTTTTTTATAATTTTATGTTGAACACGTAAAATTAAGGATATTTAGGTTCACTTTCATTCTTATAGGCAATCTTCAAAATTATTATTTTTTTCGTTAAATCAATGTGATACAAAGAGATATTTGCTATAAAAAAGAACTATCTTAATCTCATACAAAATCGACATAGTACAATCTCTTTGAGAGATAAATAATTTTTATTCCACATCGATTTTGAGAAAAAAGAGAGTTTTGAAAATTATTTATAAAAATAGGGTGAATTATATTTGAATTTTCAATTGGTATTACTTTAAAACAAATTACAAACAATACCTTTCTTATAATATCACATATTAAAATTTTAATAATTTTATTGAATAAAATTTTGCCGTCGATTTTCAATGGGCTACGAAAATGACTCTACGTACAAAAAAATACTATGTGGCACCCATCATATTTCTCTATTCGTCTTTATCTAAATTCTCAAATTTTTTGAATTTTAAATCAATATTTATCATATTATATTCTATATATTTATAGGGCGATGCTATTCGGACATAGTATGTCCGGATATAACCGGTTCGATCATGAAAAAAATCGGCGGTGTTCTCTCACATTCACTTTCCCTCATAATTTTCACTCTCATCCCCCCAAAAAAATCTCTTCCTAATCAAAATTGTATTAATTAAGATCATATTTCATCGACATAAACATCTTCTCTTCTAATTAAAATTTGTAAAGGGTATTATTGTACATTCATAAATGGCCGAAATTAATGAAGAAAAATATTAATTAAAAAATTGTGTAAAATTAATTTTTTACTTAATCGAACCAGTTATATCCGAACATAATATGTCCGGATAGCTTTATTGTATAATAAAATATGATATGATAGATGTTGATTTGGGAGATTTGATTTTGTTAAGATTTGTTTCTATGTCATATATAATATATAGAATATAAATATGAATAATGTTGATTTTAAATTCAGAAAATTTGAGAATTTAGATAAATAGAAACGGAGGAATCTGAAGGGTGCCACATAGAATTTTTTTTTACGATGAATCATTGTCGTTTATATAATAACTAGCGTATAACCCGTCGAAAATCGACGGAAAATTATAAAAGTTAATAAAATTATTAAATAGTACTAATATGTGATAGATTAAAAAAATATTATTTGTTAATTATTTTAGCGTTAAATAATTTGATTATGCAATCTACTAAACTCGCTTAGAATTTATATCCCTTGAACACATCTCAAATTCAATTAAAAGGTAATTTACCACATGTTACGTCTTAAACCCATATAGTTATGTTTGTTAAAAATTATAACTAATATATTCTCATTACTTTCGATAATTGTTAAAGCTCTATTCTTCTACAAAATCGATGTGGGCAAAAATATATTTCTCTCTCAAAGGAAAGCGACTCTTAATCTGAATTTTTTAGCTTTTTATGAAAAAAAGAGGCAAGGGAATGAGTGGGTAGTGAGAGAGAGAGAGGAGATATATAGATAGCGAATAATACTATAGATGTTAAGATTGTCTATAAGATGAAAGTGACCCTAAATACCCCACATTATGAAACAACACAAGATTAAGAAAAAAAAAGTTAAATCACCACGTCACAATCTTCCCGTCTACCCCAACGGTTCCGACCTAAAACCGGCCTATTGAGTACAATACTGATTTTAAATTATATAAAGAATCATCTTCCAAAAATATTCACAAAAAAATTGATGAAGACATTTATTTTCTATTTACCTGAAATTAATATTTAATTATATACACAACTATATTCCAAAAACATTCACACAATATATAATAAATAAAAATTTCATTATAAATTGTAGTATTATATAAATAATCATCTTCCAAATATATTCATATATAGAAAATAAAAGGTAAAAATGCATAAAAAATTTCGACCTTTTTTCAAATTCTTGTTTAAAACCAATCTTTTTCAAATTCTCAAATATAACTATCACCTTTTAATTTGCCACAATTGACTCTCGCGATTGATTTTCTCTCAATTTTTTGTTGATTTGAAAGCCAGAAATTCCTATATACACACACATGGAATGTCCATCAATTCTCATATTCTACATGTCCAAGTGCGCTATGTAGGAATTTTTGGCTTCGAAGTCAGCAAAAAATTGAGGGAAAATCAATTTTGAGAGTCAATTGCATCAAATTGAAAGGTGATAGTTATATTGTAGAATTTGAAAAAGATTGGTTTTAAACCAGAATTTGAGGAAATATCAAGGTTTTTATATGGATTTTCCCCAAAAATAAATGATGACATTCGTTTTCTTTTTTACCAGCTTCGAGAATAACTTTTTTAATTGAGAATAGAACTTCAAGAATTATTTCACTATGTACTTGGTAATTTTTCCTTTCTGCAAAACTTTATGTGGAATGATTGTGATTCATAAAATTATTTAGTTAATGATATAAAATAAAAGTTCACCATAAATATTCTTAATTTTATGAGTTTAAAATTATATAATATTAGAAAAAAAAATTGTCCCGCAAGTATTGAATTGACCCATCTACGCGCACGATTATTGGTCGGAATTGACTCGTTCATAAATCGTTAGTAATTTTCTGTCAATTTTCCTACATATTATACGTTTTCCAATGAAGACGGTTAATTAAACAATTTGAGATGATGTGTTTATTATTATTCAAACTTGTTTGAAATTTATATACTCGTACTTGTTTAAAATCCGATTAAAAAAATTAGTCATTTGTATTTCTTTCTGAAAAAAATTCGTATATTAGTCTACCGCCAACAGTTCTGCATCGTAACTGGTCCATTGACCATGACTCTGATTTATAAGTGCGTAATTTATAAAATTTATTTAGAATTTATATAGATCCAAAAATTTAATAAAAATAATGATTGTACTATTCGTTATCGTCTTTAATCGTATAGTAATATTCGTTAATTAAAATTATAGATTATGCAAAGCTGGAAGTAATTTTTCTATCAATTTTCCTACATATTATATGTTTTCCAACGGAGACGATTAATCAAACAATTTGAGATGATGTGTTTAGAATTATTCAAACTTGTTTGAAATTTATATACTCGTACTTGTTTAAAATCCGATTAAAAAATTAGTCATTTCTGTTTTTTTCTTAAAAAAAATCCGTATATTAGTCTACCGTCACAGTTCTGCGTCGGAACTGGCCCGTTGACCATGACTCTGATTTATAAGTGCGTAATTTATAAAATTTATTTAGAATTTATATAGATCCAAAAATTTAATAAAAATAATGACTATATTATTTGTTATCGTCCTTAATCGTATAGTAATATTCGTTAATTAAAATTATAAATTATGCAAAGCTGGAAATCCAACTACAAATAACATTAAAATTATTCCATGGATGATGATTATAGATTTTAGAAAATACATGGGAAAAAAGCATAAAATGAAAAATTTCTCGAGTGTCGGTTGGGAATTGGTTCGTCTACCGCCACGGTTCCGGGTCAGAATTGAATGTAAATTTTAAAATTAGTGAGAATAAAGAATGAAAATCTGTCACGTGGAAACCCGAGTAGAGGTATCTGTCAGTTGGGAATTGGCCCGTCTATCTAATTAATTGACAAATTAGAAATTACTTATTTTTTATCAAATTAAATAAAAAAATATTAGACTATTTTCAAATTAAAATTCGGTCAACCAATAAATTATCCAAACTATTTTAGAACCATTTATTCTGTCAACTAATAAATTAGTTCCTTAATAAAAATAATTATCTATTCGGCCAATTAATAAATTGACCAAATTAAATTAAATTAAACTATAAAATATAGCAGTTATTTATTCGGCTGATTAATAAATAAATTGGCCAAATAAAACTCCTACAAAAAATAATTATCTATTCGACCAATTAATAAATTGACCAAATTAAATTAAATTAAATTATAAAATATAGTTATTTATTCAGCCGGTTAATAAATAAATTGGCCAAATAAAACTGGGTGAGCAAAAGATAAGAAAATACACATTGATTCTAGGTATTTATAGGCTTCTTAATAGGTGAAGTTTCATTGAGAAACCGATGTGGGACACAAGATTTTTGTATAGATATTTAAAATCTATTGTTTTACATTAAAAAAATCAAAAATTTGAGAATTTAGATAAATATGAATGGAGGAATATAGGGGGTGCCACGTAAGATTTTTTCCTTTTAGATAAATATGAATGAAGGAATATAGGGGGTGCCACGTAAGATTTTTTCCTTTTAGTAATATAATATAACTAGCATATAACCCGTCGAAAATCGACGGAAATTAATTATTTAATAAAAAATTTAAACACAATATATTTGGTTGTTATAAATTTTTTTAATGAGTTTTTTTTAAGGTGTAAATTTTCAAAAATCATTACTTTCTTTTGTAATTCAATCGTTACGAGTTGTTAATCACAACAAATGATGATGACAATGAACCTAGTGTTTATCCACTCGAAAAGATTATGAATATATAGTGGTAAATCTTTCAAATCAATTAATAAGTAATGTTTTTCTACTCATTTTTGTCACATATAGAAAAAATCGACGGGAATCAAATTCTTTTTTTAGAGACAATAGTGATAGAATTTTTTTGATTACGAAAAATATTTAGCACAATTTAAAAAAAGAAAAAGTTGAACTGTCGTTTGGAATCGGCCTGTCAACCACCACGGTTCTAGGTTGGAATTGTCCCGTCGACCACGGTTCTAATCCAAATTTAATTAGAAAGTAAATAACTATTTGTTCTCGTCCTTAACCGCTATAGTATTATTACCTACCTATATCTCTCATCTCTCTCTCACTACCCGCTCCTTCTCTTATCTCTTTCTCTTCATAAAAAACTAAAAGATTCAACTTAAGAGTCACTTTCCTTTATTAAAAATAAATGATTCAATAAAGAAAAATGGCTTTAATATTGTTGATTGCAACAGATGACGATGATATTGAACCTAGAGTTTATCCATCCAAAATGATTCTAAATATATAGTAATATATCTTTCAAATCCTATTAATAAGTAAATGATTTACTACTCATTTTAGTCTCATATTGAAAAAATCAACACTAAATTATTATTTAATAAAATTATCAAATCTATTAGACAATAGTGATAGATTTTTTTTTACTGTAAAAATATTTAGCATAATTTCATTTAAAAAAAATTGAACTGTCGTTTGGAATCGACCCGTCAACCACCACGGTTCCAGGTTGGAATTGTCTCGTCGATCACGGTTCTAATCCAAATTTAATTAGAAAGTAAATAACTATTTGTTATCGTCCTTAACCCCTATAGTTTTTTTCGTAATCTATATCTCTCATCTCTCTCAACTTAAGAGTCGTTTTCCTTTACTGAAGATTGTCTGTCAATAAGAATATAGGTGGTGTTAAATATTATACATTATGAAATTAACATATCTTTGATATAAGATTTAAAAATAAAAACCTACAAAAATCAACATAACTTGAAGACATAGCCAGATTCATATATTAATGATTCAAATCCTTGTAGAAAAATCATCTTCCAAATATATTCATAGAAAAATAAATGATGTCATTCGTTTTCTTTTTTACTAGCTTCGAGAATATCTTTTTTAACTGAGAATAAAACTTCAAGAATTGTTTCACTATCTACTTGGTAATTTTTCCTTTTTACAAAACTTTATGTGAAAGGATTGTGATTCATAAAATTATTTAGTCAATGATATAAGATAAAAGTTGACCATGAATATCCTTAATTTTATGAGTTCAAAATTATATATATTACAAAAAAAGTTGTCCCGCAAGTACTGAATTGGCTCATCTACGCGCACTGTAAACACAAAATATTGTATTTATTCAAATAATATAAGTATGAATACAAATATAAGAATTTCAAAATATATGCGGATTCAATCTCTATTTGATCCTCTGATTCTTCTCTTCACTTTGACCCTCGAACAGTCTTTAAGCAGCCCTTGAGATTTGTTGTAAAAATATGCCTCCTAGATCTTCTTGGACTTGATCTTCAAGCTTTGTAACGTTGATACGGATGACTTTCGCCTTGCTTCTGAAGTAAACGTTGAGCTTTGACTTGATCTTTTACTTGATGGCTTTGACTTGAGTTTCGGACTTGATGGTGTTGACATGGAGGACGTTCGCCCTGTTTGCGAAATAACATTGAGCGTCGAACTTTATAACGTTGACTTGGAGTGCTTTTGTCTTATTTTTATTCTTTATTCTTATTAATTTTTTTTATTAGTAGATTTGCTTATTTATTAATAAGAATAAAGTTGGTGTTATTTTTTTTTTTATCTTTGTGGTGTTTTTTTTAATCTATATTTTTGATTTATATGATTTATGGACACAGTGTTGATATCTATTACAATTATATTAATATACATTAATGATGAATTATTGCATTACTTTATATTTAAAAATTCAACAATTTGAGAATTTAGATAAATAGGAATGGAGGATTAAGAGAGATGTCACATAGGATTTTTTCAAAGTAAGAATCATTTAACAATGTAAATAAAAAATATATTTAATTTAATAAGATAATTGATTAGTGAGAATTATGGATCATGTAAATCGTGTGATATATACAAATTGGAGAATTGAAATCTTATTGATATCTATTACAATTATATTAATATACATTAATGATGAATTATTGCATTACTTTATATTTAAAAATTCAAAAATTTGAGAATTTAGATAAATAGGAATGGAGGATTAAGAGAGATGTCACATATGATTTTTTCAAAGTAAGAATCGTTTCGCGGTGACCAAATAATTAACCAGCATTTGCAAGTGTAGTGCATTCCTGAATGAGTTGATTTTCTCGAATAACTAACGGCTTTTAGGTGATGGATGGTTGCCTGGTTCGCTGGTAAGGAATGAGAATAGAATGATCATTATTGTCTCTATTTTTATTTCCACAGCTGGTACATTTTTTTCGTAAGGAATAAGTAATTCCTTAAGAAATGAGTAATCTCATAAGTATGAATTTAGTCATTCCTTCCCTCCCCAAGTACTGAATTGGCCCACCTACGCGCACGATTCTTGATTCTTGGTTAGAATTGACTCGTTGATAAATCGTTAGTAATTTTTCTGTCAATTTTCCTACATATTCTACGTTTTCCAACAAAGACGATTAATCAAATAATTTGAGATGATATGTTTAGGATTATTTACAAGATTTTAGTATAGATATTTAAAATCTATTATTTTACATTTAAAAATTCAGAAATTTAAGAATTTAGATAAATATGAATGGAGGAATATAAAGGGTGACACGTAGAATTTTTTCAAAGTAAGAATCATTTTCCTTTTAGTAATATAACTAGTAAGTAGCCCGTCGAAACTCGACGGAAAATTATTTTATATTTTCATTTATATAATATATTTTAAAAATAATTTTGTTTTGTAAATAATATTGTATTTCACTAATGTGAGTAAGGGAACATCTTGTAAACGATAAAAACCAAAAAACAGATCGCACCATTATAACTTCGAAAAAATTTGTTTTTCTCTCTCAACGCTTCCCCTTCATTCTCTCTCTAGAATTTCTCTCAAAAAATGGACTTATATTTAAAAATAGTTTTATATCTTATTTATAAATTGTTATGTTGTTTGCGTTAATTATAAATCAACTTAGTAAATTAATTATATTTCACATATCTAAATTTATAATTATGAATGACAGTAAACCACATACTCATTCATTATATATTTTTCAAAATTTGTTTTAGAATTTTTTTACATCTCAATTAAAATAGTGACTTTATTGTATATACTCGTCGCAAACCTGTTGGGTAATAGTACTCCATAAAATCTGAACACTATAAAGTTAATATTAACTAAAATTAACAAAAATTCTTCTTTTTATGTCTATTTGAATTGTCTCGTTGGTTTGAATCGTCTAGTTGATTTATAATACATTAACATCTCTAATCTTAGCCAAAGGCCGAGAAATATATATTTGCATTGTGATTATAAATTTTTCAAATCTAAATTTGTTTATAGTTTTTCTACATCTCCATTAAATTTGTGACTTTATTTTATATACCCATCGCAAACCTGTTGGGGAGTATCTGATAAAATCTTAACAATACAAAGATAATATCAACTACAATGATAAATTGATACCTTTGATCTTAGCCAAATGCCGAGAAAGATATATTTCTATTTCCAAAAAAAAAATTATGTCTATTTGAATAATCTCGTTGGTTTGAATCGTCTCGTTGATTTATGATAAATTTATAGTATCTCTAATCTTATAGCCAAAGACCGACAAAGATATATTTATATTTTCAAGATATGTTCTTTTTCCTTTTTTAGCTATCTATTAATACATTAGATTCAATGTGATATGAGTATTGCACACACATTCGAAGATTTTAGAAAAATATGAACGAACGACAAAAAGAATTTCATGTAGATATATTGGTTAAATATATTTATTTAGTTTTCATACATATTTTCGATTACAAAATTTCAATTGGCCTCTTAAATGCTAATTAACTTATTTTGTTGCTTTAAATTTTATTATTGGCGCTAGTTATAGATTAACCTAAAAATAATTTAACTTTTTTAAATTATTAAACATATAATTAATGATGAAAATGAGGTTATATAATTTGTATTTAGAAATTGAGAATATATATCTATTAAAAATTGAAATATAGTACAATATATGAGGTTATATAATTTGTATTTAGAAATTGAGAATATATATCTATTAAAAATTGAAATATAGTACAATATATAATATTAATTATGAATTATTTAGATTAATATTATTAATAATATTATTTAGAAGTTGAGAATATATATATCTATTAAAAATTAAAATATAGTACATAATATTATAAATTAATAATACACAAAGCTTTAAGGAAGTGTGAAGAATAGAGATAAAGATAGTAATAACAGATATATATGAGGCATGAGAAATTATTATATGAATATAATAAGTAATATATGTTTATTATTATGAATTAATAATAAGGCATGAGAAATTATTATATGAATATAATAAGTAATATATGTGTATTATTACGAATTAATAATGTCAAAAATACGAGAATAAAGGAAAATCAGAAATTTGAGAATTTAGATAAATATGAATGAAAATATAAAGGGTGATACGTAAAATTTTTTCAAAGTAAGAATCATTTTTCTTTTAGTAATATAATGATGATAATAATAGATAATATAATATTCAGGTATTTGACTCGAGGGTATGAGTTATTATCTGTATCGGCTGTATCTTTGGCTTTATGACGAAATTATATAGATAGAGCTAACATGTAGACAAACCAAAAAGAACATAGTCGTAGACTTTATCCTATTTTGTATATTACACTTGCATATGGAAAGTATATAATGGCAAATGGATTGTCAAAATATTTTATTTGTATCTGAAATTTACAATTATCTTCGGAGTCAATATTGAATAATTTTCATCGTAAAATGTATTTATTTGTTACGATTAATTGATAACACGAGGTGAAATAATATGTAAAATTATATACATGTGTCAGAAGTGGAAATTGTTATGAATAATATATTTATATATGGAACCGTCTCTCTTCTCTTTCTTTCTATTTTCTGTGTTCTTATTCTATTTACTTTACAGCACGTTATCAGCACGAGTCTTTCCTGTGAGGTAACTTCGCCTATTTTGATTGATATCTATATTGCATATATGAACCGAATTTATTCTGTTAAGAGAGATTGTTTAGATTTATCGTATTCTGTGTTTGGAATTAAAAAGAAAATTGTGTTAAGTATATCCTTTTCAAAGATTGAATTTCATAATCGGCAGCTTTTTTTTCATAGCAAATCCAACATAAGACTGTTTGATTAATTTAATGTTTCAATGTTTATTAAGTGAATCATACATTGCTGCTCACTTCTTTATGTCCGTAGTGATCGTATTGATAGGCGAATTTGGTTCAAGTAATTTGGTGTATCGTACTGGTTATATATGATTCTTCATTAATGTTTTCAGAACCTATTATATCTAGATCTTTAATATTTAATTTGAAGTTAATGTTGCTGCAAATTCTATGAGTTTCTGATAGGGCAATCGAATAATTGATGATCCTTTTATGGTATAATAAATATTACAGAGGCACGACAAATTTGTAGAAAATTCTATTAATCCTATTCCTTCATTTTTTCTCTAATATTGTTTTATCTCGTATAATTGATAGTATGAACCTATCATAGGAATTCATGATATTGAATATGGTATGTGAATTAATTTGAAGGATTTATCAAATAATTAAATTTGTGTCTTGAAATTATTCTGAGATTTATTGATGTTTGCCTGATTAATCATGATGTACTTTTTAGAACGGTAAATTGTTATAATCGTTATTTATTTATGTTCTCTTTTTCAATAATTATTGTAGTTTGAATATGTCTGACACCAACAAAAGAGAATTCACCGAGCTTGCTCTTGGATGGTGGTAACTATTTGACATGGGCTTTGGATGTTGAAATATACCTTGCCTTATGTGATCTGAGTGAAACCATTGTTTCACGATCCTCAAGTAGCTCTGCCCAGAAGGCGAAAGCACTGATTTTCCTTCGTCATCACTTGAATAAGGACCTAAAGAATGAGTACCTTACTGAAAAGGACCTTGGTGTCTTATGGCAATCCCTGAAGGATTGCTTTGACCAACAAAAGGCAATCATTCTCCCTCAAGCTCAATATGATTGGCTCAATTTACGTTTTCAAGACTTTAAGTCTGTAATTGAGTATAATTCTGCATTGCACCGTATTATTTCACAATTGAAACTCTGTAAGCAGGATGTTAAAGAGGCTGATTTGATTGAAAAGACTCTCTCAACTTTTCATGCTAGTAACCTTATACTCCAGCAGCAGTATATGGCCAAGAATTATACTAAGCATTCTGAGCTTATTTCTGCTTTACTGGTAGCAGAAAAACACAATCAATTGCTAATGAAAAATCACAATGCTAGGCCAGTTGGTACACAAACAGTGCCTGAAGCACATGCTACCACTTATAAAGGTGGTCGAGGGAGAGGTCGAGGAAATTCAAGTTGGTCTCAACGTGGTGAACGAGGTTGGTCACATCGAGGGGGTCGAGGCCGTGGATACAATAATGTTGCTAAATTCAAAAGCTATGGAAAAGGTTTTCAAACGACACCCCTTTCACAGAAGGATGGTCCATCTCAACAATCTAAAGAAAAACAACAAACCAAAGCAAAGTAACAAACTTGTCATAGATGTGGATGCGAGGGTCATTGAACTCGCACATGTCGCACTCCGAAGCATCTTGTGGAAGCATATCAAAGAATGCTTACAGACAAAAAAGGGCAAGAGAACTCAAGGTGAATCACATCATGCTAGTTTGCTTGAAGCAACTACAACTTTTAATGCCGATGATGACGATTTGATGCAACTTGATCTTGAAGATTATGAAGATCAAGAATGATTTTATCTTATTTTGTCAGACTATTTAGACATTTTTAGAATTTATGATTGTGTTTTTTGATTATGCAAAATGGACATGACTCTAGTTTATTTTATTTTGTTGAACTTTTTGGGATGTTTTGAATATTTGAATTACTTAATTTTTAATTTTGTTTATTTTTAATTTATTGGCATATTTTTCCTTCTTTTCTTATAGAAACCACAAAATCTCAATATGCAACCCATGGAGAATGTGAGTACCTTGTGTCTAGTGGATAGTGCCACAACAAATACTATTCTTACCGATAAGAAATATTTTCAAACACTTACTGAAAAAAGGGGGAGTGTAACTACAATTGCAAATGACAATATCCTTATTGTCGGCTCCGGAAGAGCTTCATTGATACTTCTCATGGGTACTGAATTAATCATAAATGATGCACTTTTGTATCCACAATCTAAACGTACCCTTCTTAGCTGTAAAGACATCCGATTAAATGGTTTTCACATTGAAACCAAAACTGAGAATAATAATGAGTTTCTAATCATAACTCAAGAGGTTAGATCTCGAAAACGAGTTATAGAAAAACTTACTTCTTTCTCCTCAGAGTTGTACTACACTCACATTCGACCTAATAATCATGTTGCGCTAAATATAAATTTTAAAGACCCAAAATCTTTTAAACTATGGCATGAGCGCATAGGTCATCCTGAGCAAAATATGATGCGTCGGATTATTAATAATGTTGTTGGGCATAATTTACAAACAAAAGATCTATTTTTATCAAATGAGTTTGTTTGTAAACCATGCGCAAAGGGTAAACTTATAGTACGACGTTTTCGTACTAAAGTTGGAATAGAATCTCCTACATTTCTTGAAAGAATTCAAGGGGATATTTGTGGACCAATTCACTCGGCGTCGGGACCATTTCGATATTTTATGGTTCTAATTGATGCTTCCACTGGATGGACTTATGTATGTTTGTTGTCTATTCGCAATTAAGCATTTGCAAAACTTATTGCCAAAATCATTGAGTGAGCTCAATTTCTTGATTATTCCATCAAGTCCATTCGAACGGATAATGCCGGTGAATTCACGTCAAAATCTTTTGACGAATATTGCCTGTCATTAAGTATCAAAGTAGAACATCATGTTCGTTACGTCCACACTCAAAATGGTCTAGCCGAATCATTAATCAAACGTTTAAAATTAATAGCTTGACCATTGTTACAAAAATCCAACTTACTTGTTACTTGTTGGGGACATGCAATTTTGCATGCAGCTAATTTGCTCCAAATCCGACCAACTGCATATCATGATTATTCTCCAATACAATTAGTACGTGGTAAAGAACAAAATATTTCCCATCTGCGAATATTTGGTTGTGGAGTGTATACTCTAATATCACCATCTAAGCGTACCTCAATGGGCCCTCAGCGAAAGCTAGGCATTTACGTGGGTTATGAATCTCCGTCTATTATTAAATTTCTTGAACCCAATGACTGGGGATCAATTTACCGCTCGATACGCTGATTGTATTTTCGATGAAGATCATTTTCCGACATTAAGGGGAGACAAAAGCCCAAATTTAACACAATATCGAGAAATTTCATGGAATGATCTTCAATATTTAGATCCACGCACTAATGAATCAAAACTGGAAGTTCAAAAGATAATTAACTTGCAATATTTAGCAAGTAATTTGCCAGATGCATTTACTGATCATAACGGAGTGATTAAATCTCATGTTCCTGCTATAAATGCACCACAAAGAATTGAAATTCCACGTGAACTAACTAAATCAACTAATTATCCTCAACGTCAGAAGCGTGGTAGACCTATTGGTGCTAAAGATAAAAATCCTCGACACACAAAATCAAATAAGGAAATGATATCGCTCCTACAACCTCCTGAAGAGGATCATCCTGAAGATGATAATCCTAGTACATCTAAAAGTGCACTAATTAATCATAATACAAGGATTGCGAAACAGCCAGATCACAATTTTATGGGAAATGACAAAGATTTGGTTGATGTTAATATTAAAGTTGCTATGAACTTTGTGAATACGAGAGAAACTTATAATAGAAATGATATTGTTGTCGACAACACGTTTGCCTTAATAATTGCCCTTACCATTTTTAATGATAATCAGGATCCTGAACCAAAAACAATAGCCGAGTGTCGGAAGCGCTCTGATTGGTTGAAATGGAAGGAATCAATGGAGGTAGAGCTAAACGCGATAAATATTAAGAAAGTTTTTGGCTCGATTACACTTACACCAGACGGTGTTATACCAATAGGATATACATGGATGTTTGTACGAAAGAGAAACGAGCATAATGAGGTGGTGAGATATAGAGCGCGATTGGTAGCTCAAGGGTTCTCGCAGAGACCTAGAATTGATTTTCATAAAACATATCTCCTGTTTTGGATGGTATAACGTTCCGATATTTGATATCTCTGTCATCAACTATAAATTTAGAAATGCAGTTACTGGATGTCGTGACTGCATATTTGTATGAGTCACTAGACACTGATATTTATATGAAAGTACCTGATGGGGTTAAAATTCCTCAAATGAAAGAAATTGAAACTCGCAACATGTATAGTGTTAAATTACAAAGGTCGTTGTACGGCTTAAAACAGTCGGAAAAAATGTGGTATAACCGACTACGTAAATTCCTCTTGAAGAAGGAATATGTGAACAATGACATAAGTCCTTGCATGTTTATTAAAAGATCACAAAATGGTTTTTGTATCATTTCTATGTATGTTGATGATATAAATATAATTGGAACACAAAAAGAGATTGAGCAAGCTTGCTCATGCTTAAAGACAGAGTTTAAAATGAAAGACTTGGGTAAATCCAAATGTTGTCTCTGCCTGCAGATCGAGCATCTCCCTGAAGGAATTTTTGTACACCAGTCAAACTATGTGAATAAGCTATTAGAAAAATTTTATATGGATAAGTCACATCCACTTAGTACACCAATGGTTGTCCGATCACTATATGCGAACAAGGACCCATTTAGACCTAAAGAAGATGATGAAGATATTTTAGGACCTGAAGTTCCTTATTTGAGTGCAATTGGAGCACTACTTTATCTCGCAAACTGCACGAGACTCGATATCGCATTTGTAGTTAACTTGCTAGCAAGGTTCAGTGCTTCTCCTACACGGAGACATTGGAATGGTGTTAAACATATTCTTCGTAATCTTCAAGGTACAAAAGATCTTGGTTTATTTTATCGAAGAAATCAAGACATGAGATTGGTAGACTATGCGGATGCTGGTTATTTATCTGATCCCCACGATGCTAAATCTCAGACTGGTTATGTTTTTCTCTGTGGTGGTGCAACTATTTCTTGGAAATCTGTCAAACAGACTCTAGTTACTACATCTTCAAACCACTCAAAGATTATCGCTTTACATGAAACCGCTAAAGAATGTGTGTGGCTAAGGTCATTAATACAACACATTCATGGATCTTGTGGTATTGCGATAAATGAGAACTCTCCCACCGTCCTATATGAGGACAAATGAGTAGTAGGTATGTTAAAGGAAATTTAACAAATCATATATTACCTAAATTCTTTTACCCACACGAGCTCCAGAAGAGCGGCGAAATTATAGTACAGAAACTTCGCTCTTGTGAAAATCTTGCAGATTTATTCATAAAATCTCTTCCTACATCAACATTTGAAAAATATGTTTATAATATTGGGATGCGTAGGCTTGGAAGATTATTAGCTTCAGTGGGAGCGAATATTATGAAATAGTTTTGAAGATCGAACCTTGAAGGTCTACATCAAGCCTCAAAGGATAAATTTGTTGTGCTCTTTTTCCCTTTACTAAGTTTTTTCCCATTGGGTTTTCTTAGTTAAGGTTTTTATCGAGGCAACAAATGCAACACATATATAAACGTATGTCATGGATTTTTCTCGACTGTTTTTCTCCCACAGGGTTTTTTTTTTCAGCGAGATCTTTAATGAGACATGAACATCACGTCGTAATGTCCAAGAGGGAGTGTTATGAATAATATATTTATATATGGACATTACTTGTAGGATTGGTTAGGGTTTTTCTATTCCATATGTAATGTTATTATATATATCCTATTATCCCTATCTTGTATTAACACAGTTGAGAATAATAATAATATTCTTTCTTCTCTCGTCGTCTCTCTTCTCGCGCCGTCTCTCTTCTCTTTCTCTCTATTTTCTGTGTTCTTGTTCTATTTACTTTACAACAGAAATGATTATTTTCCATCTTTTAACATTTTTACCTGTCCAAATCAATCAAAGAGCTAAGCAATCGGGACCGGACCTAGTACCGGTCGGTATAATGGTTATTTAATCGGAGTGGCCCAAAACCGGTACGACATTTTTACCTGTCCAAATCAATCAAAGAGCTAAGCAATCGGGACCGGACCTAGTACCGGTCGGTTTAATGGTTATTTAATCGGAGTGGCCCAAAATCGGTACGAGCCGGGAACCGAACCAGTTTTTGGAAACCGTCCGGCTCAACTTTGTTGACCTATAATTAAAATTGTTGGGTACGAGGATTGAACACGGAACATCTAAGCAAAGTCAAAGGACTCTTACCACTACACCAACAAAGCTTTTGTTATTAATTTGACTATTAATATTATTATATTTAGTTATAACATGTTCAAACTCCAATTTTAGTTCTTTTTCTCTATTCGATGTTTAATTATTTTTGCATTATATGTAAATGTAAAATATATAACTGTATATTATGAGTTTTATATATATTTATGATGAACTTTTATTTTATTAGTTACAAAATTTAGAAATTTTAATACTTATCATTTATTTTACCTAAAAAATTATTACTTATAATTTATTTATTTAATATTTTTATTTATTTATTGAAAGGTTCGATTAAACAGTTCAATCACGATTAAACCGGTTGAACCGACCCGGAAGCTTCACCGGTTCGATCTCCGGTCCGATTTTTAAAACATTGGAGCTAAGTACCAATGAACACATATATTTCGTTTTCGTCAAAATACTCCATGCATCTTACATGCTCGTACCAAAACTAGTTTGGTTTGTAAGAATTCTGAATTAAAAAAAAAAAAAAATGTTTTCAAAGGTGTTTGGTTGAATTTAATAAAAGAACGAGATTATTAAGAATCTTGAAGAAATAAGGAAAGTAAAGCAACATGTTAATTCATCTCGGAACCATTATCTCGAACAACTTGAACTGAAGATTGTGCAATATTTAATTATTTCCCAATATTTTGATGATATTTTTTCTCTGTGTTTGTATATATATGTTTGCATATGTATACGTTGTAGGTCAATCTAATATTGTAATTTGTACACATTTTTTTAGGTGTATTAATACAAAGTGTTTGTGATATTGATCATTTAGAACACTTTTTTTTTTCTTCCTGCATGTAGTTTATGCTAGGGCTGACAAATCGTGCGTGTCAGGTTGTTTTTTTTTTGGATAAATAAAATTTATTTCTAAACGCACGAGGGGTGCAATTTAAGACAAGATACAAAGTTTAACGAAAATGAAACAAGTCAAATTACAACAATTCAAGGCAACATGATGGATTACAAATTCAATCTCCCAAACTATAACAAGCAACTCTAGGGACTAGATTCGATACCCAAAACCAAAACCTCACTTTAATCATCTCGATAATATCCTCGCAGCATCTCGACAAATTCTTGAATACTATCTCGTTCCGATGAAGCCATAAGTGCCAAACCACACAAATCCAGAGAGCTTTCCACCACTCTACTGAATTTTTCCGCCTAGCAATTCCCAAGTGTAGCACAAGATGGCACAACGGCTTGCTGTGGCCGACGTAGTTTATTCCAAACCAGCTATAGCAACTGCCCCAAATTCGATATGCGAACGAGCATGAAAAAATTAAGTGTTCAACAGACTCACCTTCTGTCATACAAAAAGGACATCAGTCGTCATCACCCTCAAGAAGCACTCCTCTTTCACCAAATTATGTCGAGTCGGAATCCTATTCTGAAGTAGTTTCCAGCAAAAAGAACTTGCTTTGCTCGGAGCGGATTTGCACTACATGATTTTCAGACTTTCATTTGACCAACTTTCTTGATTTGATTTCTTTTCGATCTCCTTGTAAGCCGACTTTGAGGAATAGAATCCACTATTTTCTGCAGCCCACCTTCAATCGTTTTCTACAGCCCACTAGTTTCCAGCAAAAAGAACTTGCTTTGCTCGTGCGTGTCAGGTTGTTATCGTGTTGACCTGATAACAACACGATCTGTTAAGACCAAATACGAACACGACCTTTAAGGAACTATTCGATCCGAACACGAACACGACACGAAATGTATAAATACGAACATGAACTAAACACGACACGAACACAATATTTTTCGTGTTGACACGACACGATAATGGCACGAAAACGACACGATATGGTTACAGTCTAATTTTATCCCTAGAAAATAGAAAATTAAAATATTTTTTATCGGGTTGACGAACACGATACGATAACTTAGTATCATATCGTGTTGACACGATCACGACAAGACCTAACACTAACCCATTAATTTCGTACGTGTTCGTGTTGAGTTATTGTGTCATGTCGAAAATTGTCACTCATAATTTAGGTTGCATACAGGTAAGTTTATGATATATCCTTGGATAATTAATTTGAATACCCGACTTAGAAAATCTGACGCTTAATATTTTCCATACACGTAATAAATATGCGAGAATTTAGTATCATTTTTTCCTATCAACCAAATGGGTCGGGTTGAGTGTCACATGAAAGTTGAGATAATTGGATCAATTTCTCAATGATCCCATTGCCCCAAAATAATCCGTACTAAAATGAAAATTCCCAATTTATTGGGCCTATGTATTATATACTGTAGCATTTAGAATTTGAATTGATCTAGTACCATTATTATCGTAGCCCGTACGGAAACATTACAATAATTATAGATTTTCAATTTTTTGATAACATATAAGGTATTTTTTGAATAATTCAAATCGGAGCAATTAAATGACCCAACTCGTGAAGGGTAGGTGCAACTACAGCACTATGAAGGAAGAGTAGGTGATTCCCCCTTCGTTCGACTCCATCGGCACATGCATAGAGAAAGAATACATATATTATTAATTGTGATAAATGTAAAACTGAAATATAACCATATCAATGAATTTCATTGATATTTACGTTGAAAAGAAAAGGCATCAAAATTTTACATAATTATATACATTAATTATGCGTTTTACTTTGTGGACAGTCATATGAACACATGATACAAGAGCAAAAAATCCAACAATGAAAAGATAATTTGGGTCTTCATATTATAATGTACAGAAATACCATGACCACTTATTCATTTAAATGATGTTTTGATGCGGATTAGAAAAACTATTTTTTCGACAAATCGTGCTATAAGCAACTACGAGCGAAAGTTTGAATCACAATATATAATTACACCTTATTATTGAAATTGAATCATAGAATATAATTACAAGTCACATTACGTTTACTTTGATGAAAAATAATAAAAAATAAATATTTTCATTCTTTATATATTTATTAGAATGGTTAATTTTCTCATTTTGCATGTAACCATTAGATGAAATGGAGTAGCATCTCGTGCGACTCTAATAAGGATATTCCCAAATTAAAATCCATCTCAATCGCATTTGACCTTCAACTTCAAGTTATAAGATCCCGACAAGCACCTAAGAAAGAGGGGGGCCTACCTTTTGATATTGTAATGTAATCTGACTTTCTTAACCCTTTTTTTGTATAGATTATGGAAGATGAAACGTGGTTTCAACAAAAAGCACACAGAAGAAGTAGTTATGCTGTTACTCTCTAATGGATATTCCTAAATTTCCAAAATAATACTACCAGTAAAAAAATTCGAAATAGTTTTAACCAACAAACTAACGGCAACAGAACAGTCCAAGAATTCATGGACTCTCGACTCAATAAATATAACTCTACATTGACTCATTTCATCACGCAAGCAAATCTGAAACGCAACAATCTCGACGAAATCGCCGTTCTCCCACAACACCATGACTTCTCTCCTCGCCTCGCCGCTCAAATTGGTAACTCGATTACTAATTTTCGCAGCGGTTCTTTCGATCGGATTGATTTGCGTTGCGGAAGCCAATGCGGGTGAGGTTGAAGGAGAATTGTTGCTCAGAGGAGTGAGCGAGCAGAGAGAGTTCGACTACTTCAAGCTCGCTCTCCAATGGCCGGGCACCTATTGCAGCAAATCTAGTAAATGTTGTGCCCAAAACGGCTGCTGTCGAGGGTAAGAGCATCATTTTTCTCCACTGTTATGTCGCTCGAATATTTGCGTTGTTTGTGCGTTCTGGTTTCGATTTAAGTGGCTTCGTTTATTGAAATTGGTTCATATAGACTGATTCGGAGCTGTTCTCATGTTTATTTGGAACTGTTTGGATCAAAGGCTTTACATGCCCCACCTTGCTAATGCTGAAAATTTTAGGTTCCTGATTTAGTGCTATGTATTAATTGATGCTACTGAGATTTCTATTAGTAAGATTTTCGAAGTAGTAAAAGTCCATATGCAATTGTTTGCAAAACGCATAGGAGAAACAAATCACTCTATGCAAGCTATGAGCGATAAGTCTGACCTAGAAGGCCCTAGTGGGAACTCATGACCTTTGACAACGAGCTCACAAAATGTTAGAGGTGGTAAGATACATGCCCGGAAAACAAAGAGGGCAAAGCTACTATGGTCTAAGAACTTTTTTCTCATAAATTATTGAAGAATGGTACACAATGAGAAATACTAGCAGATTTGATCTTGGATATCAGTAATCAGTGCTACCATAAATAGTGGTGATGGATTATTAAGTTAGCTTGGTTATCCATGTCCAATTGTCCATCACAAGTGACATGTAAGTATATTTTGCTTCCTCAGGGTTCAACTTTCGTAATATTTGCATGTTTTCCAGATAGGTCAAAGTCTGTTCACGTCAAAAGAGACGAACACGAATAAACTATGAACACTGCTCTTGAATCTTGATCTTGGATGGTGGAATGCTTGTATAAGAAAAAAAGTCCTATTAAGCTTATGTACACTTGTCTCCATTCAGATGCTGGCATGCTGTAATCTCTTTCGTCCTGCTAGTATGAGCTATTTTAGTACTTATGTTATCTGAAAAAAGCACAAGAATGTCAATGAAACTCACTTCTTATTTTGTTGAATTTGCATATTTGTGCAGATCGAATGGCCCGAAAGGATTTACAATCCGTAAGTGCACTGATTTACATGGTTTAAATTAAAAACTTAAACTATGCGAGCGACCAAATAAGCACAAAATTTGTATACAGCAATAGGGATGCAGTTAAGATGACCAGATGATGCTTCTTTCTTTGCAGATGGACTTTGGGCTGATTACAATGATGGAACTTGGCCTTCATGTTGCTCTGGTAAAAAGTTTGATGTTAAAGAGGTACATGTTTTATACAGTTTGCACTTATGTTATGAGATGACAACAAATTAGATTATAGAAGCTGTATTCTTACGTGCTTATATCTAAATAATTTTTTGTGGCCTTGGACTATGCACTTAGTAGTGTCTCTGTATAGTGTTACCACTTTTATCATTGTTTTCTTGTTTAAATAGAAGAAAAGAAAAGGAAAAAAAAAAAAAAAAGTCACTGCCAGGGGGTGCTTTAAGCCTTTGAACAGGTGTCATAGTGTTCTTGTCCAAACACAATCATTATGGTTTAATAGCCAAGATAGTAGTTCCTTATCTGGACTTCGTGTATGTATCATTGTTTAATATGGGGAGCAAGACAATTTCCGGGAAGCTTCATTGGCTTCACATAAATAAAAAGTATCGTCCTATTTGAACTTCGAAAGATTTGTGTGTGGGGGGGGGGGGGGAGTTTCGAGGTGTGCTCGTGAGTGGTTTTTCAAATTATTAAATTAGGTTCAATTTTCCCAGTTCAAATATTAACTTAATTTCTTAGGCTATAAGGCTATGCCTGAACGGGTTTACTTGTCCTCGGAAGTAACCACTACCCTTTTTGTAAAATCATCATCATCACCATCACCATCTTAATGAAATCTGCAGATTTCAACATTGATGGACGCACTAAATACGTACTGGCCTACTTTAAGCTGCAGTAATTCAAAGAACTGCCATGGTGGAAAAGGATTATTTTGGGAACATGAGGTCTGTAAATTATCTTTGCTGAACTTCAGAATTCACAATGATCGTACATGTGACTTATAAGTGCTTCTTTCTTTTTGCCATGTTTGGACTACGGAATGTCTGGAAAAATAGTGGGGTAAGCATTTTCTGGAAGTACAAATTTTCATTGTGTTTCATCACTGCATATTTATCTGAGAAAGCTTATTATGCACCTGCACATGTTGAGACTTGACTTGGGATAGAGTTGCTGGATAAGCTAAAGAATGTTATATGCAATTGCCAAATCCTTGATAAGTCTGTCGCTATTTTAGTCATTTTAATTGCTTTTGCCCATCCACAACCATATAGTACCTCCCGATACTGCATACCAGCCAAGGTGCTGTTGCATATACCCTTACTTGTCCCTCAACCTGGATTGTACCACGCTCCTAGTAATTATCTGATGTGAAATGATTTGATTTCCAGCACTTCAAAATCTCAAGCATTGATTTCAATTTTAAATAGACGTGTGGTTGGCAGTGTTTATTGTGGGTATTTTTTTTATATATGTTGTAAAAGTACTTTACTGCAGAAGAACCTAACTTTTATTCTTTATTCCTGTTGTCTGCAGAAAAACATGGAACTTGTTCTGCTTCAGTGACAGGAGATGAATACAATTACTTTGTGACAGCTCTTAATTTATACTTCAAATATAACCTTACTGTAAGATGGCACTATCTCATATAAACTGTTCATGTTTTGCCACATGAAAATTTTGTTTCTCTTCATTCAGGCTTGTTATATATGATCGTGGATATCTAGTTTGTTGCATTGCACACTCAAATCAGTAGGAGCCTTATTTTCCTGTTATTGGGTAGTAAGCACCTGCTCAACTTCACAAAGTACAACTTTAGGAAGCTGGTTCGTAGGGAAAGTTTGATTTGATCAAATAGCCTCAACTTGGTTGCATGAACATTCTTTAAGTAAAGATACTGTCTACAAGTATCAAGCTGATTCTGCTCTCATATTCTTTCCAACAATAACATAGCATAATTGAAATAGTAATCATTGAATTAACAAAATGTATCATATAATATAGGTATAATGTTGGGATTCTCTTGATAATGGTTATGTATCACTTACTTCAGCGTTTGTACGAAATACCTGATTTACTAATGAATTAGATGAAGGTCACGCGTGTGTGTTTGGATTTTGTTGTTAAGTAGTTTTAAATTGAAAAATAAGCTATTATAGAAGCACTAAACAACAAAATCGAACAAGGAATCGAACAAAAAATGAAATTCACACATGTTCTTGTGCCCACGGTGGCTGCTCACCACCGTGCCCACGATGGCTGCTCACCACCGTGCCCACGATGGCCACCATCGTGGGCTACCCATCGTGGGTTGCCCACATTGGCCACCATAGTGGGGTTGCCCATCGTGGGAACCCATCGTGGGCACCCATCGTGGGTTGTCCATCGTGGGTTTCCAGAGTGTGATTTTTTCACCTTCTATTTTCAATATGCTCGTTAAAGTTTAAAATCGTTGCATGTACCAGTGAAGGGATAAGCCAATTCAGCATCTTTACTTCTCTTTTGAGCTCTCCAATCTTGAAACCAAATTAAAAGAATTAATTTGGACATCTCGAAGAAGATCCATCTCCATCCCTCCCTTCTTTCAATCTTTTAGGAGCTCCAACAAACGCAAACCATAGTTAACGATATATATTGGCACACACTCAGTATTGTTTAGTTCAAGCATATGCTATATAGGTGCTCTATGAACACAGGACCGCGAAACTAGGAGTGTGCTTGGTTGGTAATAAATGGAGGAATGGATGTATGTTGGATCTGGAGGGGTTCCCATTCATGGTGCTTGGTATGATAGATCTTAAATCATAGCAATTGCCATGATTAACCCATTTTGTTAGGTACTCCCATCAATAAAACTATTCCATTGCAATACCATTGACATTACATTGTAGGATTTTAACTAAGGCCCCTCTATTATTGTCTGTGTCTTTCCCTCTTTACTATGGGCTGTTTCTCTAAGGAACTTGCAGTTGGGAGATAGTCTTTCCAGACAGTTACGGATTACCCATACTGAAACTATGACATGAACTGGACTCGACAGAGAAAATGAATTTTGGTTATGAATGATATGTCGGCTAATGCTATGGCCCTTATGTCTATCTTCCATTGGAGTAATAAGGATATAATCTTTTAATACTGTGACTGTTTCAACAACAGCTATGCATTTTTTATTCTCCTGGATAGAACATTAGTCATGTAGTTCGTAACTAAGTTTGCAATACATAATTTCCCATTTACGAAGTTGCATAGTTGGTCTTTCCCGCCTTAACTATTATACTTTTACATTATGCAGGAAATTCTGGCAGCAGAAGGATATGTGGCATCTAACTCTGAAAAATATCCTTTAGGGGGCATCATTTCAGCCATTCAAAATGCTTTCCAGGCAACTCCAGAACTTGAATGCTTAAAAGATGCTATTGAGGAAATTTATTTATGCTTCGACAAGACTTTTAAGGTTAGACTCCATATCTATATCTTGTGAATGCTTTTAGTTGTTTTGAAAACCACGATATGTATTTATTTCATTTGGATTAATTGCTCACTGATTAAATTTTCCCCATCCTTTTCTTGCTTTGTATTTCCCTTTGGACATAATTGTCTGACTTTTCATAGTGATTAGTCTGAAATTTTTATAAATGGTTGGAGTTCTTTAGATTTCAAGGATGCCCTATCTCTTTGCAGCCATTCAAGCTTATTAATATATCAACTTCTTCATGCGTTGCTTGTTTCTGCTTAGATTGATTTATGCCAGCTCTAATGAAAATACATTTTTGCAGCCCCGTGATTGTGTAATTGAAACTACCACAAATGGTGGCATGCTTACTTCATCGTCATGCCCCAGCTATGTCTCCTTGCCGAAGCTTGCCTCGTCCAGTGAGTTTAATTTCTTTCTTATCCTCCTACTCATATATCATTTATATATGTTTTTTAGTACATCACCTCATAAACCCATCTTCATAAAATCCCTCGCTTAAGAAATCAGTAACATTAGCACTGCTAAATCTTTCATTGTTTACTTTTTGATTGCATATATATGGGTTAGTTCACCCCATACTTTGTTAAATTGAACAATTTCTAGCTTGTTTGATCTCATCAAATCCTTCAAATACTCAATCATATATGTAAATTATCAATCTAATCATCACCCAAAAAAAAATGCCCCCTTAGAGCAACGAGCTTCCGATTGAAATTATAAGTGATATACTTTGCAATACCTTGTTCAGTTTCTTTGTCTCATCCGTGCCATGTCTCGTTCTATCCATTCCATGATACTCCGTTGAAGGCTGACCACATTACATCTAACTTTTACCATGATTTCTACTGTAAAAGCTCGTTTTCTGGTTGCAGAACTTGGACTTGGTCGAACTGAAGTTACACAATCTGAATCCACTCTACGATCATCTATCTGATGGAGTTGAAGACGGGGATACGTAAGTGGTCTTGCTATGCCTTTCAAGTAATTTTAGTGACCGGGAGTTAATCAGCTGTTGAAACCTGTTTATATTTACTACTATGTATTAGGTTCAACTTAAGATGTATCATGCCATATTTTACTGATATTTGATTTTCTGGTCTAGAAATAATTAATGTATTCTTGCTACTGTGGATCAGCAAGAAAAATGATCGGCCTTTTCTGTACAGTTCAGTAGTTTAATTCGAATTCTCTACTTATCATGTGTTATAATTATAACTATGAGTTCTCTTACTAATGTATGAAAATATTCAGAATTTACATTAGTAAAATTTGGTAGATTTGTATATCTCGTTAAAACGTGTTGATCATCATGCAATATGAAATGTTACACGCTGTTTCAATAGAGGATCCAACTCGGCTTTCAAGCCTCTCACATGTATTAATCACATGAATATGAAATTAAAATTCTTTAGAAATAAAAGGTCTTCCTTTGAAATCTCCAATATTGACCCTTTTATATTTACTAGTTCGAATTTATATGATGTAAATAGACAATTAATTATATCCCCATCGCGCATCTATCTATCATTATCATTATTATATTATTAAAAAGAAAACGATTATTGTTTTGAAAAAATCCTACGTAACACTTCTTATATTTCTCCATTCATATTTATCTAAATTCTCAAATTTTTAATTTTTTAAATGTAAAATAATAGATTTTAAATAGAGTGATATTTTGAAATAGCCATAATGAGCATTACAATATAAATTATAGCCCACTTTGTTCAAAAATATAAATTCTAGCCATTTTTTATAAATTGGGACAAAAATATCCTTAAGGGGCGCGGGTATGGGGCATCTAGCGGGTTGGGTTCGGGTCATGTATTAAGTGAGCGGGTCAGTAACAAATTTTTACCGTTTTACAGTTTGACCCATTCTTCCCAACTCTCTCTCGCCCAAACCGCGCACCCCAGCTCTGCCTCCTCCACCGTCGAGATTCCACCGTCGAGATTCCACCGCCTTCACCGAGTTTTCGCCGCCGTTTTGCCGTCGATTCCGCTGGAATCGATTTTAATCCAACAACTTCACCGCCTTCACCGATTTTAATCGATTCTCGCTAGAAATTTTCAGCGCAACTTGAGGCGAAAATGGCGCCATCTGAAGATAATTCCTACTCACCTGGCTCCAACTCTTTGAAATCAAACAATTCAAACTCAAAAAACTCCAGATCTGCGGACTCCAGCAACTCAAAACCTCAAACAAATGAAGATTCGACAGATTCAATGATGGAGAATGTAAGTTCTCAAACCCTAACTTTCTCTAGTTATACTTTAATTCGTGATTTCAGAAGTGAGATATCATTAGTATGAGATTTTTGGAGTTATATGATGAGTTTTAGGATCATTTTTGTAGATTTTTTTCAGCATTCGCATTAATTTCTGTTTGGGCAATAAACTACACATTGTTCGTTAAATTTCTGCCATATCTATAATTGTTCATATTTGTTGTTGTTGAGTAGATGTTTAGGTATGATTTTTAAGAAGAGAATGTATTGAGATTTGTTGATTTTTGTACATGATTGTTGTGGGATACTAGTTTCAACGATGGTACAGTTGGTACAAATGGACTTATTTGTGCCAATAGTGCCAATTCACTCAACTTTGTGGCACGACAGGCAGAAATATGCCAATTTATACCAGTTGTTTCCAATACCAATCAACACAGTTTACTTTTAAAATATGCATTTAACATGTTCTGTTCTTTCATAATGAAGGTGGATTGGACCTTAAGACGGGAAGAAATGATTGGTATAGGCCACAAGGTGCAAACAGCGGGAAAAGAAAACATAATAGGAGACATAAGAAGAGTCTTGAATGGTTTTGGTGAAGAGACATTGCTGGAGTTGAAAAACTCGGCTTTTGGTAGTATGATGAACCTGCCAGATCACATAACGAGATCTGGTAAATGCATACACTACATGGTCTCCAGAGAAGTTGAAGGCAATCCTGAACAAGATAAAACAGCTCTGTGGTTCTTAGTGAACAATAAGATTATGAGATTTTCTAGGTTTGAATATTACTTGATAACAGGACTGAGGTTTGGATCAAGCACATTTAACCCGTATGCAGATCACACAGTTCCAGAAGACTCTTTATATCACAGAATTCTTGGTGGTGTAGAAATCAACTCCAGCAACTTGTACAAAAGTTCATAACAAGGGAATTGGGAGACGATCCACAGGTCTATATCAAAGTCGCAAAGATGCTAATAGTTACATTCCTACTGTTTGGATTTGATCCATTTAACTACATGATTCCGGATTGGCTATGGGTACTTCTTGAGGATGAAGGAAAATGGGAGGAATTTCCATGGGGAAGCCTCTCATATCAGATAACAATAAAGGGATTAAGCAATCTTCGTTGTGTTCTAACAAAGAACAAAAAGGCAGAGACGTATCATTTAACTGGGAACACTATCGCCTTCTTGGTAAGTTGTCACTAAATATTGCATTATTAGTATTTTAATTTTGCAAATAAAAGTACACTAATTTATAATATTTTGTTTTATTAGGCTTGGATTTACTGCGCTCTGCCGGAACTGGGATTGAATATTGGAGGAAGAATACAACGGTCCACAATTCCTCGCCTTCTCATGTTTACATACCCCAAGTCATACATCGACGTAGAAGTAAAGAACAAGGTAAAAATAAAGGACAAATACCATTATAACTATGTCTATATAAATGATTAATATCTCATGAATTTTTACAGATTAATAGTAAATTGGAGGCAACTGATAAGGAGAAGAGCACAGAGAATTGGAAGTACATAGAAGATGACGGCACCCCATTCCAATTACAGTACGATCCAAATGCAGATCCAAACAAAAAAAGAGCAACCAAGATGGCAGCTAGATATGGAGCAAGGCCGCCCCACGTCAATGTCGAACCAATACTGCCACAAGATGAAGGTGGCAACGCAGAGAATCCTGCAAATAGGCAGGAGGTATCAATTCCCAGGTTCACACCAGCAGAAAAGAGGGCTTTTATCGATGACATGAGCGAAGTTGTTGCAAAGAGAGCTTGTGTAGAATTTGATTCACGTTTCAATCGCCAAGAATTAATCAAGGATGTTGGTGAGTACGTGATTAGTAGACTTCAAGACTTTCTAACAATGAGGCCGCCAACTCAGGTAAAAACTAGCATTTATCTTAACTGGTACAATTGGTACAAATATAGAACATTTGTACCAATTGATATAGAACTATTGGCACAAATATGTCCATTCGTGCCAATAGTGCCAAGTCCCTAGAAATCAGTATAAATATTACAATTTATCATTGAATTATTATTAACTGAACAATTCATCTTCAAAAATAGAATCAACCAGTGGGAACTTCTGATGTGAGTTTGTCGGAGTGGGAGCGGTACTGTCAATCTCAAATGAGATTCCACAAATCGGTATGGGGAACACCAGAATCGTACGTTCCAACAGCAACACAAACAGCAGGAGAAGCACCAGTACATGGGGTCGAAGCACAAACAGCAGCCAAAACAGCAGAAGTACAGGGGGTCGAAGCACAAACAGCAGCCAAAACAGCACAAGCACCACCAGGACCATCATCAACAGAAAATGAGCAAGCCACACTCGCACATCAAGAAGGAATGAACAGGCCGATCAGAAATAGGATGCCATCTGCAGTTTGTAGAAGTCCATTCCTCAAAGATGATGTCAAAGGGACTGACTTCAAAAATTTCATGAAGAACAAAAATGAAATGTAAGTCCGCAAATTCTATAATTCAATCTTAATTAAAATTGTTATTTATATGCATCGTTGTACAGGAGAAATGTGGGATTATTGTATAGCGTAGATAGAACATGGTTTTCGTACATAAAGAATATCAACAAAGAATTTGGGAATGAACACATCGACTCGTACCTTGCTGTTCTGGCATCAAAACCAGAATGCGCTGGATTTAAAGACAGTGATCTCCATGATGACATTGCTATTACAAGCACATCTTTCATGGTAAGTTAGACAAAATTTAGACAGTTTTCAATCTATAATAATTCAAATATATGACAGTTGAAATGAAAAAATAATATGTAGGTCGCCTTACAAGAAGTCTGGAAAACAATGCATGAAAATGATCCGAAAGACACCAAGTACGATGAAAAAAACCGAAGAAATTGTACCTGATGAAGAGCTGGAAAGGCTATGCATGTTTGCTGAGGGACAACTACCAAACTGGGGGGGATTACTCAAAGCAATGGAAGGATGTAAACAAGGTTAGACATACAATTTGGGTTAAAATATATTGTGGCTAGGAATTGTCACTTATCATATTTTGACTTATTTGACTGATGGAAAATTACTTGATATTGTGACAGCTAATAATGGTTTGTCACTTCAACAAACACTGGGCCACCTGTTTCTTCGATTTCAATGCATGCGAGTTTGTCATCTACGACTCAAATCAACACAAATTCAATGAGATCCATTATGAAATACGCGAAGATGCATTCCGACCAATTTGCAGAATAGTCCCACAAATCCTAAAGAAGATCGGGGTACTATGAAGGGAAGGAGGATATTACACCGAAATACATAGAATGGGACTACACGTTTCCGTTGGACGGAAGTAATCAGCTGAAGCAAAGAGATAGCATCAGCTGTGGGCCACTCGCTCTGAAGTATGTGGAGATGCACCTGACAGGAAAATACATGAAGAAAAACATGACAAAGAATAATATCATAGATTATCGTGCTCACATTGCCGAAAGCATCTACAAATTCAGCACGGATGGAAGTACCATTGGAACTCAGGAAGCAGCCGACCTCGAAGAAGACTAGTTTCAAAATTCATGTTTCAAGTACAGCGTGTATATTTTGATAAACTTTCGCATGTATGATGCATTATATTTTGCTACACTTGGCTAGTTTGCTACATTTGAAGCCATCGTATATTTTGCTACATTAATCATGATGTTATGAAAACATATGTTTAGGTGTTATATCAGCCTTATATTTAGTATTTATATCTCAATTAATGTTGAATCATACACTGGACAGGTTTATCTGGAACATTTGTTCCAATTCGTTCTAGATGTACCAATAGTACTAGTACAAAAATAGATATTTAGTTACAATAGTACCAATTGTACCAAAATATAAAAAATGCATGTTTCTACATCACTCTGGACAGATTTATCTGGTACATTTGTTCCAATTCGTTCTAGATGTACCAATAGTACTAGTACAAAAATAGATAATTAGTTACAATAGTACCAATTGTACCAAAATATAAAAAATGCATGTTTCTTCTTCAGCGACATAATTTGGACTTTTTCGGCTCGCTCCGAGGCCTTCGGCTCCCCTCGCTCGAATCTTGACCAAACAAGAAGCGGCAAATAACAAAACAAAGCGGCAAACAAATAAACGAAGCGGCAAATAAAAAAAACGAAGCGGCAAACAAATAAACGAAGCGGCAAATAAGAAACGATATTACGACTCCGCCTTCGGCTCCGATTTTACGGCTCCGCATTCGCTCCGATTACAAATATAAGGATAATCGGCGGGCAACAATTTGGACTTTTTCGGCTCGCTCCGAGGCCTTCGGCTCCCCTCGCTCGAATCTTGACCAAAGAAGAAGCGGCAAATAACAAAACAAAGCGGCAAACAAATAAACGAAGCGGCAAATAAAAAAACGAAGCGGCAAACAAATAAACGAAGCGGCAAATAAGAAACGATATTACGACTCCGCCTTCGGCTCCGATTTTACGGCTCCGCCTTCGCTCCGATTACAAATATAAGGATAATCGGACGGGCAACAATTTGGACTTTTTCGGCTCGCTCCGAGGCCTTCGGCTCCCCTCGCTCGAATCTTGACCAAAGAAGAAGCGGCAAATAACAAAACAAAGCGGAAAACAAATAAACAAAGTGGCAAACAAATAAACGAAGCGGCAAATAAAAAAACGAAGCGGCAAACAAAAATAAGAAACAATTGTCTTTATAAAATAAAAGCTTCAACAGATACATAATAATATATAAAAGGTCATTACATAATCAGAAATGACTAAAGAACAAGTCAATAAATAAAATGTAAAAAGTTTCAACTAAATCTAAGAGGGCAGTTCAACCGAGTATGCTCATCCGACCTACAAAGACTGCATCGTCTCTTTCTATGACTACCAACACTTGACTCACTGCTGCTGACGTCTTCCTGCGGTGTAATCAGAATAAACGCAGTGCAAGTATTCTGATAGTGACCTTTCTCATGGCATCGAGAACAAACACGACTACTTGAACCCCCCGATGAAGTAGAATCACCACTCTTAACCCTTTTTTCACGCGATCGACTAACTGATGAAGTAGAAGTACCACTCTTGATCCTCTTTTCACGCGGTCGCCCAGCTTGTCGTGGACTACCCGGTGTTAGCACAACCCTAGAAGCAATCTCGGGGGGAACACGCCAATCTTCACGATTTGGCAGGGGCATCACCTCTCCAGAATATATCTCACGTAAAGTATCAGCTGAAAAATAAGGACTCACATATGATGATGGTTTCTGGTTGACCTTACTGCATGAAGCAAAGAAATGGCAAGAAAACTGATCAACTCTATCTAGTACATATGGAACAAATATAAGTCATTAGTATCAGATGTACTGGTACATTTGGAACAAATATACATCATTAGTACCAGATGTTCTGGTACACATGGAACTAATAAGCAAAATTGTTCCATATGTACCAAATATTGGTGCGCCAGAGTCAAAAAAGAAAACACAACAAAAAATGAAAATAAAAAACAAATCGTAATCACCTGATTGCAGCTGCTGCATGAGGACATGGTATTGTTTGGAACTGAAACACAAGACACGTGCACGTGTGACTGTCAAGGTCAACAATAAAATGCTTATCATCATAATTGACAGTAAACTTCATTGGAGTAATTGGTTCAACGGACATCCTCCGCCCCAAGTGAACTGATTTTGCCAATTTCATTGATGCCCAATCTGTTAACTCCAGTGGTCTTTCTACAGCAATAACCCTACGCTCATAGAACCAACTTCCAATCTTATATCGAATAGTCTCCAATAGGGTGCAAACTGGCAACCTTCTGGACCATCGAAGACAGTTGTTCATGCATTCAGCCACATTAGATGTCATCAGCATATACCGACGCACATGACAGTGTGAACGAGCCCATCTGCTTGGACCAATTCTCATCAGTTTCTCGTATGCACGAGCTTTAAAAGACTTTAGATTATTCATATGCTCCTCAAACTCTTGAATCGTATATGCCCTTGCAGCAAGCTTGAAGACAGTAACAACATCAGTCCCAAACTTCCTGAGATTGCCTTGTATGTGAAACGTACAAAGTGCCTGCGGGGGTTCCTGGAAAGACAGCATCTATGGCATTTTTAATACTCAAATGCTGGTCAGAAACGAACAATAAGTCGTCGCGGACACCAAAAGTTTGTCGCAGCTGTCTAAAAAAATAAATCCATGATGCATCGCATTCTTTATCTGCAATCCCAAAAGCTAACGGCAGAACCTGTTCATTTGCATCCTTCGTAGCAGCAACGAATAAGATACCTTTGTATTTGCCCTTGAGATGCGTACCATCAACCACTATCAACGGACGGCATGACTTGAATGCTCTAATACAAGCAGACAAAGCAATGAAGCAATACTCGAACGCATCATCTTTATCAAGCTGCATATCCACAACTGAACCAGGATTTGACTGTTGTAACATGTACAGACACTTCGGGATAAGCTGAAAGGATTTGTCTGGATCACCATATGCATTTTTAAGAGCCAAATTCCTCCCAGCAAGAGCAGTTTGATATTTCACGTCAACACCATACTTGTGGAGTAGTTGAGCCTGAATAGCTTTTGGTGTAAGCGTAACACCAGTAGCCATCAAATTAGGTACAAAATATGATGCTAAGACCATAACAGAGACTCTTGGACGAGCATGATACCTAAGATCCATCTCACAACTATGTGGAACAAATTCTGTAATAGTCCACATTTTGCCCAATGCTTTTCCACGAACAATAAATGGGCAACTACCTCCAAATTTGCAAACAATATGATATCTAAACTTGTTAGAACGAACTGTAACAAATGCTGCATGATTAAGAAGATGATAGACTCCACATGCTACAAGTAATTTTTTCTTGTTTGCAAAAATACTACCAAGAGCGACAGTATCATATCCAAACTCCTCTTCTTCAACTATGCCTAATTCTTGGGAAGGGATTGAAGCTTGATAAGCTGCACCGGGAATAATCCACTGTCCAATAGGTTCATGAGTCTCTTCAGCAGCTTCATCGGAATCATCACCCAATGGCACGTTGTGACGACCTCTACCACAACAATGATCATAATCGTCATCATCGTCATCATCCCCATAATCAGATCCTCCAACTAATTGCTCCTCCTCCTCCTCCTCCACATCCTCATCAACAACATCACAATCGATAGCATCATCATCATTATTATCATCATCATCATCCAGATCATTATCACTCGAAACAGACACATTCAAACGGCTTGAAGCAGTAACATTATCAACACAAGGTTCAACAACAGGATCACATAACACATGCTTCGACGACTGATCAGTTCTACGAGAAAGAGTAATATGCAGTATAGGAACTTCCACAGAATCCAACAAATACGACAATTCAAAATCATCGGTTATTTTCATTCTCATCATCTCACAACCAGGTAACTTATACAAGGCATCAATCTCGTACATAAAGGTACTCTTATCCTTAAGTAAACGGAGTTCAAGCTTACTGATTAAAGTGTCATAAGTCATACCACTCAACGGTATAGGCATACATTCTCTTCGTCCACCCTCATAGATGTCATTAATCCATGTCCCTCCATGAGCAATGATTATAAACTTTGGAATCATCTGAAAAAACCATAAAGGCAATGAATATAAAATAAAACATCTTCTATCCCCAGTATTGGAACTATTGGCACAATTAATCAGTCGTTTATGACAATAGTACCAAATAAAATAATAAGCAACGCAATTCCTCAATAAATTCATAAAATGAAGAGGATGACACAGAGTAAAAAGGCCTGAAGAAATTACCTGAACCACAATTGCCAGAAAACAAACGCACAAAAGAAATTCGAGCTGGAGAATTGGATGACCTCGCCGGGCTCAATTAAGAAGGCCAACGCCGACGCCGATGAAAAAAGATATCATATCGAAAGAGACATGAGAGAGCGAGAGACAAACAGAGGAAAAGAGGATGAGATCTGAGAAAATTTCTCGAGCTGAGAGAGAGAGAATTGAGCTGAGAGAGAGAGAAGATTATGGAATTTCACTAACTAAAACATAGCCGCACTGAAATGACAACGCCGACGCCGACGCCGACGCCGATGACGACAGAACTCATACGATCGAAGAGATGAGGACAGGGGAGATACGAAGAAAAACGAGGATACCTAAGGGATTTACTTCTGTCGAGCTGAGAGAGAGAGAAACGAGAAATGAAGCTGAGAGAGTTTAATTTGGGGTAGAAAAAATGGGTAATGGGTTAAGATCCGGGTGGGTAGATAATATCCGGGTCAGATTACTTTGGGTCAAGTATAAGGGTATATAGGTCCACTTGTATTAATATTGGCCATAATTTATATTTTTAAAGGAGGAGGGCCATAATTTATATTTGAATGTTGATTATGGCCATATGACATGATATTCTCTTTTAAATATCTATATTAAAATTTTGTGTCCCCACATCGACTTCTCAATAAAACTTCACCTATTGAAAACCTATAAAAATACCTAGAATCAATGTGTATTTTTCTCATATTTTGCTCCACCAGTTTATTGGCCAATTAATTTATTATATCGGCTGAATAAATAACTATATTTTATAGTTTAATTTAATTTAATTTGGTCAATTTATTAATTCCCCGAATAGATAATTATTTTTTTAGAAGTTTTATTTGGCCAACTTATTTATAATCGGTCGAATAAATAATTGCTATATTTTTATAGTTTAATTTAATTTAATTTGGTCCTATTTATTAATTGACCAAATAGATAATTATTTTTATTAGGGAATAATGTTATTAGTTGAAAGAAATAAATGGTTCTAAAATAGTTAAATGTAAAATAATAGATTTTAAATATCTATACTAAAATCTTGTGTCCCCAACATCGATTTCTCAATGAAACTTCACCTATTGAAAAGCCTATAAATACTTAAAATTAATGTGTATTTTCTCATCTTTTGCTCCTCCAGTTTTATTTGGCCAATTTATTTATTAATCGGCAGAATAAATAACTATATTTATAGTTTAATTTAATTTAATTTGGTCAATTTATTAATTGACCGAATAGATAATTATTTTTGTAGGAGTTTTATTTGGCCAATTTATTTATATAATCGGCACGAATAAATAACTGTTATATTTTTATAGTTTTAATTTAATTTAATTTGGTAAATTTATTAATTGGCCGAATAGATAATTATTTTATTAGGGAACCAATTTATTAGTTGACAGAATAAATGGTTCCAAAATAGTTTGGATAATTTATTGGTTGACCAAATTAAATTTAGAAATAGTCTAATATTTTTTTATTTAATTTGATAAGAAAATAAGTAATTTCTAATTTACCAATTAATTAGGTAGACGGACCAATTTTCAACTGATGGGTACTTCAACTCGGGATCCCATGTGACACATTTCATTCTTTATTTTTTTATTAATTTTAAAATTTTAATTTTATTCATTTTTTTCATGTATTTTCTAAAATCTAGAATCGTCATAAATTGTACATTTATAATCTAAATC